>JAYMYH010000026.1:0-47500 GCA_037013635.1 Plagiodera versicolora
ACGAAGATGAACGAAGATGAACGAAGATGCACGAAGATGCACGAAGATGAACGAAGATGCACGAAGATGCACGAAGATGCACGAAGATGCACGAAGATGAACGAAGATGCACGAAGATGCACGAAGATGCACAAAGATGCAAGAAGATGCACGAAGATGAACGAAGATGAACGAAGATGCACGAAGATGCACGAAGATGCACGAAGATGCACGAAGATGCACGAAGATGCACGAAGATGCACGAAGATGCACGAAGATGCACGAAGATGCACGAAGATGCACGAAGATGCACGAAGATGCACGAAGATGCACGAAGATGCACGAAGATGAACGAAGATGAACGAAGATAAACGAAGATGAACGAAGATGAACGAAGATGAACGAAGATGAACGAAGATGAACGAAGATGCAGGAAGATGCACGAAGATGCACGTAGATGCACGAAGATGCACGAAGATGCACGAAGATGCACGGAGATGCACGAAGATGCACGAAGATGCACGAAGATGCACGAAGATGCACGATGATGAACGAAGATGCACGAAGATGAACGAAGATGCACGAAGATGAACGAAAATGCACGAAGATGCACGAAGATGCACGAAGATGAACGAAGATGAACGAAGATGAACGAAGATGAACGAAGATGAACGAAGATGCACGAAGATGCACGAAGATGCACGAAGATGCACGAAGATGAACGAAGATGAACGAAGATGAACGAGGATGAACGAAGATGCACGAAGATGAACGAAGATGCACGAAGATGAACGAAGATGCACGAAGATGAACGAAGATGCACGAAGATGCAAGGAGATGCACGAAGATGCACGAAGATGAACGAAGATGAACGAAGATGAACGAAGATGCACGAAGATGCACGAAGATGCACGAAGATGCACGAAGATGCACGAAGATGAACGAAGATCAACGAAGATGCACGAAGATGAACGAAGATGCACGAAGATGCACGGAGATGCACGAAGATGAACGAAGATGCACGAAGATGCACGAAGATGCACGAGGATGCACGAAGATGTACGAAGATGCACGAAGATGCACGAAGATGAACGAAGATGAACGAAGATGCACGAAGATGCACGAAGATGCACGAAGATGCACGAAGATGCACGAAGATGCACGAAGATGCACGAAGATGCACGAAGATGCACGAAGATGCACGAAGATGCACGAAGATGAACGAAGATGAACGAAGATAAACGAAGATGAACGAAGATGAACGAACATGAACGAAGATGCACGAAGATGCACGAAGATGCACGGAGATGCACGAAAATGCACGAAGATGCACGAAGATGCACGAAGATGCACGGAGATGCACGAAGATGCACGAAGATGCACGATGATGAACGAGATGCACGAAGATGAACGAAGATGCACGAAGATGCACGAAGATGAACGAAGATGCACGAAGATGCACGAAGATGAACGAAGATGAACGAAGATGAACGAAGATGAACGAAGATGAACGAAGACGCACGAAGATGCACGAAGATGAACGAAGATGCACGAAGATGCACGAAGATGCAAGAAGATGCACGAAGATGAAAGAAGATGAACGAAGATAAACGAAGATGAACGAAGATGAACGAAGATGAACGAAGATGCACGAAGATGCACGAAGATGCACGAAGATGAACGAAGATGCACGAAGATGCACGAAGATGCACGAAGATGCACGAAGATGCACGAAGATGCACGAAGATGCACGAAGATGAACGAAGATGAACGAAGATGAACGAATATGCACGAAGATGCACGAAGATGCACGAAGATGCACGAAGATGAACGAAGATGAACGAAGATGAACGAAGATGAACGAAGATGAACGAAGACGCACGAAGATGCACGAAGATGCACGAAGATGAACGAAGATGCACGAAGATGCAAGAAGATGCACGAAGATGAAAGAAGATGAACGAAGATAAACGAAGATGAACGCAGATGAACGAAGATGCACGAAGATGCACAAAGATGCACGAAGATGAACGAAGATGCACGAAGATGCACGAAGATGCACGAAGATGCACGAAGATGCACGAAGATGCACGAAGATGCACGAAGATGCACGAAGATGCACGAAGATGCACGAAGATGAACGAAGATGAACGAAGATGAACGAAGATGAACGAATATGCACGAAGATGCACGAAGATGCACGAAGATGCACGAAGATGCACGAAGATGCACGAAGATGCACGAAGATGCACGAAGATGAACGAAGATAAACGAAGATGAACAAAGATGAACGAAGATGAACGAAGATGCACGAAGATGCACGAAGATGCACGAAGATGCACGATGATGATGATGATGATGATGATGATGATGATGATGATGATGATGATGATGATGATGATGATGATGATGATGATGATGATGATGATGATGATGATGATGATGATGATGATGATGATGATGATGATGATGATGATGATGATGATGATGATGATGATGATGATGATGATGATGATGATGATGATGATGATGATGATGATGATGATGATGATGATGATGATGATGATGATGATGATGATGATGATGATGATGATGATGATGATGATGATGATGATGATGATGATGATGATGATGATGATGATGATGATGATGATGATGATGATGATGATGATGATGATGATGATGATGATGATGATGATGATGATGATGATGATGATGATGATGATGATGATGATGATGATGATGATGATGAAGATGAACGAAGATGAACGAAGATGATGATGATGATGAGGATGATGATGATGATGATGATGATGATGATGATGATGATGATGATGATGATGATGATGATGATGATGATGATGATGATGATGATGAAGATGAACGAAGATGAACGAAGATGATGATGATGATGATGATGATGATGATGATGATGATGATGATGATGATGATGATGATGATGATGATGATGATGATGATGATGATGATGATGATGATGATGATGATGATGATGATGATGATGATGATGATGATGATGATGATGATGATGATGATGATGAAGATGAACGAAGATGAACGATGATGATGATGATGATGATGATGATGATGATGATGATGATGATGATGATGATGATGATGATGATGATGATGATGATGATGATGATGATGATGATGATGATGATGATGATGATGATGATGATGATGATGATGATGATGATGATGATGATGATGATGATGATGATGATGATGATGATGATGATGATGATGATGATGATGATGATGATGATGATGATGATGATGATGATGATGATGATGATGATGATGATGATGATGATGATGATGATGATGATGATGATGATGATGATGATGATGATGATGATGATGATGATGATGATGATGATGATGATGATGATGATGATGATGATGATGATGATGATGATGATGATGATGATGATGATGATGATGATGATGATGATGATGATGATGATGATGATGATGATGATGATGATGATGATGATGATGATGATGATGATGATGATGATGATGATGATGATGATGATGATGATGATGATGATGATGATGATGATGATGATGATGATGATGATGATGATGATGATGATGATGATGATGATGATGATGATGATGATGATGATGATGATGATGATGATGATGATGATGATGATGATGATGATGATGATGATGATGATGATGATGATGATGATGATGATGATGATGATGATGATGATGATGATGATGATGATGATGATGATGATGATGATGATGATGATGATGATGATGATGATGATGATGATGATGATGATGATGATGATGATGATGATGATGATGATGATGATGATGATGATGATGATGATGATGATGATGATGATGATGATGTTGCAAACTTTTTTTCAGCAGTCTATTCAACAGATAATCTTGATGATTCTCAAGTCATACCTGAATTTAGCTATGATCGAACTATTGACATGGCAGAATGCACAATCAGCGTAACAGATGTGTTTGATAGGATAGCAAGTTTGCCATCTAAACTAGCTTTTGGTCCAGACGGCATACCTCTATACTTTATAAAAAATTGTATTTTCTCCATAACTAACCCTATTCATATCATTTTTAATATGTCACTGAGATTGGGTGTTTTTCCTGATTTCTGGAAACACAGTTTTTTGACACCAATTTTCAAATCCGGCAAAAAAGATAATGTTGAGAATTACAGAGCTATCTGCATGCAATCTGAAATTCCCAAGATGTTGGACTATTTTATAACTAAACACGTATCTTGGATGTGTAAGAATGTAATTAGCGATCAACAACATGGCTTCATGCAGGGCAGGTCAACTAACACCAACTTAGTTTTGTATCAAAATTATATTCTTTCAAAATTTGAGGATAAATCTCAGGTTGACTCTATCTACACAGACTTCTCGAAGGCCTTTGATAGAGTCAACCATGATATCCTAGCATCTAAGTTAAAGGCGCTTGGTTTTAGTGAACTGATGCTAAATTGGTTCAACAGCTTCCTGGGAGGAAGAACACAATGTGTCAAAGTGGCCGGATGTATTTCACAAGTAATAAAGGTATCCTCCGGAGTACCACAAGGGTCACATTCTGGACCATTGCTTTTTAATTTATTCATCAATGACATATCTCTTTCAATATGTAATTCTCAGTTTTTGTTATTTGCTGATGACCTAAAATTATTCCGCTCTATAGACTCTCTGACCGATGCTAATCTTTTGCAAGAGGACGTAGATAATTTAGAACATTGGTGTCGACTCAATAAGATGAATCTTAATGTAAAAAAGTGTTTTGCCATTTCTTTTTTGAGAGTTAAAACTCCTATCGACTTTCCATATGAAATCCACGGTAACCAACTATCACGTGTCAATGAAATCAGGGACTTGGGAATAAAAATTGACACCAAACTCACTTTTGAACAACATATTAATGAAATTACAACCAAAGCTTATAAAATATTGGGTTTCACTTTTAGGGTATGCAAAGACTTCAGTTACAACACTCTGAAAATACTTTATTGCTCTTATGTTAGATCTATTCTAGAATATGGCTCAATAGTATGGTCCCCACACTATGAATGTTATGTTCGGCAAATTGAAAAAGTTCAACAAAAATTCTTGAGATGTTGTGCTTATAAATTGGGACTAGTTGGAGAAGATTATGTATATGCCGGGATAGAAAAAATGATAAATATCCAATCACTTTCTCACAGAAGATGCGTCACTGATATAGTATTCCTACAGAAAATAATCTCAGGCTACATCAACTGCCCCAAACTACTTGAGAGTATTGCACTGAAAATCCCAGTGTATAACACTCGCACTCCTGAAATATTTAATGTTTCATTCCATACAACCAACTATGCCTATCATTCCCCTCTTAATAGAATTGGGATATCTTTCAACAGGTTTTCTCAGAGCCTTGATTTGTTTTGTATGAATGCTCATAATATTAGGAAGGTCTTAAAAGATGTTAGTGCTTAATGCCTTCAGTAATCTATTTTGGTATTCTGTTATTTCCATAATCAATCCTTGTATTTAAATGTTGTTAAAAGTTGTTATTCAAATTTAAGTAGTACTAGTTGTAGATTAGGTAAATCTTTATTCAGTTTTATTTATGTTTGTTATTCATTGTAAATTGGGTTATCCCGTGAAATAAAATAAAATTAAATAAAATTAAAAATTAAAAATGATGATGATGATGATGATGATGATGATGATGATGATGATGATGATGATGATGATGATGATGATGATGATGATGATGATGATGATGATGATGATGATGATGATGATGATGATGATGATGATGATGATGATGATGATGATGATGATGATGATGATGATGATGATGATGATGATGATGATGATGATGATGATGATGATGATGATGATGATGATGATGATGATGATGATGATGATGATGATGATGATGATGATGATGATGATGATGATGATGATGATGATGATGATGATGATGATGATGATGATGATGATGATGATGATGATGATGATGATGATGATGATGATGATGATGATGATGATGATGATGATGATGATGATGATGATGATGATGATGATGATGATGATGATGATGATGATGATGATGATGATGATGATGATGATGATGATGATGATGATGATGATGATGATGATGATGATGATGATGATGATGATGATGATGATGATGATGATGATGATGATGATGATGATGATGATGATGATGATGATGATGATGATGATGATGATGATGATGATGATGATGATGATGATGATGATGATGATGATGATGATGATGATGATGATGATGATGATGATGATGATGATGATGATGATGATGATGATGATGATGATGATGATGATGATGATGATGATGATGATGATGATGATGATGATGATGATGATGATGATGATGATGATGATGATGATGATGATGATGATGATGATGATGATGATGATGATGATGATGATGATGATGATGATGATGATGATGATGATGATGATGATGATGATGATGATGATGATGATGATGATGATGATGATGATGATGATGATGATGATGATGATGATGATGATGATGATGATGATGATGATGATGATGATGATGATGAACGAAGATGAACGAAGATGCACGAAGATGAACGAAGATGCACGAAGATGCACGAAGATGCACGAAGATGAACGAAGATGCACAAAGATGCACGAAGATGCACGAAGATGCACGAAGATGCACGAAGATGAACGAAGATGAACGAAGATGCACGAAGATGCACGAAGATGCACGAAGATGCACGAAGATGCACGAAGATGCACGAAGATGCACGAAGATGCACGAAGATGCACGAAGATGAACGAAGATGAACGAAGATAAACGAAGATGAACGAAGATGAACGAAGATGAACGAAGATGCACGAAGATGCACGAAGATGCACGAAGATGCACGAAGATGCACAAAGATGCACGAAGATGCACGAAGATGCACGAAGATGCACGATGATGAACGAAGATGCACGAAGATGAACGAAGATGCACGAAGATGAACGAAGATGAACGAAGATGCACGAAGATGCACGAAGATGAACGAAGATGCACGAAGATGCACGAACATGCACGAAGATGCACGAAGATGCACGAAGATGAACGAAGATGCACGAAGATGCACGAAGATGCACAAAGATGCAAGAAGATGCACGAAGATGCACGAAGATGAACGAAGATGAACGAAGATGCACGAAGATGCACGAAGATGCACGAAGATGCACGAAGATGCACGAAGATGCACGAAGATGCACGAAGATGCACGAAGATGCACGAAGATGCACGAAGATGCACGAAGATGCACGAAGATGCACGAAGATGCACGAAGATGCACGAAGATGCACGAAGATGCACGAAGATGCACGAAGATGAACGAAGATGAACGAAGATAAACGAAGATGAACGAAGATGAACGAAGATGAACGAAGATGAACGAAGATGAACGAAGATGCAGGAAGATGCACGAAGATGCACGTAGATGCACGAAGATGCACGAAGATGCACGAAGATGCACGGAGATGCACGAAGATGCACGAAGATGCACGAAGATGCACGAAGATGCACGATGATGAACGAAGATGCACGAAGATGAACGAAGATGCACGAAGATGAACGAAAATGCACGAAGATGCACGAAGATGCACGAAGATGAACGAAGATGAACGAAGATGAACGAAGATGAACGAAGATGAACGAAGATGCACGAAGATGCACGAAGATGCACAAAGATGCACGAAGATGAACGAAGATGAACGAAGATGAACGAGGATGAACGAAGATGCACGAAGATGAACGAAGATGCACGAAGATGAACGAAGATGCACGAAGATGAACGAAGATGCACGAAGATGCAAGGAGATGCACGAAGATGCACGAAGATGAACGAAGATGAACGAAGATGAACGAAGATGCACGAAGATGCACGAAGATGCACGAAGATGCACGAAGATGCACGAAGATGCACGAAGATGCACGAAGATGCACGAAGATGAACGAAGATCAACGAAGATGCACGAAGATGAACGAAGATGCACGAAGATGCACGGAGATGCACGAAGATGAACGAAGATGCACGAAGATGCACGAAGATGCACGAGGATGCACGAAGATGTACGAAGATGCACGAAGATGCACGAAGATGAACGAAGATGAACGAAGATGCACGAAGATGCACGAAGATGCACGAAGATGCACGAAGATGCACGAAGATGCACGAAGATGCACGAAGATGCACGAAGATGCACGAAGATGCACGAAGATGCACGAAGATGCACGAAGATGCACGAAGATGAACGAAGATGAACGAAGATAAACGAAGATGAACGAAGATGAACGAACATGAACGAAGATGCACGAAGATGCACGAAGATGCACGGAGATGCACGAAGATGCACGAAGATGCACGAAGATGCACGAAGATGCACGGAGATGCACGAAGATGCACGAAGATGCACGAAGATGCACGATGATGAACGAAGATGCACGAAGATGAACGAAGATGCACGAAGATGCACGAAGATGAACGAAGATGCACGAAGATGCACGAAGATGAACGAAGATGAACGAAGATGAACGAAGATGAACGAAGTTGATCGAAGATGAACGAAGACGCACGAAGATGCACGAAGATGAACGAAGATGCACGAAGATGCACAAAGATGCAAGAAGATGCACGAAGATGAAAGAAGATGAACGAAGATAAACGAAGATGAACGAAGATGAACGAAGATGAACGAAGATGCACGAAGATGCACGAAGATGCACGAAGATGAACGAAGATGCACGAAGATGCACGAAGATGCACGAAGATGCACGAAGATGCACGAAGATGCACGAAGATGCACGAAGATGCACGAAGATGCACGAAGATGAACGAAGATGAACGAAGATGAACGAATATGCACGAAGATGCACGAAGATGCACGAAGATGCACGAAGATGCACGAAGATGAACGAAGATGAACGAAGATGAACGAAGATGAACGAAGATGAACGAAGATGAACGAAGACGCACGAAGATGCACGAAGATGAACGAAGATGCACGAAGATGCACGAAGATGCACGAAGATGCAAGAAGATGCACGAAGATGAAAGAAGATGAACGAAGATAAACGAAGATGAACGAAGATGAACGAAGATGAACGAAGATGCACGAAGATGCACGAAGATGCACGAAGATGAACGAAGATGCACGAAGATGCACGAAGATGCACGAAGATGCACGAAGATGCACGAAGATGCACGAAGATGCACGAAGATGCACGAGGATGCACGAAGATGTACGAAGATGCACGAAGATGCACGAAGATGAACGAAGATGAACGAAGATGCACGAAGATGCACGAAGATGCACGAAGATGCACGAAGATGCACGAAGATGCACGAAGATGCACGAAGATGCACGAAGATGCACGAAGATGCACGAAGATGCACGAAGATGCACGAAGATGCACGAAGATGAACGAAGATGAACGAAGATAAACGAAGATGAACGAAGATGAACGAACATGAACGAAGATGCACGAAGATGCACGGAGATGCACGAAGATGCACGAAGATGCACGAAGATGCACGAAGATGCACGGAGATGCACGAAGATGCACGAAGATGCACGAAGATGCACGATGATGAACGAAGATGCACGAAGATGAACGAAGATGCACGAAGATGCACGAAGATGAACGAAGATGCACGAAGATGCACGAAGATGAACGAAGATGAACGAAGATGAACGAAGATGAACGAAGATGATCGAAGATGAACGAAGACGCACGAAGATGCACGAAGATGAACGAAGATGCACGAAGATGCACAAAGATGCAAGAAGATGCACGAAGATGAAAGAAGATGAACGAAGATAAACGAAGATGAACGAAGATGAACGAAGATGAACGAAGATGCACGAAGATGCACGAAGATGCACGAAGATGAACGAAGATGCACGAAGATGCACGAAGATGCACGAAGATGCACGAAGATGCACGAAGATGCACGAAGATGCACGAAGATGCACGAAGATGAACGAAGATGAACGAAGATGAACGAATATGCACGAAGATGCACGAAGATGCACGAAGATGCACGAAGATGCACGAAGATGAACGAAGATGAACGAAGATGAACGAAGATGAACGAAGATGAACGAAGATGAACGAAGACGCACGAAGATGCACGAAGATGAACGAAGATGCACGAAGATGCACGAAGATGCACGAAGATGCAAGAAGATGCACGAAGATGAAAGAAGATGAACGAAGATAAACGAAGATGAACGAAGATGAACGAAGATGAACGAAGATGCACGAAGATGCACGAAGATGCACGAAGATGAACGAAGATGCACGAAGATGCACGAAGATGCACGAAGATGCACGAAGATGCACGAAGATGCACGAAGATGCACGAAGATGCACGAAGATGCACGAAGATGAACGAAGATGAACGAAGATGAACGAATATGCACGAAGATGCACGAAGATGCACGAAGATGCACGAAGATGCACGAAGATGCACGAAGATGCACGAAGATGAACGAAGATAAACGAAGATGAACAAAGATGAACGAAGATGAACGAAGATGCACGAAGATGCACGAAGATGCACGAAGATGCACGATGATGATGATGATGATGATGATGATGATGATGATGATGATGATGATGATGAAGATGAACGAAGATGAACGAAGATGATGATGATGATGAGGATGATGATGATGATGATGATGATGATGATGATGATGATGATGATGATGATGATGATGATGATGATGATGATGATGATGATGATGATGATGATGATGATGATGATGATGATGATGATGATGATGATGATGATGATGATGATGATGATGATGATGATGATGATGATGATGATGATGATGATGATGATGATGATGATGATGATGATGATGATGATGATGATGATGATGATGATGATGATGATGATGATGATGATGATGATGATGATGATGATGATGATGATGATGATGATGATGATGATGATGATGATGATGATGATGATGATGATGATGATGATGATGATGATGATGATGATGATGATGATGATGATGATGATGATGATGATGATGATGATGATGATGATGATGATGATGATGATGATGATGATGATGATGATGATGATGATGATGATGATGATGATGATGATGATGATGATGATGATGATGATGATGATGATGATGATGATGATGATGATGATGATGATGATGATGATGATGATGATGATGATGATGATGATGATGATGATGATGATGATGATGATGATGATGATGATGATGATGATGATGATGATGATGATGATGATGATGATGATGATGATGATGATGATGATGATGATGATGATGATGATGATGATGATGATGATGATGATGATGATGATGATGATGATGATGATGATGATGATGATGATGATGATGATGATGATGATGATGATGATGATGATGATGATGATGATGATGATGATGATGATGATGATGATGATGATGATGATGATGATGATGATGATGATGATGATGATGATGATGATGATGATGATGATGATGATGATGATGATGATGATGATGATGATGATGATGATGATGATGATGATGATGATGATGATGATGATGATGATGATGATGATGATGATGATGATGATGATGATGATGATGATGATGATGATGATGATGATGATGATGATGATGATGATGATGATGATGATGATGATGATGATGATGATGATGATGATGATGATGATGATGATGATGATGATGATGATGATGATGATGATGATGATGATGATGATGATGATGATGATGATGATGATGATGATGATGATGATGATGATGATGATGATGATGATGATGATGATGATGATGATGATGATGATGATGATGATGATGATGATGATGATGATGATGATGATGATGATGATGATGATGATGATGATGATGATGATGATGATGATGATGATGATGATGATGATGATGATGATGATGATGATGATGATGATGATGATGATGATGATGATGATGATGATGATGATGATGATGATGATGATGATGATGATGATGATGATGATGATGATGATGATGATGATGATGATGATGATGATGATGATGATGATGATGATGATGATGATGATGATGATGATGATGATGATGATGATGATGATGATGATGATGATGATGATGATGATGATGATGATGATGATGATGATGATGAACGAAGATGAACGAAGATGCACGAAGATGAACGAAGATGCACGAAGATGCACGAAGATGCACGAAGATGAACGAAGATGCACAAAGATGCACGAAGATGCACGAAGATGCACGAAGATGCACGAAGATGAACGAAGATGAACGAAGATGCACGAAGATGCACGAAGATGCACGAAGATGCACGAAGATGCACGAAGATGCACGAAGATGCACGAAGATGCACGAAGATGCACGAAGATGCACGAAGATGCACGAAGATGAACGAAGATGAACGAAGATAAACGAAGATGAACGAAGATGAACGAAGATGAACGAAGATGCACGAAGATGCACGAAGATGCACGAAGATGCACGAAGATGCACAAAGATGCACGAAGATGCACGAAGATGCACGAAGATGCACGATGATGAACGAAGATGCACGAAGATGAACGAAGATGCACGAAGATGAACGAAGATGAACGAAGATGCACGAAGATGCACGAAGATGAACGAAGATGCACGAAGATGCACGAACATGCACGAAGATGCACGAAGATGCACGAAGATGAACGAAGATGCACGAAGATGCACGAAGATGCACAAAGATGCAAGAAGATGCACGAAGATGCACGAAGATGAACGAAGATGAACGAAGATGCACGAAGATGCACGAATATGCACGAAGATGCACGAAGATGCACGAAGATGCACGAAGATGCACGAAGATGCACGAAGATGCACGAAGATGCACGAAGATGCACGAAGATGCACGAAGATGCACGAAGATGCACGAAGATGCACGAAGATGCACGAAGATGAACGAAGATGAACGAAGATAAACGAAGATGAACGAAGATGAACGAAGATGAACGAAGATGAACGAAGATGAACGAAGATGCAGGAAGATGCACGAAGATGCACGTAGATGCACGAAGATGCACGAAGATGCACGAAGATGCACGGAGATGCACGAAGATGCACGAAGATGCACGAAGATGCACGAAGATGCACGATGATGAACGAAGATGCACGAAGATGAACGAAGATGCACGAAGATGAACGAAAATGCACGAAGATGCACGAAGATGCACGAAGATGAACGAAGATGAACGAAGATGAACGAAGATGAACGAAGATGAACGAAGATGCACGAAGATGCACGAAGATGCACGAAGATGCACGAAGATGAACGAAGATGAACGAAGATGAACGAGGATGAACGAAGATGCACGAAGATGAACGAAGATGCACGAAGATGAACGAAGATGCACGAAGATGAACGAAGATGCACGAAGATGCAAGGAGATGCACGAAGATGCACGAAGATGAACGAAGATGAACGAGGATGAACGAAGATGAACGAAGATGCACGAAGATGCACGAAGATGCACGAAGATGCACGAAGATGCACGAAGATGCACGAAGATGCACGAAGATGAACGAAGATCAACGAAGATGAACGAAGATGCACGAAGATGCACGGAGATGCACGAAGATGAACGAAGATGAACGAAGATGCACGAAGATGCACGAGGATGCACGAAGATGTACGAAGATGCACGAAGATGCACGAAGATGAACGAAGATGAACGAAGATGCACGAAGATGCACGAAGATGCACGAAGATGCACGAAGATGCACGAAGATGCACGAAGATGCACGAAGATGCACGAAGATGCACGAAGATGCACGAAGATGCACGAAGATGAACGAAGATGAACGAAGACGAAGATGAACGAAGATGAACGAACATGAACGAAGATGCACGAAGATGCACGAAGATGCACGGAGATGCACGAAGATGCACGAAGATGCACGAAGATGCACGAAGATGCACGGAGATGCACGAAGATGCACGAAGATGCACGAAGATGCACGATGATGAACGAAGATGCACGAAGATGAACGAAGATGCACGAAGATGCACGAAGATGAACGAAGATGCACGAAGATGCACGAAGATGAACGAAGATGAACGAAGATGAACGAAGATGAACGAAGATGATCGAAGATGAACGAAGACGCACGAAGATGCACGAAGATGAACGAAGATGCACGAAGATGCACAAAGATGCAAGAAGATGCACGAAGATGAAAGAAGATGAACGAAGATAAACGAAGATGAACGAAGATGAACGAAGATGAACGAAGATGCACGAAGATGCACGAAGATGCACGAAGATGAACGAAGATGCACGAAGATGCACGAAGATGCACGAAGATGCACGAAGATGCACGAAGATGCACGAAGATGAACGAAGATGAACGAAGATGAACGAAGATGAACGAAGATGAACGAAGATGAACGAAGACGCACGAAGATGCACGAAGATGAACGAAGATGCACGAAGATGCACGAAGATGCACGAAGATGCAAGAAGATGCACGAAGATGAAAGAAGATGAACGAAGATGAACGAAGATGAACGAAGATGCACGAAGATGCACGAAGATGCACGAAGATGCACGAAGATGAACGAAGATGAACGAAGATGAACGAAGATGATCGAAGATGAACGAAGACGCACGAAGATGCACGAAGATGAACGAAGATGAACGAATATGCACGAAGATGCACGAAGATGCACGAAGATGCACGAAGATGCACGAAGATGAACGAAGATGAACGAAGATGAACGAAGATGAACGAAGATGAACGAAGATGAACGAAGACGCACGAAGATGCACGAAGATGAACGAAGATGCACGAAGATGCACGAAGATGCACGAAGATGCAAGAAGATGCACGAAGATGAAAGAAGATGAACGAAGATAAACGAAGATGAACGAAGATGAACGAAGATGAACGAAGATGCACGAAGATGCACGAAGATGCACGAAGATGAACGAAGATGCACGAAGATGCACGAAGATGCACGAAGATGCACGAAGATGCACGAAGATGCACGAAGATGCACGAAGATGCACGAAGATGCACGAAGATGAACGAAGATGAACGAAGATGAACGAATATGCACGAAGATGCACGAAGATGCACGAAGATGCACGAAGATGCACGAAGATGCACGAAGATGCACGAAGATGCACGAAGATGCACGAAGATGAACGAAGATAAACGAAGATGAACAAAGATGAACGAAGATGAACGAAGATGCACGAAGATGCACGAAGATGCACGAAGATGCACGATGATGATGATGATGATGATGATGATGATGATGATGATGATGATGATGATGATGATGATGATGATGATGAAGATGAACGAAGATGAACGAAGATGATGATGATGATGAGGATGATGATGATGATGATGATGATGATGATGATGATGATGATGATGATGATGATGATGATGATGATGATGATGATGATGATGATGATGATGATGATGATGATGATGATGATGATGATGATGATGATGATGATGATGATGATGATGATGAAGATGCACGAAGATGAACGAAGATGCACGATGAAGGAAGATGCACGAAGATGAACGAAGATGCACGAAGATGCAAGGAGATGCACGAAGATGCACGAAGATGAACGAAGATGAACGAAGATGAACGAAGATGCACGAAGATGCACGAAGATGCACGAAGATGCACGAAGATGCACGAAGATGCACGAAGATGCACGAAGATGAACGAAGATCAACGAAGATGCACGAAGATGAACGAAGATGCACGGAGATGCACGAAGATGAACGAAGATGCACGAAGATGCACGAAGATGCACGAGGATGCACGAAGATGTACGAAGATGCACGAAGATGCACGAAGATGAACGAAGATGAACGAAGATGCACGAAGATGCACGAAGATGCACGAAGATGCACGAAGATGCACGAAGATGCACGAAGATGCACGAAGATGCACGAAGATGCACGAAGATGCACGAAGATGCACGAAGAAGCACGAAGATGCACGAAGATGAACGAAGATGAACGAAGATAAACGAAGATGAACGAAGATGAACGAACATGAACGAAGATGCACGAAGATGCACGAAGATGCACGGAGATGCACGAAGATGCACGAAGATGCACGAAGATGCACGATGATGAACGAAGATGCACGAAGATGAACGAAGATGCACGAAGATGCACGAAGATGAACGAAGATGCACGAAGATGCACGAAGATGAACGAAGATGAACGAAGATGAACGAAGATGAACGAAGATGAACGAAGACGCACGAAGATGCACGAAGATGAACGAAGATGCACGAAGATGCACGAAGATGCAAGAAGATGCACGAAGATGAAAGAAGATGAACGAAGATAAACGAAGATGAACGAAGATGAACGAAGATGAACGAAGATGCACGAAGATGCACGAAGATGCACGAAGATGAACGAAGATGCACGAAGATGCACGAAGATGCACGAAGATGCACGAAGATGCACGAAGATGCACGAAGATGCACGAAGATGCACGAAGATGCACGAAGATGAACGAAGATGAACGAAGATGAACGAATATGCACGAAGATGCACGAAGATGCACGAAGATGCACGAAGATGCACGAAGATGCACGAAGATGCACGAAGATGCACGAAGATGAACGAAGATAAACGAAGATGAACAAAGATGAACGAAGATGAACGAAGATGCACGAAGATGCACGAAGATGCACGAAGATGCACGAAGATGGATGAAGATGCACGAAGATGCACGAAGATGCACGAAGATGCACGAAGATGCACGAAGATGAACGAAGATGCACGAAGATGCACGAAGATGAACGAAGATGCACGAAGATGCACGAAGATGAACGAAAATGAACGAAGATGAACGAAGATGAACGAAGATGAACGAAGATGAACGAAGATGAACGAAGATGAACGAAGATGATGATGATGATGAGGATGATGATGATGATGATGATGATGATGATGATGATGATGATGATGATGATGATGATGATGATGATGATGATGATGATGATGATGATGATGATGATGATGATGATGATGATGATGATGATGATGATGATGATGATGATGATGATGATGATGATGATGATGATGATGATGATGATGATGATGATGATGATGATGATGATGATGATGATGATGATGATGATGATGATGATGATGATGATGATGATGATGATGATGATGATGATGATGATGATGATGATGATGATGATGATGATGATGATGATGATGATGATGATGATGATGATGATGATGATGATGATGATGATGATGATGATGATGATGATGATGATGATGATGATGATGATGATGATGATGATGATGATGAAGATGAACGAAGATGAACGAAGATGAACGAAGATGATGATGATGATGAGGATGATGATGATGATGATGATGATGATGATGATGATGATGATGATGATGATGATGATGATGAACGAAGATGAACGAAGATGATGATGATGATGAGGATGATGATGATGATGATGATGATGATGATGATGAACGAAGATGAACGAAGATGATGATGATGATGATGATGATGATGATGATGATGATGATGATGATGATGATGATGATGATGATGATGATGATGATGATGATGATGATGATGATGATGATGATGATGATGATGATGATGATGATGATGATGAAGATGAACGAAGATGAACGAAGATGAACGAAGATGATGATGATGATGATGATGATGATGATGATGATGATGATGATGATGATGATGATGATGATGATGATGATGATGATGATGATGATGATGAACGAAGATGAACGAAGATGATGATGATGATGAGGATGATGATGATGATGATGATGATGATGATGATGATGATGATGATGATGATGATGATGATGATGATGATGATGATGATGATGATGATGATGATGATGATGATGATGATGATGATGATGATGATGATGATGATGATGATGATGATGATGATGATGATGATGATGATGATGATGATGATGATGATGATGATGATGATGATGATGATGATGATGATGATGATGATGATGATGATGATGATGATGATGATGATGATGATGATGATGATGATGATGATGATGATGATGATGATGATGATGATGATGATGATGATGATGATGATGATGATGATGATGATGATGATGATGATGAAGATGAACGAAGATGAACGAAGATGAACGAAGATGAACGAAGATGAACGAAGATGCACGAAGATGAACGAAGATGCACGAAGATGCACGAAGATGAACGAAGATGCACGAAGATGCACGAAGATGCACGAAGATGAACGAAGATGCACGAAGATGCACGAAGATGCACAAAGATGCACGAAGATGCACGAAGATGCACGAAGATGAACGAAGATGAACGAAGATGCACGAAGATGCACGAAGATGCACAAAGATGCACGAAGATGCAAAAAGATGCACGAAGATGCACGAAGATGCACGAAGATGCACGAAGATGAACGAAGATGAACGAAGATAAACGAAGATGAACGAAGATGAACGAAGATGCACGAAGATGCACGAAGATGCACGAAGATGCACGAAGATGAACGAAGATGAACGAAGATGAACGATGATGCACGAAGATGAACGAAGATGATGATGATGATGATGATGATGATGATGATGATGATGATGATGAAGATGAACGAAGATGAACGAAGATGAACGAAGATGAACGAAGATGCACGAAGATGCACGAAGATGCACGAAGATGAACGAAGATGCACGAAGATGCACGAAGATGCACGAAGATGCACGAAGATGAACGAAGATGCACGAAGATGCACAAAGATGCACGAAGATGCACGAAGATGCACGAAGATGCACGAAGATGAACGAAGATGAACGAAGATGCACGAAGATGCACGAAGATGAACGAAGATGAACGATGATGCACGAAGATGAACGAAGATGATGATGATGATGACGATGATGATGATGATGATGAGGATGATGATGATGATGATGATGATGATGATGATGATGATGATGATGATGATGATGATGATGATGATGATGATGATGATGATGATGATGATGATGATGATGATGATGATGATGATGATGATGCACGATGCACGAAGATGAACGGAGATGAACGAAGATAAACGAAGATGCACGAAGATGCACGAAGATGCACGAAGATGCACGAAGATGCACGAAGATGCACGAAGATGCACGAAGATGCACGAAGATGCACGAAGATGCACGAAGATGCACGAAGATGCACGAAGATGAACGAAGATGCACGAAGATGCACGAAGATGCACAAAGATGCACGAAGATGCACGAAGATGCACGAAGATGCACGAAGATGCACGAAGATGCACGAAGATGCACGAAGATGCACGAAGATGCACGAAGATGCACGAAGATGCACGAAGATGCACGAAGATGCACGAAGATGAACGAAGATGCACGAAGATGCACGAAGATGCACAAAGATGCACGAAGATGCACGAAGATGCACGAAGATGCACGAAGATGCACGAAGATGCACGAAGATGCACGAAGATGAACGAAGATGAACGAAGATAAACGAAGATGAACGAAGATGAACGAAGATGAACGAAGATGCACGAAGATGCACGAAGATGCACGAAGATGCACGAAGATGAACGAAGATGCACGAAGATGCACGAGGATGCACGAAGATGTACGAAGATGCACGAAGATGCACGAAGATGTACGGAGATGAACGAAGATAAACGAAGATGCACGAAGATGCACGAAGATGCACGAAGATGCACGAAGATGCACGAAGATGCACGAAGATGCACGAAGATGCACGAAGATGCACGAAGATGCACGAAGATGCACGAAGATGAACGAAGATGCACGAAGATGCACGAAGATGCACAAAGATGCACGAAGATGCACGAAGATGCACGAAGATGCACGAAGATGCACGAAGATGCACGAAGATGCACGAAGATGAACGAAGATGAACGAAGATAAACGAAGATGAACGAAGATGAACGAAGATGAACGAAGATGCACGAAGATGCACGAAGATGCACGAAGATGCACGAAGATGAACGAAGATGCACGAAGATGCACGAGGATGCACGAAGATGTACGAAGATGCACGAAGATGCACGAAGATGTACGAAGATGCACGAAGATGAACGAAGATGAACGAAGATGCACGAAGATGCACGAAGATGAACGAAGATGGACGAAGATGCACGAAGATGAACGAAGATGCACGAAGATGCACGAAGATGCACGAAGATGCACGAATATGAACGAAGATGCACGAAGATGCACAAAGATGCACGAAGATGCACGAAGATGCACGAAGATGAACGAAGATGAACGAAGATGCACGAAGATGCACGAAGATGCACGAAGATGAACGAAGATGAACGATGATGCACGAAGATGAACGAAGATGATGATGATGATGACGATGATGATGATGATGATGATGATGAGGATGATGATGATGATGATGATGATGATGATGATGATGATGATGATGATGATGATGATGATGATGATGATGATGATGATGATGATGATGATGATGATGATGATGATGATGATGATGATGATGATGATGATGATGATGATGATGATGATGATGATGATGATGATGATGATGATGATGATGATGATGATGATGATGATGATGATGATGATGATGATGATGATGATGATGATGATGATGATGATGATGATGATGATGATGATGATGATGATGATGATGATGATGATGATGATGATGATGATGATGATGATGATGATGATGATGATGATGATGATGATGATGATGATGATGATGATGATGATGATGATGATGATGATGATGATGATGATGATGATGATGATGATGATGATGATGATGATGATGATGAAGATGAACGAAGATGAACGAAGATGAACGAAGATGAACGAAGATGAACGAAGATGCACGAAGATGAACGAAGATGCACGAAGATGCACGAAGATGAACGAAGATGCACGAAGATGCACGAAGATGCACGAAGATGAACGAAGATGCACGAAGATGCACGAAGATGCACAAAGATGCACGAAGATGCACGAAGATGCACGAAGATGAACGAAGATGAACGAAGATGCACGAAGATGCACGAAGATGCACAAAGATGCACGAAGATGCAAAAAGATGCACGAAGATGCACGAAGATGCACGAAGATGCACGAAGATGAACGAAGATGAACGAAGATAAACGAAGATGAACGAAGATGAACGAAGATGCACGAAGATGCACGAAGATGCACGAAGATGCACGAAGATGAACGAAGATGAACGAAGATGAACGATGATGCACGAAGATGAACGAAGATGATGATGATGATGATGATGATGATGATGATGATGATGATGATGATGAACGAAGATGAACGAAGATGATGATGATGATGAGGATGATGATGATGATGATGATGATGATGATGATGATGATGATGATGATGATGATGATGATGATGATGATGATGATGATGATGATGATGATGATGATGATGATGATGATGATGATGATGATGATGATGATGATGATGATGATGATGATGATGATGATGATGATGATGATGATGATGATGATGATGATGATGATGATGATGATGATGATGATGATGATGATGATGATGATGATGATGATGATGATGATGATGATGATGATGATGATGATGATGATGATGATGATGATGATGATGATGATGATGATGATGATGATGATGATGATGATGATGATGATGATGATGATGATGATGATGATGATGATGATGAAGATGAACGAAGATGAACGAAGATGAACGAAGATGAACGAAGATGAACGAAGATGCACGAAGATGAACGAAGATGCACGAAGATGCACGAAGATGAACGAAGATGCACGAAGATGCACGAAGATGCACGAAGATGAACGAAGATGCACGAAGATGCACGAAGATGCACAAAGATGCACGAAGATGCACGAAGATGCACGAAGATGAACGAAGATGAACGAAGATGCACGAAGATGCACGAAGATGCACAAAGATGCACGAAGATGCAAAAAGATGCACGAAGATGCACGAAGATGCACGAAGATGCACGAAGATGAACGAAGATGAACGAAGATAAACGAAGATGAACGAAGATGAACGAAGATGCACGAAGATGCACGAAGATGCACGAAGATGCACGAAGATGAACGAAGATGAACGAAGATGAACGATGATGCACGAAGATGAACGAAGATGATGATGATGATGATGATGATGATGATGATGATGATGATGATGAAGATGAACGAAGATGAACGAAGATGAACGAAGATGAACGAAGATGCACGAAGATGCACGAAGATGCACGAAGATGAACGAAGATGCACGAAGATGCACGAAGATGCACGAAGATGCACGAAGATGAACGAAGATGCACGAAGATGCACAAAGATGCACGAAGATGCACGAAGATGCACGAAGATGCACGAAGATGAACGAAGATGAACGAAGATGCACGAAGATGCACGAAGATGAACGAAGATGAACGATGATGCACGAAGATGAACGAAGATGATGATGATGATGACGATGATGATGATGATGATGAGGATGATGATGATGATGATGATGATGATGATGATGATGATGATGATGATGATGATGATGATGATGATGATGATGATGATGATGATGATGATGATGCACGATGCACGAAGATGAACGGAGATGAACGAAGATAAACGAAGATGCACGAAGATGCACGAAGATGCACGAAGATGCACGAAGATGCACGAAGATGCACGAAGATGCACGAAGATGCACGAAGATGCACGAAGATGCACGAAGATGCACGAAGATGCACGAAGATGCACGAAGATGAACGAAGATGCACGAAGATGCACGAAGATGCACAAAGATGCACGAAGATGCACGAAGATGCACGAAGATGCACGAAGATGCACGAAGATGCACGAAGATGCACGAAGATGCACGAAGATGCACGAAGATGCACGAAGATGCACGAAGATGCACGAAGATGCACGAAGATGAACGAAGATGCACGAAGATGCACGAAGATGCACAAAGATGCACGAAGATGCACGAAGATGCACGAAGATGCACGAAGATGCACGAAGATGCACGAAGATGCACGAAGATGAACGAAGATGAACGAAGATAAACGAAGATGAACGAAGATGAACGAAGATGAACGAAGATGCACGAAGATGCACGAAGATGCACGAAGATGCACGAAGATGAACGAAGATGCACGAAGATGCACGAGGATGCACGAAGATGTACGAAGATGCACGAAGATGCACGAAGATGAACGGAGATGAACGAAGATAAACGAAGATGCACGAAGATGCACGAAGATGCACGAAGATGCACGAAGATGCACGAAGATGCACGAAGATGCACGAAGATGCACGAAGATGCACGAAGATGCACGAAGATGCACGAAGATGAACGAAGATGCACGAAGATGCACGAAGATGCACAAAGATGCACGAAGATGCACGAAGATGCACGAAGATGCACGAAGATGCACGAAGATGCACGAAGATGCACGAAGATGCACGAAGATGCACGAAGATGCACGAAGATGCACGAAGATGCACGAAGATGCACGAAGATGCACGAAGATGAACGAAGATGCACGAAGATGCACGAAGATGCACAAAGATGCACGAAGATGCACGAAGATGCACGAAGATGCACGAAGATGCACGAAGATGCACGAAGATGCACGAAGATGAACGAAGATGAACGAAGATAAACGAAGATGAACGAAGATGAACGAAGATGAACGAAGATGCACGAAGATGCACGAAGATGCACGAAGATGCACGAAGATGAACGAAGATGCACGAAGATGCACGAGGATGCACGAAGATGTACGAAGATGCACGAAGATGCACGAAGATGTACGGAGATGAACGAAGATAAACGAAGATGCACGAAGATGCACGAAGATGCACGAAGATGCACGAAGATGCACGAAGATGCACGAAGATGCACGAAGATGCACGAAGATGCACGAAGATGCACGAAGATGCACGAAGATGAACGAAGATGCACGAAGATGCACGAAGATGCACAAAGATGCACGAAGATGCACGAAGATGCACGAAGATGCACGAAGATGCACGAAGATGCACGAAGATGCACGAAGATGAACGAAGATGAACGAAGATGCACAAAGATGCACGAAGATGCACGAAGATGCACGAAGATGAACGAAGATGAACGAAGATGCACGAAGATGCACGAAGATGCACGAAGATGAACGAAGATGAACGATGATGCACGAAGATGAACGAAGATGATGATGATGATGACGATGATGATGATGATGATGATGATGAGGATGATGATGATGATGATGATGATGATGATGATGATGATGATGATGATGATGATGATGATGAAGATGAACGAAGATGAACGAAGATGAACGAAGATGAACGAAGATGAACGAAGATGCACGAAGATGAACGAAGATGCACGAAGATGCACGAAGATGAACGAAGATGCACGAAGATGCACGAAGATGCACGAAGATGAACGAAGATGCACGAAGATGCACGAAGATGCACAAAGATGCACGAAGATGCACGAAGATGCACGAAGATGAACGAAGATGAACGAAGATGCACGAAGATGCACGAAGATGCACAAAGATGCACGAAGATGCAAAAAGATGCACGAAGATGCACGAAGATGCACGAAGATGCACGAAGATGAACGAAGATGAACGAAGATAAACGAAGATGAACGAAGATGAACGAAGATGCACGAAGATGCACGAAGATGCACGAAGATGCACGAAGATGAACGAAGATGAACGAAGATGAACGATGATGCACGAAGATGAACGAAGATGATGATGATGATGATGATGATGATGATGATGATGATGATGATGAAGATGAACGAAGATGAACGAAGATGAACGAAGATGAACGAAGATGCACGAAGATGCACGAAGATGCACGAAGATGAACGAAGATGCACGAAGATGCACGAAGATGCACGAAGATGCACGAAGATGAACGAAGATGCACGAAGATGCACAAAGATGCACGAAGATGCACGAAGATGCACGAAGATGCACGAAGATGAACGAAGATGAACGAAGATGCACGAAGATGCACGAAGATGAACGATGATGCACGAAGATGAACGAAGATGATGATGATGATGACGATGATGATGATGATGATGAGGATGATGATGATGATGATGATGATGATGATGATGATGATGATGATGATGATGATGATGATGATGATGATGATGATGATGATGATGATGATGATGCACGATGCACGAAGATGAACGGAGATGAACGAAGATAAACGAAGATGCACGAAGATGCACGAAGATGCACGAAGATGCACGAAGATGCACGAAGATGCACGAAGATGCACGAAGATGCACGAAGATGCACGAAGATGCACGAAGATGCACGAAGATGCACGAAGATGCACGAAGATGAACGAAGATGCACGAAGATGCACGAAGATGCACAAAGATGCACGAAGATGCACGAAGATGCACGAAGATGCACGAAGATGCACGAAGATGCACGAAGATGCACGAAGATGCACGAAGATGCACGAAGATGCACGAAGATGCACGAAGATGCACGAAGATGCACGAAGATGCACGAAGATGAACGAAGATGCACGAAGATGCACGAAGATGCACAAAGATGCACGAAGATGCACGAAGATGCACGAAGATGCACGAAGATGCACGAAGATGCACGAAGATGCACGAAGATGAACGAAGATGAACGAAGATAAACGAAGATAAACGAAGATGAACGAAGATGAACGAAGATGAACGAAGATGCACGAAGATGCACGAAGATGCACGAAGATGCACGAAGATGAACGAAGATGCACGAAGATGCACGAGGATGCACGAAGATGTACGAAGATGCACGAAGATGCACGAAGATGAACGGAGATGAACGAAGATAAACGAAGATGCACGAAGATGCACGAAGATGCACGAAGATGCACGAAGATGCACGAAGATGCACGAAGATGCACGAAGATGCACGAAGATGCACGAAGATGCACGAAGATGCACGAAGATGAACGAAGATGCACGAAGATGCACGAAGATGCACAAAGATGCACGAAGATGCACGAAGATGCACGAAGATGCACGAAGATGCACGAAGATGCACGAAGATGCACGAAGATGCACGAAGATGCACGAAGATGCACGAAGATGCACGAAGATGCACGAAGATGCACGAAGATGCACGAAGATGAACGAAGATGCACGAAGATGCACGAAGATGCACAAAGATGCACGAAGATGCACGAAGATGCACGAAGATGCACGAAGATGCACGAAGATGCACGAAGATGCACGAAGATGAACGAAGATGAACGAAGATAAACGAAGATGAACGAAGATGAACGAAGATGAACGAAGATGCACGAAGATGCACGAAGATGCACGAAGATGCACGAAGATGAACGAAGATGCACGAAGATGCACGAGGATGCACGAAGATGTACGAAGATGCACGAAGATGCACGAAGATGTACGGAGATGAACGAAGATAAACGAAGATGCACGAAGATGCACGAAGATGCACGAAGATGCACGAAGATGCACGAAGATGCACGAAGATGCACGAAGATGCACGAAGATGCACGAAGATGCACGAAGATGCACGAAGATGAACGAAGATGCACGAAGATGCACGAAGATGCACAAAGATGCACGAAGATGCACGAAGATGCACGAAGATGCACGAAGATGCACGAAGATGCACGAAGATGCACGAAGATGAACGAAGATGAACGAAGATAAACGAAGATGAACGAAGATGAACGAAGATGAACGAAGATGCACGAAGATGCACGAAGATGCACGAAGATGCACGAAGATGAACGAAGATGCACGAAGATGCAAAGATGCACGAAGATGCACGAAGATGTACGAAGATGCACGAAGATGAACGAAGATGAACGAAGATGCACGAAGATGCACGAAGATGAACGAAGATGGACGAAGATGCACGAAGATGAACGAAGATGCACGAAGATGCACGAAGATGCACGAAGATGCACGAATATGAACGAAGATGCACGAAGATGCACAAAGATGCACGAAGATGCACGAAGATGCACGAAGATGAACGAAGATGAACGAAGATGCACGAAGATGCACGAAGATGCACGAAGATGAACGAAGATGAACGATGATGCACGAAGATGAACGAAGATGATGATGATGATGACGATGATGATGATGATGATGATGATGAGGATGATGATGATGATGATGATGATGATGATGATGATGATGATGATGATGATGATGATGATGATGATGATGATGATGATGATGATGATGATGATGATGATGATGATGATGATGATGATGATGATGATGATGATGATGATGATGATGATGATGATGATGATGATGATGATGATGATGATGATGATGATGATGATGATGATGATGATGATGATGATGATGATGATGATGATGATGATGATGATGATGATGATGATGATGATGATGATGATGATGATGATGATGATGATGATGATGATGATGATGATGATGATGATGATGATGATGATGATGATGATGATGATGATGATGATGATGATGATGATGATGATGATGATGATGATGATGATGATGATGATGATGATGATGATGATGATGATGATGATGATGATGATGATGATGATGATGATGATGATGATGATGATGATGATGATGATGATGATGATGATGATGATGATGATGATGATGATGATGATGATGATGATGATGATGATGATGATGATGATGATGATGATGATGATGATGATGATGATGATGATGATGATGATGATGATGATGATGATGATGATGATGATGATGATGATGATGATGATGATGATGATGATGATGATGATGATGCACGATGCACGAAGATGAACGGAGATGAACGAAGATAAACGAAGATGCACGAAGATGCACGAAGATGCACGAAGATGCACGAAGATGCACGAAGATGCACGAAGATGCACGAAGATGCACGAAGATGCACGAAGATGCACGAAGATGCACGAAGATGAACGAAGATGCACGAAGATGCACGAAGATGCACAAAGATGCACGAAGATGCACGAAGATGCACGAAGATGCACGAAGATGCACGAAGATGCACGAAGATGCACGAAGATGAACGAAGATGAACGAAGATAAACGAAGATGAACGAAGATGAACGAAGATGAACGAAGATGCACGAAGATGCACGAAGATGCACGAAGATGCACGAAGATGAACGAAGATGCACGAAGATGCACGAGGATGCACGAAGATGTACGAAGATGCACGAAGATGCACGAAGATGTACGAAGATGCACGAAGATGAACGAAGATGAACGAAGATGCACGAAGATGCACGAAGATGAACGAAGATGGACGAAGATGCACGAAGATGAACGAAGATGCACGAAGATGCACGAAGATGCACGAAGATGCACGAATATGAACGAAGATGCACGAAGATGCACAAAGATGCACGAAGATGCACGAAGATGCACGAAGATGAACGAAGATGAACGAAGATGCACGAAGATGCACGAAGATGCACGAAGATGAACGAAGATGAACGATGATGCACGAAGATGAACGAAGATGATGATGATGATGACGATGATGATGATGATGATGATGATGAGGATGATGATGATGATGATGATGATGATGATGATGATGATGATGATGATGATGATGATGATGATGATGATGATGATGATGATGATGATGATGATGATGATGATGATGATGATGATGATGATGATGATGATGATGATGATGATGATGATGATGATGATGATGATGATGATGATGATGATGATGATGATGATGATGATGATGATGATGATGATGATGATGATGATGATGATGATGATGATGATGATGATGATGATGATGATGATGATGATGATGATGATGATGATGATGATGATGATGATGATGATGATGATGATGATGATGATGATGATGATGATGATGATGATGATGATGATGATGATGATGATGATGATGATGATGATGATGATGATGATGATGATGATGATGATGATGATGATGATGATGATGATGATGATGATGATGATGATGATGATGATGATGATGATGATGATGATGATGATGATGATGATGATGATGATGATGATGATGATGATGATGATGATGATGATGATGATGATGATGATGATGATGATGATGATGATGATGATGATGATGATGATGATGATGATGATGATGATGAAGATGAACGAAGATGAACGAAGATGAACGAAGATGATGATGATGATGAGGATGATGATGATGATGATGATGATGATGATGATGATGATGATGATGATGATGATGATGATGATGATGATGATGATGATGATGATGATGATGATGAACGAAGATGAACGAAGATGATGATGATGATGAGGATGATGATGATGATGATGATGATGATGATGATGATGATGATGATGATGATGATGATGATGATGATGATGATGATGATGATGATGATGATGATGATGATGATGATGATGATGATGATGATGATGATGATGATGATGATGATGATGATGATGATGATGATGATGATGATGATGATGATGATGATGATGATGATGATGATGATGATGATGATGATGATGATGATGATGATGATGATGATGATGATGATGATGATGATGATGATGATGATGATGATGATGATGAAGATGAACGAAGATGAACGAAGATGAACGAAGATGAACGAAGATGAACGAAGATGCACGAAGATGAACGAAGATGCACGAAGATGCACGAAGATGAACGAAGATGCACGAAGATGCACGAAGATGCACGAAGATGAACGAAGATGCACGAAGATGCACGAAGATGCACAAAGATGCACGAAGATGCACGAAGATGCACGAAGATGAACGAAGATGAACGAAGATGCACGAAGATGCACGAAGATGCACAAAGATGCACGAAGATGCAAAAAGATGCACGAAGATGCACGAAGATGCACGAAGATGCACGAAGATGAACGAAGATGAACGAAGATAAACGAAGATGAACGAAGATGAACGAAGATGCACGAAGATGCACGAAGATGCACGAAGATGCACGAAGATGAACGAAGATGAACGAAGATGAACGATGATGCACGAAGATGAACGAAGATGATGATGATGATGATGATGATGATGATGATGATGATGATGATGAAGATGAACGAAGATGAACGAAGATGAACGAAGATGAACGAAGATGCACGAAGATGCACGAAGATGCACGAAGATGAACGAAGATGCACGAAGATGCACGAAGATGCACGAAGATGCACGAAGATGAACGAAGATGCACGAAGATGCACAAAGATGCACGAAGATGCACGAAGATGCACGAAGATGCACGAAGATGAACGAAGATGAACGAAGATGCACGAAGATGCACGAAGATGAACGAAGATGAACGATGATGCACGAAGATGAACGAAGATGATGATGATGATGACGATGATGATGATGATGATGAGGATGATGATGATGATGATGATGATGATGATGATGATGATGATGATGATGATGATGATGATGATGATGATGATGATGATGATGATGATGATGATGATGATGATGATGATGATGATGATGCACGATGCACGAAGATGAACGGAGATGAACGAAGATAAACGAAGATGCACGAAGATGCACGAAGATGCACGAAGATGCACGAAGATGCACGAAGATGCACGAAGATGCACGAAGATGCACGAAGATGCACGAAGATGCACGAAGATGAACGAAGATGCACGAAGATGCACGAAGATGCACAAAGATGCACGAAGATGCACGAAGATGCACGAAGATGCACGAAGATGCACGAAGATGCACGAAGATGCACGAAGATGCACGAAGATGCACGAAGATGCACGAAGATGCACGAAGATGCACGAAGATGCACGAAGATGCACGAAGATGAACGAAGATGCACGAAGATGCACGAAGATGCACAAAGATGCACGAAGATGCACGAAGATGCACGAAGATGCACGAAGATGCACGAAGATGCACGAAGATGCACGAAGATGAACGAAGATGAACGAAGATAAACGAAGATGAACGAAGATGAACGAAGATGAACGAAGATGCACGAAGATGCACGAAGATGCACGAAGATGCACGAAGATGAACGAAGATGCACGAAGATGCACGAGGATGCACGAAGATGTACGAAGATGCACGAAGATGCACGAAGATGTACGGAGATGAACGAAGATAAACGAAGATGCACGAAGATGCACGAAGATGCACGAAGATGCACGAAGATGCACGAAGATGCACGAAGATGCACGAAGATGCACGAAGATGCACGAAGATGCACGAAGATGCACGAAGATGAACGAAGATGCACGAAGATGCACGAAGATGCACAAAGATGCACGAAGATGCACGAAGATGCACGAAGATGCACGAAGATGCACGAAGATGCACGAAGATGCACGAAGATGAACGAAGATGAACGAAGATAAACGAAGATGAACGAAGATGAACGAAGATGAACGAAGATGCACGAAGATGCACGAAGATGCACGAAGATGCACGAAGATGAACGAAGATGCACGAAGATGCACGAGGATGCACGAAGATGTACGAAGATGCACGAAGATGCACGAAGATGTACGAAGATGCACGAAGATGAACGAAGATGAACGAAGATGCACGAAGATGCACGAAGATGAACGAAGATGGACGAAGATGCACGAAGATGAACGAAGATGCACGAAGATGCACGAAGATGCACGAAGATGCACGAATATGAACGAAGATGCACGAAGATGCACAAAGATGCACGAAGATGCACGAAGATGCACGAAGATGAACGAAGATGAACGAAGATGCACGAAGATGCACGAAGATGCACGAAGATGAACGAAGATGAACGATGATGCACGAAGATGAACGAAGATGATGATGATGATGACGATGATGATGATGATGATGATGATGAGGATGATGATGATGATGATGATGATGATGATGATGATGATGATGATGATGATGATGATGATGATGATGATGATGATGATGATGATGATGATGATGATGATGATGATGATGATGATGATGATGATGATGATGATGATGATGATGATGATGATGATGATGATGCACGATGCACGAAGATGAACGGAGATGAACGAAGATAAACGAAGATGCACGAAGATGCACGAAGATGCACGAAGATGCACGAAGATGCACGAAGATGCACGAAGATGCACGAAGATGCACGAAGATGCACGAAGATGCACGAAGATGAACGAAGATGCACGAAGATGCACGAAGATGCACAAAGATGCACGAAGATGCACGAAGATGCACGAAGATGCACGAAGATGCACGAAGATGCACGAAGATGCACGAAGATGCACGAAGATGCACGAAGATGCACGAAGATGCACGAAGATGCACGAAGATGCACGAAGATGCACGAAGATGAACGAAGATGCACGAAGATGCACGAAGATGCACAAAGATGCACGAAGATGCACGAAGATGCACGAAGATGCACGAAGATGCACGAAGATGCACGAAGATGCACGAAGATGAACGAAGATGAACGAAGATAAACGAAGATGAACGAAGATGAACGAAGATGAACGAAGATGCACGAAGATGCACGAAGATGCACGAAGATGCACGAAGATGAACGAAGATGCACGAAGATGCACGAGGATGCACGAAGATGTACGAAGATGCACGAAGATGCACGAAGATGTACGGAGATGAACGAAGATAAACGAAGATGCACGAAGATGCACGAAGATGCACGAAGATGCACGAAGATGCACGAAGATGCACGAAGATGCACGAAGATGCACGAAGATGCACGAAGATGCACGAAGATGCACGAAGATGAACGAAGATGCACGAAGATGCACGAAGATGCACAAAGATGCACGAAGATGCACGAAGATGCACGAAGATGCACGAAGATGCACGAAGATGCACGAAGATGCACGAAGATGAACGAAGATGAACGAAGATAAACGAAGATGAACGAAGATGAACGAAGATGAACGAAGATGCACGAAGATGCACGAAGATGCACGAAGATGCACGAAGATGAACGAAGATGCACGAAGATGCACGAGGATGCACGAAGATGTACGAAGATGCACGAAGATGCACGAAGATGTACGAAGATGCACGAAGATGAACGAAGATGAACGAAGATGCACGAAGATGCACGAAGATGAACGAAGATGGATGCACGAAGATGCACGAAGATGCACGAATATGAACGAAGATGCACGAAGATGCACAAAGATGCACGAAGATGCACGAAGATGCACGAAGATGAACGAAGATGAACGAAGATGCACGAAGATGCACGAAGATGCACGAAGATGAACGAAGATGAACGATGATGCACGAAGATGAACGAAGATGATGATGATGATGACGATGATGATGATGATGATGATGATGAGGATGATGATGATGATGATGATGATGATGATGATGATGATGATGATGATGATGATGATGATGATGATGATGATGATGATGATGATGATGATGATGATGATGATGATGATGATGATGATGATGATGATGATGATGATGATGATGATGATGATGATGATGATGATGATGATGATGATGATGATGATGATGATGATGATGATGATGATGATGATGATGATGATGATGATGATGATGATGATGATGATGATGATGATGATGATGATGATGATGATGATGATGATGATGATGATGATGATGATGATGATGATGATGATGATGATGATGATGATGATGATGATGATGATGATGATGATGATGATGATGATGATGATGATGATGATGATGATGATGATGATGATGATGATGATGATGATGATGATGATGATGATGATGATGATGATGATGATGATGATGATGATGATGATGATGATGATGATGATGATGATGATGATGATGATGATGATGATGATGCACGATGCACGAAGATGAACGGAGATGAACGAAGATAAACGAAGATGCACGAAGATGCACGAAGATGCACGAAGATGCACGAAGATGCACGAAGATGCACGAAGATGCACGAAGATGCACGAAGATGCACGAAGATGCACGAAGATGCACGAAGATGAACGAAGATGCACGAAGATGCACGAAGATGCACAAAGATGCACGAAGATGCACGAAGATGCACGAAGATGCACGAAGATGCACGAAGATGCACGAAGATGCACGAAGATGAACGAAGATGAACGAAGATAAACGAAGATGAACGAAGATGAACGAAGATGAACGAAGATGCACGAAGATGCACGAAGATGCACGAAGATGCACGAAGATGAACGAAGATGCACGAAGATGCACGAGGATGCACGAAGATGTACGAAGATGCACGAAGATGCACGAAGATGTACGAAGATGCACGAAGATGAACGAAGATGAACGAAGATGCACGAAGATGCACGAAGATGAACGAAGATGGACGAAGATGCACGAAGATGAACGAAGATGCACGAAGATGCACGAAGATGCACGAAGATGCACGAATATGAACGAAGATGCACGAAGATGCACAAAGATGCACGAAGATGCACGAAGATGCACGAAGATGAACGAAGATGAACGAAGATGCACGAAGATGCACGAAGATGCACGAAGATGAACGAAGATGAACGATGATGCACGAAGATGAACGAAGATGATGATGATGATGACGATGATGATGATGATGATGATGATGAGGATGATGATGATGATGATGATGATGATGATGATGATGATGATGATGATGATGATGATGATGATGATGATGATGATGATGATGATGATGATGATGATGATGATGATGATGATGATGATGATGATGATGATGATGATGATGATGATGATGATGATGATGATGATGATGATGATGATGATGATGATGATGATGATGATGATGATGATGATGATGATGATGATGATGATGATGATGATGATGATGATGATGATGATGATGATGATGATGATGATGATGATGATGATGATGATGATGATGATGATGATGATGATGATGATGATGATGATGATGATGATGATGATGATGATGATGATGATGATGATGATGATGATGATGATGATGATGATGATGATGATGATGATGATGATGATGATGATGATGATGATGATGATGATGATGATGATGATGATGATGATGATGATGATGATGATGATGATGATGATGATGATGATGATGATGATGATGATGATGATGATGATGATGATGATGATGATGATGATGATGATGATGATGATGATGATGATGATGATGATGATGATGATGATGATGATGATGATGAAGATGAACGAAGATGAACGAAGATGAACGAAGATGATGATGATGATGATGATGATGATGATGATGATGATGATGATGATGATGATGATGATGATGATGATGATGATGATGATGATGATGAAGATGAACGAAGATGAACGAAGATGAACGAAGATGAACGAAGATGAACGAAGATGCACGAAGATGAACGAAGATGCACGAAGATGCACGAAGATGAACGAAGATGCACGAAGATGCACGAAGATGCACGAAGATGAACGAAGATGCACGAAGATGCACGAAGATGCACAAAGATGCACGAAGATGCACGAAGATGCACGAAGATGAACGAAGATGAACGAAGATGCACGAAGATGCACGAAGATGCACAAAGATGCACGAAGATGCAAAAAGATGCACGAAGATGCACGAAGATGCACGAAGATGCACGAAGATGAACGAAGATGAACGAAGATAAACGAAGATGAACGAAGATGAACGAAGATGCACGAAGATGCACGAAGATGCACGAAGATGCACGAAGATGAACGAAGATGAACGAAGATGAACGATGATGCACGAAGATGAACGAAGATGATGATGATGATGATGATGATGATGATGATGATGATGATGATGAAGATGAACGAAGATGAACGAAGATGAACGAAGATGAACGAAGATGCACGAAGATGCACGAAGATGCACGAAGATGAACGAAGATGCACGAAGATGCACGAAGATGCACGAAGATGCACGAAGATGAACGAAGATGCACGAAGATGCACAAAGATGCACGAAGATGCACGAAGATGCACGAAGATGCACGAAGATGAACGAAGATGAACGAAGATGCACGAAGATGCACGAAGATGAACGAAGATGAACGATGATGCACGAAGATGAACGAAGATGATGATGATGATGACGATGATGATGATGATGATGAGGATGATGATGATGATGATGATGATGATGATGATGATGATGATGATGATGATGATGATGATGATGATGATGATGATGATGATGATGATGATGATGATGATGATGATGATGATGATGATGATGCACGATGCACGAAGATGAACGGAGATGAACGAAGATAAACGAAGATGCACGAAGATGCACGAAGATGCACGAAGATGCACGAAGATGCACGAAGATGCACGAAGATGCACGAAGATGCACGAAGATGCACGAAGATGCACGAAGATGCACGAAGATGAACGAAGATGCACGAAGATGCACGAAGATGCACAAAGATGCACGAAGATGCACGAAGATGCACGAAGATGCACGAAGATGCACGAAGATGCACGAAGATGCACGAAGATGCACGAAGATGCACGAAGATGCACGAAGATGCACGAAGATGCACGAAGATGCACGAAGATGCACGAAGATGAACGAAGATGCACGAAGATGCACGAAGATGCACAAAGATGCACGAAGATGCACGAAGATGCACGAAGATGCACGAAGATGCACGAAGATGCACGAAGATGCACGAAGATGAACGAAGATGAACGAAGATAAACGAAGATGAACGAAGATGAACGAAGATGAACGAAGATGCACGAAGATGCACGAAGATGCACGAAGATGCACGAAGATGAACGAAGATGCACGAAGATGCACGAGGATGCACGAAGATGTACGAAGATGCACGAAGATGCACGAAATGCACGAAGATGTACGAAGATGCACGAAGATGCACGAAGATGTACGGAGATGAACGAAGATAAACGAAGATGCACGAAGATGCACGAAGATGCACGAAGATGCACGAAGATGCACGAAGATGCACGAAGATGCACGAAGATGCACGAAGATGCACGAAGATGCACGAAGATGCACGAAGATGAACGAAGATGCACGAAGATGCACGAAGATGCACAAAGATGCACGAAGATGCACGAAGATGCACGAAGATGCACGAAGATGCACGAAGATGCACGAAGATGCACGAAGATGAACGAAGATGAACGAAGATAAACGAAGATGAACGAAGATGAACGAAGATGAACGAAGATGCACGAAGATGCACGAAGATGCACGAAGATGCACGAAGATGAACGAAGATGCACGAAGATGCACGAGGATGCACGAAGATGTACGAAGATGCACGAAGATGCACGAAGATGTACGAAGATGCACGAAGATGAACGAAGATGAACGAAGATGCACGAAGATGCACGAAGATGAACGAAGATGGACGAAGATGCACGAAGATGAACGAAGATGCACGAAGATGCACGAAGATGCACGAAGATGCACGAATATGAACGAAGATGCACGAAGATGCACAAAGATGCACGAAGATGCACGAAGATGCACGAAGATGAACGAAGATGAACAAGATGAACGATGATGCACGAAGATGAACGAAGATGATGATGATGATGACGATGATGATGATGATGATGATGATGAGGATGATGATGATGATGATGATGATGATGATGATGATGATGATGATGATGATGATGATGATGATGATGATGATGATGATGATGATGATGATGATGATGATGATGATGATGATGATGATGATGATGATGATGATGATGATGATGATGATGATGATGATGATGATGATGATGATGATGATGATGATGATGATGATGATGATGATGATGATGATGATGATGATGATGATGATGATGATGATGATGATGATGATGATGATGATGATGATGATGATGATGATGATGATGATGATGATGATGATGATGATGATGATGATGATGATGATGATGATGATGATGATGATGATGATGATGATGATGATGATGATGATGATGATGATGATGATGATGATGATGATGATGATGATGATGATGATGATGATGATGATGATGATGATGATGATGATGATGATGATGATGATGATGATGATGATGATGATGATGATGATGATGATGATGATGATGATGATGATGATGATGATGATGATGATGATGATGATGATGATGATGATGATGATGATGATGATGATGATGATGATGATGATGATGATGATGATGATGATGATGATGATGATGATGATGATGATGATGATGATGATGATGATGATGATGATGATGATGATGATGATGATGATGATGATGATGATGATGATGATGATGATGCACGATGCACGAAGATGAACGGAGATGAACGAAGATAAACGAAGATGCACGAAGATGCACGAAGATGCACGAAGATGCACGAAGATGCACGAAGATGCACGAAGATGCACGAAGATGCACGAAGATGCACGAAGATGCACGAAGATGCACGAAGATGAACGAAGATGCACGAAGATGCACGAAGATGCACAAAGATGCACGAAGATGCACGAAGATGCACGAAGATGCACGAAGATGCACGAAGATGCACGAAGATGCACGAAGATGAACGAAGATGAACGAAGATAAACGAAGATGAACGAAGATGAACGAAGATGAACGAAGATGCACGAAGATGCACGAAGATGCACGAAGATGCACGAAGATGAACGAAGATGCACGAAGATGCACGAGGATGCACGAAGATGTACGAAGATGCACGAAGATGCACGAAGATGTACGAAGATGCACGAAGATGAACGAAGATGAACGAAGATGCACGAAGATGCACGAAGATGAACGAAGATGGACGAAGATGCACGAAGATGAACGAAGATGCACGAAGATGCACGAAGATGCACGAAGATGCACGAATATGAACGAAGATGCACGAAGATGCACAAAGATGCACGAAGATGCACGAAGATGCACGAAGATGAACGAAGATGAACGAAGATGCACGAAGATGCACGAAGATGCACGAAGATGAACGAAGATGAACGATGATGCACGAAGATGAACGAAGATGATGATGATGATGACGATGATGATGATGATGATGATGATGAGGATGATGATGATGATGATGATGATGATGATGATGATGATGATGATGATGATGATGATGATGATGATGATGATGATGATGATGATGATGATGATGATGATGATGATGATGATGATGATGATGATGATGATGATGATGATGATGATGATGATGATGATGATGATGATGATGATGATGATGATGATGATGATGATGATGATGATGATGATGATGATGATGATGATGATGATGATGATGATGATGATGATGATGATGATGATGATGATGATGATGATGATGATGATGATGATGATGATGATGATGATGATGATGATGATGATGATGATGATGATGATGATGATGATGATGATGATGATGATGATGATGATGATGATGATGATGATGATGATGATGATGATGATGATGATGATGATGATGATGATGATGATGATGATGATGATGATGATGATGATGATGATGATGATGATGATGATGATGATGATGATGATGATGATGATGATGATGATGATGATGATGATGATGATGATGATGATGATGATGATGATGATGATGAAGATGAACGAAGATGAACGAAGATGAACGAAGATGATGATGATGATGAGGATGATGATGATGATGATGATGAGGATGATGATGATGATGATGATGATGATGATGATGATGATGATGATGATGATGATGATGATGATGATGATGATGATGATGATGAACGAAGATGAACGAAGATGATGATGATGATGAGGATGATGATGATGATGATGATGATGATGATGATGATGATGATGATGATGATGATGATGATGATGATGATGATGATGATGATGATGATGATGATGATGATGATGATGATGATGATGATGATGATGATGATGATGATGATGATGATGATGATGATGATGATGATGATGATGATGATGATGATGATGATGATGATGATGATGATGATGATGATGATGATGATGATGATGATGATGATGATGATGATGATGATGATGATGATGATGATGATGATGATGATGATGATGATGATGAAGATGAACGAAGATGAACGAAGATGAACGAAGATGAACGAAGATGAACGAAGATGAACGAAGATGCACGAAGATGAACGAAGATGCACGAAGATGCACGAAGATGAACGAAGATGCACGAAGATGCACGAAGATGCACGAAGATGAACGAAGATGCACGAAGATGCACGAAGATGCACAAAGATGCACGAAGATGCACGAAGATGCACGAAGATGAACGAAGATGAACGAAGATGCACGAAGATGCACGAAGATGCACAAAGATGCACGAAGATGCAAAAAGATGCACGAAGATGCACGAAGATGCACGAAGATGCACGAAGATGAACGAAGATGAACGAAGATAAACGAAGATGAACGAAGATGAACGAAGATGCACGAAGATGCACGAAGATGCACGAAGATGCACGAAGATGAACGAAGATGAACGAAGATGAACGATGATGCACGAAGATGAACGAAGATGATGATGATGATGATGATGATGATGATGATGATGATGATGATGAAGATGAACGAAGATGAACGAAGATGAACGAAGATGAACGAAGATGAACGAAGATGCACGAAGATGCACGAAGATGCACGAAGATGAACGAAGATGCACGAAGATGCACGAAGATGCACGAAGATGCACGAAGATGAACGAAGATGCACGAAGATGCACAAAGATGCACGAAGATGCACGAAGATGCACGAAGATGCACGAAGATGAACGAAGATGAACGAAGATGCACGAAGATGCACGAAGATGAACGAAGATGAACGATGATGCACGAAGATGAACGAAGATGATGATGATGATGACGATGATGATGATGATGATGAGGATGATGATGATGATGATGATGATGATGATGATGATGATGATGATGATGATGATGATGATGATGATGATGATGATGATGATGATGATGATGATGATGATGATGATGATGATGATGATGATGATGATGATGATGATGATGATGAAGATGAACGAAGATGAACGAAGATGAACGAAGATGATGATGATGATGAGGATGATGATGATGATGATGATGATGATGATGATGATGATGATGATGATGATGATGATGATGATGATGATGATGAACGAAGATGAACGAAGATGATGATGATGATGAGGATGATGATGATGATGATGATGATGATGATGATGATGATGATGATGATGATGATGATGATGATGATGATGATGATGATGATGATGATGATGATGATGATGATGATGATGATGATGATGATGATGATGATGATGATGATGATGATGATGATGATGATGATGATGATGATGATGATGATGATGATGATGATGATGATGATGATGATGATGATGATGATGATGATGATGATGATGATGATGATGATGATGATGATGATGATGATGATGATGATGATGATGATGATGATGATGATGATGATGATGATGATGATGATGATGAAGATGAACGAAGATGAACGAAGATGAACGAAGATGAACGAAGATGAACGAAGATGCACGAAGATGAACGAAGATGCACGAAGATGCACGAAGATGAACGAAGATGCACGAAGATGCACGAAGATGCACGAAGATGAACGAAGATGCACGAAGATGCACGAAGATGCACAAAGATGCACGAAGATGCACGAAGATGCACGAAGATGAACGAAGATGAACGAAGATGCACGAAGATGCACGAAGATGCACAAAGATGCACGAAGATGCAAAAAGATGCACGAAGATGCACGAAGATGCACGAAGATGCACGAAGATGAACGAAGATGAACGAAGATAAACGAAGATGAACGAAGATGAACGAAGATGCACGAAGATGCACGAAGATGCACGAAGATGCACGAAGATGAACGAAGATGAACGAAGATGAACGATGATGCACGAAGATGAACGAAGATGATGATGATGATGATGATGATGATGATGATGATGATGATGAAGATGAACGAAGATGAACGAAGATGAACGAAGATGAACGAAGATGAACGAAGATGCACGAAGATGCACGAAGATGCACGAAGATGAACGAAGATGCACGAAGATGCACGAAGATGCACGAAGATGCACGAAGATGAACGAAGATGCACGAAGATGCACAAAGATGCACGAAGATGCACGAAGATGCACGAAGATGCACGAAGATGAACGAAGATGAACGAAGATGCACGAAGATGCACGAAGATGAACGAAGATGAACGATGATGCACGAAGATGAACGAAGATGATGATGATGATGACGATGATGATGATGATGATGAGGATGATGATGATGATGATGATGATGATGATGATGATGATGATGATGATGATGATGATGATGATGATGATGATGATGATGATGATGATGATGATGATGATGATGATGATGATGATGATGATGATGATGATGATGATGCACGATGCACGAAGATGAACGGAGATGAACGAAGATAAACGAAGATGCACGAAGATGCACGAAGATGCACGAAGATGCACGAAGATGCACGAAGATGCACGAAGATGCACGAAGATGCACGAAGATGCACGAAGATGCACGAAGATGCACGAAGATGAACGAAGATGCACGAAGATGCACGAAGATGCACAAAGATGCACGAAGATGCACGAAGATGCACGAAGATGCACGAAGATGCACGAAGATGCACGAAGATGCACGAAGATGCACGAAGATGAACGAAGATGAACGAAGATAAACGAAGATGAACGAAGATGAACGAAGATGAACGAAGATGCACGAAGATGCACGAAGATGAACGAAGATGAACGATGATGCACGAAGATGAACGAAGATGATGATGATGATGACGATGATGATGATGATGATGAGGATGATGATGATGATGATGATGATGATGATGATGATGATGATGATGATGATGATGATGATGATGATGATGATGATGATGATGATGATGATGATGATGATGATGATGATGATGATGATGATGATGATGATGATGATGCACGATGCACGAAGATGAACGGAGATGAACGAAGATAAACGAAGATGCACGAAGATGCACGAAGATGCACGAAGATGCACGAAGATGCACGAAGATGCACGAAGATGCACGAAGATGCACGAAGATGCACGAAGATGCACGAAGATGAACGAAGATGCACGAAGATGCACGAAGATGCACAAAGATGCACGAAGATGCACGAAGATGCACGAAGATGCACGAAGATGCACGAAGATGCACGAAGATGCACGAAGATGAACGAAGATGAACGAAGATAAACGAAGATGAACGAAGATGAACGAAGATGAACGAAGATGCACGAAGATGCACGAAGATGCACGAAGATGCACGAAGATGAACGAAGATGCACGAAGATGCACGAGGATGCACGAAGATGTACGAAGATGCATGAAGATGCACGAAGATGTACGAAGATGCACGAAGATGAACGAAGATGAACGAAGATGCACGAAGATGCACGAAGATGAACGAAGATGGACGAAGATGCACGAAGATGAACGAAGATGCACGAAGATGCACGAAGATGCACGAAGATGCACGAATATGAACGAAGATGCACGAAGATGCACAAAGATGCACGAAGATGCACGAAGATGCACGAAGATGAACGAAGATGAACGAAGATGCACGAAGATGCACGAAGATGCACGAAGATGAACGAAGATGAACGATGATGCACGAAGATGAACGAAGATGATGATGATGATGACGATGATGATGATGATGATGATGAGGATGATGATGATGATGATGATGATGATGATGATGATGATGATGATGATGATGATGATGATGATGATGATGATGATGATGATGATGATGATGATGATGATGATGATGATGATGATGATGATGATGATGATGATGATGATGATGATGATGATGATGATGATGATGATGATGATGATGATGATGATGATGATGATGATGATGATGATGATGATGATGATGATGATGATGATGATGATGATGATGATGATGATGATGATGATGATGATGATGATGATGATGATGATGATGATGATGATGATGATGATGATGATGATGATGATGATGATGATGATGATGATGATGATGATGATGATGATGATGATGATGATGATGATGATGATGATGATGATGATGATGATGATGATGATGATGATGATGATGATGATGATGATGATGATGATGATGATGATGATGATGATGATGATGATGATGATGATGATGATGATGACGATGATGATGATGATGATGATGAGGATGATGATGATGATGATGATGATGATGATGATGATGATGATGATGATGATGATGATGATGATGATGATGATGATGATGATGATGATGATGATGATGATGATGATGATGATGATGATGATGATGATGATGATGATGATGATGATGATGATGATGATGATGATGATGATGATGATGATGATGATGATGATGATGATGATGATGATGATGATGATGATGATGATGATGATGATGATGATGATGATGATGATGATGATGATGATGATGAAGATGAACGAAGATGAACGAAGATGAACGAAGATGATGATGATGATGAGGATGATGATGATGATGATGATGATGATGATGATGATGATGATGATGATGATGATGATGATGATGATGATGATGATGATGATGATGATGAACGAAGATGAACGAAGATGATGATGATGATGAGGATGATGATGATGATGATGATGATGATGATGATGATGATGATGATGATGATGATGATGATGATGATGATGATGATGATGATGATGATGATGATGATGATGATGATGATGATGATGATGATGATGATGATGATGATGATGATGATGATGATGATGATGATGATGATGATGATGATGATGATGATGATGATGATGATGATGATGATGATGATGATGATGATGATGATGATGATGATGATGATGATGATGATGATGATGATGATGATGATGATGATGATGATGATGATGATGATGATGATGATGATGATGATGATGATGATGATGATGATGATGATGATGAAGATGAACGAAGATGAACGAAGATGAACGAAGATGCACGAAGATGAACGAAGATGCACGAAGATGCACGAAGATGAACGAAGATGCACGAAGATGCACGAAGATGCACGAAGATGCACGAAGATGAACGAAGATGCACGAAGATGCACGAAGATGCACAAAGATGCACGAAGATGCACGAAGATGCACGAAGATGAACGAAGATGAACGAAGATGCACGAAGATGCACGAAGATGCACAAAGATGCACGAAGATGCAAAAAGATGCACGAAGATGCACGAAGATGCACGAAGATGCACGAAGATGAACGAAGATGAACGAAGATAAACGAAGATGAACGAAGATGAACGAAGATGCACGAAGATGCACGAAGATGCACGAAGATGCACGAAGATGAACGAAGATGAACGAAGATGAACGATGATGCACGAAGATGAACGAAGATGATGATGATGATGATGATGATGATGATGATGATGATGATGATGAAGATGAACGAAGATGAACGAAGATGAACGAAGATGCACGAAGATGCACGAAGATGCACGAAGATGAACGAAGATGCACGAAGATGCACGAAGATGCACGAAGATGCACGAAGATGAACGAAGATGCACGAAGATGCACAAAGATGCACGAAGATGCACGAAGATGCACGAAGATGCACGAAGATGAACGAAGATGAACGAAGATGCACGAAGATGCACGAAGATGAACGAAGATGAACGATGATGCACGAAGATGAACGAAGATGATGATGATGATGACGATGATGATGATGATGATGAGGATGATGATGATGATGATGATGATGATGATGATGATGATGATGATGATGATGATGATGATGATGATGATGATGATGATGATGATGATGATGATGATGATGATGATGATGATGATGATGATGATGATGATGATGCACGATGCACGAAGATGAACGGAGATGAACGAAGATAAACGAAGATGCACGAAGATGCACGAAGATGCACGAAGATGCACGAAGATGCACGAAGATGCACGAAGATGCACGAAGATGCACGAAGATGCACGAAGATGCACGAAGATGAACGAAGATGCACGAAGATGCACGAAGATGCACAAAGATGCACGAAGATGCACGAAGATGCACGAAGATGCACGAAGATGCACGAAGATGCACGAAGATGAACGAAGATGAACGAAGATGAACGAAGATAAACGAAGATGAACGAAGATGAACGAAGATGAACGAAGATGCACGAAGATGCACGAAGATGCACGAAGATGCACGAAGATGAACGAAGATGCACGAAGATGCACGAGGATGCACGAAGATGTACGAAGATGCACGAAGATGCACGAAGATGTACGAAGATGCACGAAGATGAACGAAGATGAACGAAGATGCACGAAGATGCACGAAGATGAACGAAGATGGACGAAGATGCACGAAGATGAACGAAGATGCACGAAGATGCACGAAGATGCACGAAGATGCACGAATATGAACGAAGATGCACGAAGATGCACAAAGATGCACGAAGATGCACGAAGATGCACGAAGATGAACGAAGATGAACGAAGATGCACGAAGATGCACGAAGATGCACGAAGATGAACGAAGATGAACGATGATGCACGAAGATGAACGAAGATGATGATGATGATGACGATGATGATGATGATGATGATGAGGATGATGATGATGATGATGATGATGATGATGATGATGATGATGATGATGATGATGATGATGATGATGATGATGATGATGATGATGATGATGATGATGATGATGATGATGATGATGATGATGATGATGATGATGATGATGATGATGATGATGATGATGATGATGATGATGATGATGATGATGATGATGATGATGATGATGATGATGATGATGATGATGATGATGATGATGATGATGATGATGATGATGATGATGATGATGATGATGATGATGATGATGATGATGATGATGATGATGATGATGATGATGAACGAAGATGAACGAAGATGAACGAAGATGCACGAAGATGAACGAAGATGCACGAA
>JAYMYH010000026.1:52500-67500 GCA_037013635.1 Plagiodera versicolora
ATGATGATGATGATGATGAAGATGAACGAAGATGAACGAAGATGAACGAAGATGCACGAAGATGCACGAAGATGCACGAAGATGAACGAAGATGCACGAAGATGCACGAAGATGCACGAAGATGCACGAAGATGAACGAAGATGCACGAAGATGCACAAAAATGCACGAAGATGCACGAAGATGCACGAAGATGCACGAAGATGAACGAAGATGAACGAAGATGCACGAAGATGCACGAAGATGAACGAAGATGAACGATGATGCACGAAGATGAACGAAGATGATGATGATGATGATGATGATGATGATGATGATGATGATGATGATGATGATGATGATGATGATGATGATGATGATGATGATGATGATGATGATGATGATGATGATGAAGATGAACGAAGATGAACGAAGATGAACGAAGATGCACGAAGATGCACGAAGATGCACGAAGATGAACGAAGATGCACGAAGATGCACGAAGATGCACGAAGATGCACGAAGATGAACGAAGATGCACGAAGATGCACAAAGATGCACGAAGATGCACGAAGATGCACGAAGATGCACGAAGATGAACGAAGATGAACGAAGATGCACGAAGATGCACGAAGATGAACGAAGATGAACGATGATGCACGAAGATGAACGAAGATGATGATGATGATGACGATGATGATGATGATGATGAGGATGATGATGATGATGATGATGATGATGATGATGATGATGATGATGATGATGATGATGATGATGATGATGATGATGATGATGATGATGATGATGATGATGATGATGATGATGATGATGATGATGATGATGATGATGATGATGATGATGATGATGCACGATGCACGAAGATGAACGGAGATGAACGAAGATAAACGAAGATGCACGAAGATGCACGAAGATGCACGAAGATGCACGAAGATGCACGAAGATGCACGAAGATGCACGAAGATGCACGAAGATGCACGAAGATGCACGAAGATGCACGAAGATGAACGAAGATGCACGAAGATGCACGAAGATGCACAAAGATGCACGAAGATGCACGAAGATGCACGAAGATGCACGAAGATGCACGAAGATGCACGAAGATGCACGAAGATGAACGAAGATGAACGAAGATAAACGAAGATGAACGAAGATGAACGAAGATGAACGAAGATGCACGAAGATGCACGAAGATGCACGAAGATGCACGAAGATGAACGAAGATGCACGAAGATGCACGAGGATGCACGAAGATGTACGAAGATGCACGAAGATGCACGAAGATGTACGAAGATGCACGAAGATGAACGAAGATGAACGAAGATGCACGAAGATGCACGAAGATGAACGAAGATGGACGAAGATGCACGAAGATGAACGAAGATGCACGAAGATGCACGAAGATGCACGAAGATGCACGAATATGAACGAAGATGCACGAAGATGCACAAAGATGCACGAAGATGCACGAAGATGCACGAAGATGAACGAAGATGCACGAAGATGAACGAAGATGCACGAAGATGCACGAAGATGCACGAAGATGCACGAAGATGAACGAAGATGCACAAAGATGCACAAAGATGCACGAAGATGCACGAAGATGCACGAAGATGAACGAAGATGAACGAAGATGCACGAAGATGCACGAAGATGCACGAAGATGCACGAAGATGCACGAAGATGCACGAAGATGCACGAAGATGCACGAAGATGCACGAAGATGCACGAAGATGCACGAAGATGAACGAAGATGAACGAAGATAAACGAAGATGAACGAAGATGAACGAAGATGAACGAAGATGCACGAAGATGCACGAAGATGCACGAAGATGCACGAAGATGCACAAAGATGCACGAAGATGCACGAAGATGCACGAAGATGCACGATGATGAACGAAGATGCACGAAGATGAACGAAGATGCACGAAGATGAACGAAGATGAACGAAGATGCACGAAGATGCACGAAGATGAACGAAGATGCACGAAGATGCACGAACATGCACGAAGATGCACGAAGATGCACGAAGATGAACGAAGATGCACGAAGATGCACGAAGATGCACAAAGATGCAAGAAGATGCACGAAGATGCACGAAGATGAACGAAGATGAACGAAGATGCACGAAGATGCACGAAGATGCACGAAGATGCACGAAGATGCACGAAGATGCACGAAGATGCACGAAGATGCACGAAGATGCACGAAGATGCACGAAGATGCACGAAGATGCACGAAGATGCACGAAGATGCACGAAGATGCACGAAGATGCACGAAGATGCACGAAGATGCACGAAGATGAACGAAGATGAACGAAGATAAACGAAGATGAACGAAGATGAACGAAGATGAACGAAGATGAACGAAGATGCAGGAAGATGCACGAAGATGCACGTAGATGCACGAAGATGCACGAAGATGCACGAAGATGCACGGAGATGCACGAAGATGCACGAAGATGCACGAAGATGCACGAAGATGCACGATGATGAACGAAGATGCACGAAGATGAACGAAGATGCACGAAGATGAACGAAAATGCACGAAGATGCACGAAGATGCACGAAGATGAACGAAGATGAACGAAGATGAACGAAGATGAACGAAGATGAACGAAGATGCACGAAGATGCACGAAGATGCACAAAGATGCACGAAGATGAACGAAGATGAACGAAGATGAACGAGGATGAACGAAGATGCACGAAGATGAACGAAGATGCACGAAGATGAACGAAGATGCACGAAGATGAACGAAGATGCACGAAGATGCAAGGAGATGCACGAAGATGCACGAAGATGAACGAAGATGAACGAAGATGAACGAAGATGCACGAAGATGCACGAAGATGAACGAAGATGCACGAAGATGCACGAAGATGCACGAAGATGCACGAAGATGCACGAAGATGAACGAAGATCAACGAAGATGCACGAAGATGAACGAAGATGCACGAAGATGCACGGAGATGCACGAAGATGAACGAAGATGCACGAAGATGCACGAAGATGCACGAGGATGCACGAAGATGTACGAAGATGCACGAAGATGCACGAAGATGAACGAAGATGAACGAAGATGCACGAAGATGCACGAAGATGCACGAAGATGCACGAAGATGCACGAAGATGCACGAAGATGCACGAAGATGCACGAAGATGCACGAAGATGCACGAAGATGCACGAAGATGCACGAAGATGAACGAAGATGAACGAAGATAAACGAAGATGAACGAAGATGAACGAACATGAACGAAGATGCACGAAGATGCACGAAGATGCACGGAGATGCACGAAGATGCACGAAGATGCACGAAGATGCACGAAGATGCACGGAGATGCACGAAGATGCACGAAGATGCACGAAGATGCACGATGATGAACGAAGATGCACGAAGATGAACGAAGATGCACGAAGATGCACGAAGATGAACGAAGATGCACGAAGATGCACGAAGATGAACGAAGATGAACGAAGATGAACGAAGATGAACGAAGTTGATCGAAGATGAACGAAGACGCACGAAGATGCACGAAGATGAACGAAGATGCACGAAGATGCACAAAGATGCAAGAAGATGCACGAAGATGAAAGAAGATGAACGAAGATAAACGAAGATGAACGAAGATGAACGAAGATGAACGAAGATGCACGAAGATGCACGAAGATGCACGAAGATGAACGAAGATGCACGAAGATGCACGAAGATGCACGAAGATGCACGAAGATGCACGAAGATGCACGAAGATGCACGAAGATGCACGAAGATGCACGAAGATGAACGAAGATGAACGAAGATGAACGAATATGCACGAAGATGCACGAAGATGCACGAAGATGCACGAAGATGCACGAAGATGAACGAAGATGAACGAAGATGAACGAAGATGAACGAAGATGAACGAAGATGAACGAAGACGCACGAAGATGCACGAAGATGAACGAAGATGCACGAAGATGCACGAAGATGCACGAAGATGCAAGAAGATGCACGAAGATGAAAGAAGATGAACGAAGATAAACGAAGATGAACGAAGATGAACGAAGATGAACGAAGATGCACGAAGATGCACGAAGATGCACGAAGATGAACGAAGATGCACGAAGATGCACGAAGATGCACGAAGATGCACGAAGATGCACGAAGATGCACGAAGATGCACGAAGATGCACGAAGATGAACGAAGATGAACGAAGATGAACGAATATGCACGAAGATGCACGAAGATGCACGAAGATGCACGAAGATGCACGAAGATGCACGAAGATGCACGAAGATGAACGAAGATAAACGAAGATGAACAAAGATGAACGAAGATGAACGAAGATGCACGAAGATGCACGAAGATGCACGAAGATGCACGAAGATGCACGATGATGATGATGATGATGATGATGATGATGATGATGATGATGATGATGATGATGATGATGATGATGATGATGATGATGATGATGATGATGATGATGATGATGATGATGATGATGATGATGATGATGATGATGATGATGATGATGATGATGATGATGATGATGATGATGATGATGATGATGATGATGATGATGATGATGATGATGATGATGATGATGATGATGATGATGATGATGATGATGATGATGATGATGATGATGATGATGATGATGATGATGATGATGATGATGATGATGATGATGATGATGATGATGATGATGATGATGATGATGATGATGATGATGATGATGATGATGATGATGATGATGATGATGATGATGATGATGATGATGATGATGATGATGATGATGATGATGATGATGATGATGATGATGATGATGATGATGATGATGATGATGATGATGATGATGATGATGATGATGATGATGATGATGATGATGATGATGATGATGATGATGATGATGATGATGATGATGATGATGATGATGATGATGATGATGATGATGATGATGATGATGATGATGATGATGATGATGATGATGATGATGATGATGATGATGATGATGATGATGATGATGATGATGATGATGATGATGATGATGATGATGATGATGATGATGATGATGATGATGATGATGATGATGATGATGATGATGATGATGATGATGATGATGATGATGATGATGATGATGATGATGATGATGATGATGATGATGATGATGATGATGATGATGATGATGATGATGATGATGATGATGATGATGATGATGATGATGATGATGATGATGATGATGATGATGATGATGATGATGATGATGATGATGATGATGATGATGATGATGATGATGATGATGATGATGATGATGATGATGATGATGATGATGATGATGATGATGATGATGATGATGATGATGATGATGATGATGATGATGATGATGATGATGATGATGATGATGATGATGATGATGATGATGATGATGATGATGATGATGATGATGATGATGATGATGATGATGATGATGATGATGATGATGATGATGATGATGATGATGATGATGATGATGATGATGATGATGATGATGATGATGATGATGATGATGATGATGATGATGATGATGATGATGATGATGATGATGATGATGATGATGATGATGATGATGATGATGATGATGATGATGATGATGATGATGATGATGATGATGATGATGATGATGATGATGATGATGATGATGATGATGATGATGATGATGATGATGATGATGATGATGATGATGATGATGATGATGATGATGATGATGATGATGATGATGATGATGATGATGATGATGATGATGATGATGATGATGATGATGATGATGATGATGATGATGATGATGATGATGATGATGATGATGATGATGATGATGATGATGATGATGATGATGATGATGATGATGATGATGATGATGATGATGATGATGATGATGATGATGATGATGATGATGATGATGATGATGATGATGATGATGATGATGATGATGATGATGATGATGATGATGATGATGATGATGATGATGATGATGATGATGATGATGATGATGATGATGATGATGATGATGATGATGATGATGATGATGATGATGATGATGATGATGATGATGATGATGATGATGATGATGATGATGATGATGATGATGATGATGATGATGATGATGATGATGATGATGATGATGATGATGATGATGATGATGATGATGATGATGATGATGATGATGATGATGATGATGATGATGATGATGATGATGATGATGATGATGATGATGATGATGATGATGATGATGATGATGATGATGATGATGATGATGATGATGATGATGATGATGATGATGATGATGATGATGATGATGATGATGATGATGATGATGATGATGATGATGATGATGATGATGATGATGATGATGATGATGATGATGATGATGATGATGATGATGATGATGATGATGATGATGATGATGATGATGATGATGATGATGATGATGATGATGATGATGATGATGATGATGATGATGATGATGATGATGATGATGATGATGATGATGATGATGATGATGATGATGATGATGATGATGATGATGATGATGATGATGATGATGATGATGATGATGATGATGATGATGATGATGATGATGATGATGATGATGATGATGATGATGATGATGATGATGATGATGATGATGATGATGATGATGATGATGATGATGATGATGATGATGATGATGATGATGATGATGATGATGATGATGATGATGATGATGATGATGATGATGATGATGATGATGATGATGATGATGATGATGATGATGATGATGATGATGATGATGATGATGATGATGATGATGATGATGATGATGATGATGATGATGATGATGATGATGATGATGATGATGATGATGATGATGATGATGATGATGATGATGATGATGATGATGATGATGATGATGATGATGATGATGATGATGATGATGATGATGATGATGATGATGATGATGATGATGATGATGATGATGATGATGATGATGATGATGATGATGATGATGATGATGATGATGATGATGATGATGATGATGATGATGATGATGATGATGATGATGATGATGATGATGATGATGATGATGATGATGATGATGATGATGATGATGATGATGATGATGATGATGATGATGATGATGATGATGATGATGATGATGATGATGATGATGATGATGATGATGATGATGATGATGATGATGATGATGATGATGATGATGATGATGATGATGATGATGATGATGATGATGATGATGATGATGATGATGATGATGATGATGATGATGATGATGATGATGATGATGATGATGATGATGATGATGATGATGATGATGATGATGATGATGATGATGATGATGATGATGATGATGATGATGATGATGATGATGATGATGATGATGATGATGATGATGATGATGATGATGATGATGATGATGATGATGATGATGATGATGATGATGATGATGATGATGATGATGATGATGATGATGATGATGATGATGATGATGATGATGATGATGATGATGATGATGATGATGATGATGATGATGATGATGATGATGATGATGATGATGATGATGATGATGATGATGATGATGATGATGATGATGATGATGATGATGATGATGATGATGATGATGATGATGATGATGATGATGATGATGATGATGATGATGATGATGATGATGATGATGATGATGATGATGATGATGATGATGATGATGATGATGATGATGATGATGATGATGATGATGATGATGATGATGATGATGATGATGATGATGATGATGATGATGATGATGATGATGATGATGATGATGATGATGATGATGATGATGATGATGATGATGATGATGATGATGATGATGATGATGATGATGATGATGATGATGATGATGATGATGATGATGATGATGATGATGATGATGATGATGATGATGATGATGATGATGATGATGATGATGATGATGATGATGATGATGATGATGATGATGATGATGATGATGATGATGATGATGATGATGATGATGATGATGATGATGATGATGATGATGATGATGATGATGATGATGATGATGATGATGATGATGATGATGATGATGATGATGATGATGATGATGATGATGATGATGATGATGATGATGATGATGATGATGATGATGATGATGATGATGATGATGATGATGATGATGATGATGATGATGATGATGATGATGATGATGATGATGATGATGATGATGATGATGATGATGATGATGATGATGATGATGATGATGATGATGATGATGATGATGATGATGATGATGATGATGATGATGATGATGATGATGATGATGATGATGATGATGATGATGATGATGATGATGATGATGATGATGATGATGATGATGATGATGATGATGATGATGATGATGATGATGATGATGATGATGATGATGATGATGATGATGATGATGATGATGATGATGATGATGATGATGATGATGATGATGATGATGATGATGATGATGATGATGATGATGATGATGATGATGATGATGATGATGATGATGATGATGATGATGATGATGATGATGATGATGATGATGATGATGATGATGATGATGATGATGATGATGATGATGATGATGATGATGATGATGATGATGATGATGATGATGATGATGATGATGAACGAAGATGAACGAAGATGCACGAAGATGAACGAAGATGCACGAAGATGCACGAAGATGCACGAAGATGAACGAAGATGCACAAAGATGCACGAAGATGCACGAAGATGCACGAAGATGCACGAAGATGAACGAAGATGAACGAAGATGCACGAAGATGCACGAAGATGCACGAAGATGCACGAAGATGCACGAAGATGCACGAAGATGCACGAAGATGCACGAAGATGCACGAAGATGCACGAAGATGCACGAAGATGAACGAAGATGAACGAAGATAAACGAAGATGAACGAAGATGAACGAAGATGAACGAAGATGCACGAAGATGCACGAAGATGCACGAAGATGCACGAAGATGCACAAAGATGCACGAAGATGCACGAAGATGCACGAAGATGCACGATGATGAACGAAGATGCACGAAGATGAACGAAGATGCACGAAGATGAACGAAGATGAACGAAGATGCACGAAGATGCACGAAGATGAACGAAGATGCACGAAGATGCACGAACATGCACGAAGATGCACGAAGATGCACGAAGATGAACGAAGATGCACGAAGATGCACGAAGATGCACAAAGATGCAAGAAGATGCACGAAGATGCACGAAGATGAACGAAGATGAACGAAGATGCACGAAGATGCACGAAGATGCACGAAGATGCACGAAGATGCACGAAGATGCACGAAGATGCACGAAGATGCACGAAGATGCACGAAGATGCACGAAGATGCACGAAGATGCACGAAGATGCACGAAGATGCACGAAGATGCACGAAGATGCACGAAGATGAACGAAGATGAACGAAGATAAACGAAGATGAACGAAGATGAACGAAGATGAACGAAGATGAACGAAGATGAACGAAGATGCAGGAAGATGCACGAAGATGCACGTAGATGCACGAAGATGCACGAAGATGCACGAAGATGCACGGAGATGCACGAAGATGCACGAAGATGCACGAAGATGCACGAAGATGCACGATGATGAACGAAGATGCACGAAGATGAACGAAGATGCACGAAGATGAACGAAAATGCACGAAGATGCACGAAGATGCACGAAGATGAACGAAGATGAACGAAGATGAACGAAGATGAACGAAGATGAACGAAGATGAACGAAGATGCACGAAGATGCACGAAGATGCACGAAGATGCACGAAGATGAACGAAGATGAACGAAGATGAACGAGGATGAACGAAGATGCACGAAGATGAACGAAGATGCACGAAGATGAACGAAGATGCACGAAGATGAACGAAGATGCACGAAGATGCAAGGAGATGCACGAAGATGCACGAAGATGAACGAAGATGAACGAAGATGAACGAAGATGCACGAAGATGCACGAAGATGCACGAAGATGCACGAAGATGCACGAAGATGCACGAAGATGCACGAAGATGCACGAAGATGAACGAAGATCAACGAAGATGCACGAAGATGAACGAAGATGCACGAAGATGCACGGAGATGCACGAAGATGAACGAAGATGCACGAAGATGCACGAAGATGCACGAGGATGCACGAAGATGTACGAAGATGCACGAAGATGCACGAAGATGAACGAAGATGAACGAAGATGCACGAAGATGCACGAAGATGCACGAAGATGCACGAAGATGCACGAAGATGCACGAAGATGCACGAAGATGCACGAAGATGCACGAAGATGCACGAAGATGCACGAAGATGCACGAAGATGCACGAAGATGAACGAAGATGAACGAAGATAAACGAAGATGAACGAAGATGAACGAACATGAACGAAGATGCACGAAGATGCACGAAGATGCACGGAGATGCACGAAGATGCACGAAGATGCACGAAGATGCACGAAGATGCACGGAGATGCACGAAGATGCACGAAGATGCACGAAGATGCACGATGATGAACGAAGATGCACGAAGATGAACGAAGATGCACGAAGATGCACGAAGATGAACGAAGATGCACGAAGATGCACGAAGATGAACGAAGATGAACGAAGATGAACGAAGATGATCGAAGATGAACGAAGACGCACGAAGATGCACGAAGATGAACGAAGATGCACGAAGATGCACAAAGATGCAAGAAGATGCACGAAGATGAAAGAAGATGAACGAAGATAAACGAAGATGAACGAAGATGAACGAAGATGAACGAAGATGCACGAAGATGCACGAAGATGCACGAAGATGAACGAAGATGCACGAAGATGCACGAAGATGCACGAAGATGCACGAAGATGCACGAAGATGCACGAAGATGCACGAAGATGCACGAAGATGAACGAAGATGAACGAAGATGAACGAATATGCACGAAGATGCACGAAGATGCACGAAGATGCACGAAGATGAACGAAGATGAACGAAGATGAACGAAGATGAACGAAGATGAACGAAGATGAACGAAGACGCACGAAGATGCACGAAGATGAACGAAGATGCACGAAGATGCACGAAGATGCACGAAGATGCAAGAAGATGAACGAAGATAAACGAAGATGAACGAAGATGAACGAAGATGAACGAAGATGCACGAAGATGCACGAAGATGCACGAAGATGAACGAAGATGCACGAAGATGCACGAAGATGCACGAAGATGCACGAAGATGCACGAAGATGCACGAAGATGCACGAAGATGCACGAAGATGCACGAAGATGAACGAAGATGAACGAAGATGAACGAATATGCACGAAGATGCACGAAGATGCACGAAGATGCACGAAGATGCACGAAGATGCACGAAGATGCACGAAGATGAACGAAGATAAACGAAGATGAACAAAGATGAACGAAGATGAACGAAGATGCACGAAGATGCACGAAGATGCACGAAGATGCACGAAGATGCACGATGATGATGATGATGATGATGATGATGATGATGATGATGATGATGATGATGAAGATGAACGAAGATGAACGAAGATGATGATGATGATGAGGATGATGATGATGATGATGATGATGATGATGATGATGATGATGATGATGATGATGATGATGATGATGATGATGATGATGATGATGATGATGATGATGATGATGATGATGATGATGATGATGATGATGATGATGATGATGATGATGATGATGATGATGATGATGATGATGATGATGATGATGATGATGATGATGATGATGATGATGATGATGATGATGATGATGATGATGATGATGATGATGATGATGATGATGATGATGATGATGATGATGATGATGATGATGATGATGATGATGATGATGATGATGATGATGATGATGATGATGATGATGATGATGATGATGATGATGATGATGATGATGATGATGATGATGATGATGATGATGATGATGATGATGATGATGATGATGATGATGATGATGATGATGATGATGATGATGATGATGATGATGATGATGATGATGATGATGATGATGATGATGATGATGATGATGATGATGATGATGATGATGATGATGATGATGATGATGATGATGATGATGATGATGATGATGATGATGATGATGATGATGATGATGATGATGATGATGATGATGATGATGATGATGATGATGATGATGATGATGATGATGATGATGATGATGATGATGATGATGATGATGATGATGATGATGATGATGATGATGATGATGATGATGATGATGATGATGATGATGATGATGATGATGATGATGATGATGATGATGATGATGATGATGATGATGATGATGATGATGATGATGATGATGATGATGATGATGATGATGATGATGATGATGATGATGATGATGATGATGATGATGATGATGATGATGATGATGATGATGATGATGATGATGATGATGATGATGATGATGATGATGATGATGATGATGATGATGATGATGATGATGATGATGATGATGATGATGATGATGATGATGATGATGATGATGATGATGATGATGATGATGATGATGATGATGATGATGATGATGATGATGATGATGATGATGATGATGATGATGATGATGATGATGATGATGATGATGATGATGATGATGATGATGATGATGATGATGATGATGATGATGATGATGATGATGATGATGATGATGATGATGATGATGATGATGATGATGATGATGATGATGATGATGATGATGATGATGATGATGATGATGATGATGATGATGATGATGATGATGATGATGATGATGATGATGATGATGATGATGATGATGATGATGATGATGATGATGATGATGATGATGATGATGATGATGATGATGATGATGATGATGATGATGATGATGATGATGATGATGATGATGATGATGATGATGATGATGATGATGATGATGATGATGATGATGATGATGATGATGATGATGATGATGATGATGATGATGATGATGATGATGATGATGATGATGATGATGATGATGATGATGATGATGATGATGATGATGATGATGATGATGATGATGATGATGATGATGATGATGATGATGATGATGATGATGATGATGATGATGATGATGAACGAAGATGAACGAAGATGCACGAAGATGAACGAAGATGCACGAAGATGCACGAAGATGCACGAAGATGAACGAAGATGCACAAAGATGCACGAAGATGCACGAAGATGCACGAAGATGCACGAAGATGAACGAAGATGAACGAAGATGCACGAAGATGCACGAAGATGCACGAAGATGCACGAAGATGCACGAAGATGCACGAAGATGCACGAAGATGCACGAAGATGCACGAAGATGCACGAAGATGAACGAAGATCAACGAAGATGCACGAAGATGAACGAAGATGCACGAAGATGCACGGAGATGCACGAAGATGAACGAAGATGCACGAAGATGCACGAAGATGCACGAGGATGCACGAAGATGTACGAAGATGCACGAAGATGCACGAAGATGAACGAAGATGAACGAAGATGCACGAAGATGCACGAAGATGCACGAAGATGCACGAAGATGCACGAAGATGCACGAAGATGCACGAAGATGCACGAAGATGCACGAAGATGCACGAAGATGCACGAAGATGCACGAAGATGCACGAAGATGAACGAAGATGAACGAAGATAAACGAAGATGAACGAAGATGAACGAACATGAACGAAGATGCACGAAGATGCACGAAGATGCACGGAGATGCACGAAGATGCACGAAGATGCACGAAGATGCACGAAGATGCACGGAGATGCACGAAGATGCACGAAGATGCACGAAGATGCACGATGATGAACGAAGATGCACGAAGATGAACGAAGATGCACGAAGATGCACGAAGATGAACGAAGATGCACGAAGATGCACGAAGATGAACGAAGATGAACGAAGATGAACGAAGATGATCGAAGATGAACGAAGACGCACGAAGATGCACGAAGATGAACGAAGATGCACGAAGATGCACAAAGATGCAAGAAGATGCACGAAGATGAAAGAAGATGAACGAAGATAAACGAAGATGAACGAAGATGAACGAAGATGAACGAAGATGCACGAAGATGCACGAAGATGCACGAAGATGAACGAAGATGCACGAAGATGCACGAAGATGCACGAAGATGCACGAAGATGCACGAAGATGCACGAAGATGCACGAAGATGCACGAAGATGAACGAAGATGAACGAAGATGAACGAATATGCACGAAGATGCACGAAGATGCACGAAGATGCACGAAGATGAACGAAGATGAACGAAGATGAACGAAGATGAACGAAGATGAACGAAGATGAACGAAGACGCACGAAGATGCACGAAGATGAACGAAGATGCACGAAGATGCACGAAGATGCACGAAGATGCAAGAAGATGCACGAAGATGAAAGAAGATGAACGAAGATAAACGAAGATGAACGAAGATGAACGAAGATGAACGAAGATGCACGAAGATGCACGAAGATGCACGAAGATGAACGAAGATGCACGAAGATGCACGAAGATGCACGAAGATGCACGAAGATGCACGAAGATGCACGAAGATGCACGAAGATGCACGAAGATGCACGAAGATGAACGAAGATGAACGAAGATGAACGAATATGCACGAAGATGCACGAAGATGCACGAAGATGCACGAAGATGCACGAAGATGCACGAAGATGCACGAAGATGAACGAAGATAAACGAAGATGAACAAAGATGAACGAAGATGAACGAAGATGCACGAAGATGCACGAAGATGCACGAAGATGCACGAAGATGCACGATGATGATGATGATGATGATGATGATGATGATGATGATGATGATGATGATGAAGATGAACGAAGATGAACGAAGATGATGATGATGATGAGGATGATGATGATGATGAT
>JAYMYH010000026.1:72500-125000 GCA_037013635.1 Plagiodera versicolora
GATGAACGAAGATGCACGAAGATGAACGAAGATGCACGAAGATGAACGAAGATGCACGAAGATGAACGAAGATGCACGAAGATGCAAGGAGATGCACGAAGATGCACGAAGATGAACGAAGATGAACGAGGATGAACGAAGATGAACGAAGATGCACGAAGATGCACGAAGATGCACGAAGATGCACGAAGATGCACGAAGATGCACGAAGATGCACGAAGATGCACGAAGATGAACGAAGATCAACGAAGATGAACGAAGATGCACGAAGATGCACGGAGATGCACGAAGATGAACGAAGATGAACGAAGATGCACGAAGATGCACGAGGATGCACGAAGATGTACGAAGATGCACGAAGATGCACGAAGATGAACGAAGATAAACGAAGATGAACGAAGATGAACGAAGATGAACGAAGATGCACGAAGATGCACGAAGATGCACGAAGATGAACGAAGATGCACGAAGATGCACGAAGATGCACGAAGATGCACGAAGATGCACGAAGATGCACGAAGATGCACGAAGATGCACGAAGATGAACGAAGATGAACGAAGATGAACGAATATGCACGAAGATGCACGAAGATGCACGAAGATGCACGAAGATGCACGAAGATGCACGAAGATGAACGAAGATAAACGAAGATGAACAAAGATGAACGAAGATGAACGAAGATGCACGAAGATGCACGAAGATGCACGAAGATGCACGAAGATGCACGATGATGATGATGATGATGATGATGATGATGATGATGATGATGATGATGATGATGATGAAGATGAACGAAGATGAACGAAGATGATGATGATGATGAGGATGATGATGATGATGATGATGATGATGATGATGATGATGATGATGATGATGATGATGATGATGATGATGATGATGATGATGATGATGATGATGATGATGATGATGATGATGATGATGATGATGATGATGATGATGATGATGATGATGATGATGATGATGATGATGATGATGATGATGATGATGATGATGATGATGATGATGATGATGATGATGATGATGATGATGATGATGATGATGATGATGATGATGATGATGATGATGATGATGATGATGATGATGATGATGATGATGATGATGATGATGATGATGATGATGATGATGATGAACGAAGATGAACGAAGATGCACGAAGATGAACGAAGATGCACGAAGATGCACGAAGATGCACGAAGATGAACGAAGATGCACAAAGATGCACGAAGATGCACGAAGATGCACGAAGATGCACGAAGATGAACGAAGATGAACGAAGATGCACGAAGATGCACGAAGATGCACGAAGATGCACGAAGATGCACGAAGATGCACGAAGATGCACGAAGATGCACGAAGATGCACGAAGATGCACGAAGATGCACGAAGATGCACGAAGATGAACGAAGATGAACGAAGATAAACGAAGATGAACGAAGATGAACGAAGATGAACGAAGATGCACGAAGATGCACGAAGATGCACGAAGATGCACGAAGATGCACAAAGATGCACGAAGATGCACGAAGATGCACGAAGATGCACGATGATGAACGAAGATGCACGAAGATGAACGAAGATGCACGAAGATGAACGAAGATGAACGAAGATGCACGAAGATGCACGAAGATGAACGAAGATGCACGAAGATGCACGAACATGCACGAAGATGCACGAAGATGCACGAAGATGAACGAAGATGCACGAAGATGCACGAAGATGCACGAAGATGCACGAAGATGAACGAAGATGAACGAAGATGAACGAATATGCACGAAGATGCACGAAGATGCACGAAGATGCACGAAGATGCACGAAGATGAACGAAGATGAACGAAGATGAACGAAGATGAACGAAGATGAACGAAGATGAACGAAGACGCACGAAGATGCACGAAGATGAACGAAGATGCACGAAGATGCACGAAGATGCACGAAGATGCAAGAAGATGCACGAAGATGAAAGAAGATGAACGAAGATAAACGAAGATGAACGAAGATGAACGAAGATGAACGAAGATGCACGAAGATGCACGAAGATGCACGAAGATGAACGAAGATGCACGAAGATGCACGAAGATGCACGAAGATGCACGAAGATGCACGAAGATGCACGAAGATGCACGAAGATGCACGAAGATGCACGAAGATGAACGAAGATGAACGAAGATGAACGAATATGCACGAAGATGCACGAAGATGCACGAAGATGCACGAAGATGCACGAAGATGCACGAAGATGCACGAAGATGAACGAAGATAAACGAAGATGAACAAAGATGAACGAAGATGAACGAAGATGCACGAAGATGCACGAAGATGCACGAAGATGCACGAAGATGCACGATGATGATGATGATGATGATGATGATGATGATGATGATGATGATGATGATGATGATGATGATGATGATGATGATGATGATGATGATGATGATGATGATGATGATGATGATGATGATGATGATGATGATGATGATGATGATGATGATGATGATGATGATGATGATGATGATGATGAACGAAGATGAACGAAGATGCACGAAGATGAACGAAGATGCACGAAGATGCACGAAGATGCACGAAGATGAACGAAGATGCACAAAGATGCACGAAGATGCACGAAGATGCACGAAGATGCACGAAGATGAACGAAGATGAACGAAGATGCACGAAGATGCACGAAGATGCACGAAGATGCACGAAGATGCACGAAGATGCACGAAGATGCACGAAGATGCACGAAGATGCACGAAGATGCACGAAGATGCACGAAGATGCACGAAGATGAACGAAGATGAACGAAGATAAACGAAGATGAACGAAGATGAACGAAGATGAACGAAGATGCACGAAGATGCACGAAGATGCACGAAGATGCACGAAGATGCACAAAGATGCACGAAGATGCACGAAGATGCACGAAGATGCACGATGATGAACGAAGATGCACGAAGATGAACGAAGATGCACGAAGATGAACGAAGATGAACGAAGATGCACGAAGATGCACGAAGATGAACGAAGATGCACGAAGATGCACGAACATGCACGAAGATGCACGAAGATGCACGAAGATGAACGAAGATGCACGAAGATGCACGAAGATGCACAAAGATGCAAGAAGATGCACGAAGATGCACGAAGATGAACGAAGATGAACGAAGATGCACGAAGATGCACGAAGATGCACGAAGATGCACGAAGATGCACGAAGATGCACGAAGATGCACGAAGATGCACGAAGATGCACGAATATGCACGAAGATGCACGAAGATGCACGAAGATGCACGAAGATGCACGAAGATGCACGAAGATGCACGAAGATGAACGAAGATGAACGAAGATAAACGAAGATGAACGAAGATGAACGAAGATGAACGAAGATGAACGAAGATGAACGAAGATGAACGAAGATGCAGGAAGATGCACGAAGATGCACGTAGATGCACGAAGATGCACGAAGATGCACGAAGATGCACGGAGATGCACGAAGATGCACGAAGATGCACGAAGATGCACGAAGATGCACGATGATGAACGAAGATGCACGAAGATGAACGAAGATGCACGAAGATGAACGAAAATGCACGAAGATGCACGAAGATGCACGAAGATGAACGAAGATGAACGAAGATGAACGAAGATGAACGAAGATGAACGAAGATGCACGAAGATGCACGAAGATGCACGAAGATGCACGAAGATGAACGAAGATGAACGAAGATGAACGAGGATGAACGAAGATGCACGAAGATGAACGAAGATGCACGAAGATGAACGAAGATGCACGAAGATGAACGAAGATGCACGAAGATGCAAGGAGATGCACGAAGATGCACGAAGATGAACGAAGATGAACGAGGATGAACGAAGATGAACGAAGATGCACGAAGATGCACGAAGATGCACGAAGATGCACGAAGATGCACGAAGATGCACGAAGATGCACGAAGATGCACGAAGATGAACGAAGATCAACGAAGATGAACGAAGATGCACGAAGATGCACGGAGATGCACGAAGATGAACGAAGATGAACGAAGATGCACGAAGATGCACGAGGATGCACGAAGATGTACGAAGATGCACGAAGATGCACGAAGATGAACGAAGATAAACGAAGATGAACGAAGATGAACGAAGATGAACGAAGATGCACGAAGATGCACGAAGATGCACGAAGATGAACGAAGATGCACGAAGATGCACGAAGATGCACGAAGATGCACGAAGATGCACGAAGATGCACGAAGATGCACGAAGATGCACGAAGATGCACGAAGATGAACGAAGATGAACGAATATGCACGAAGATGCACGAAGATGCACGAAGATGCACGAAGATGCACGAAGATGCACGAAGATGAACGAAGATAAACGAAGATGAACAAAGATGAACGAAGATGAACGAAGATGCACGAAGATGCACGAAGATGCACGAAGATGCACGAAGATGCACGATGATGATGATGATGATGATGATGATGATGATGATGATGATGATGATGATGATGATGAAGATGAACGAAGATGAACGAAGATGATGATGATGATGAGGATGATGATGATGATGATGATGATGATGATGATGATGATGATGATGATGATGATGATGATGATGATGATGATGATGATGATGATGATGATGATGATGATGATGATGATGATGATGATGATGATGATGATGATGATGATGATGATGATGATGATGATGATGATGATGATGATGATGATGATGATGATGATGATGATGATGATGATGATGATGATGATGATGATGATGATGATGATGATGATGATGATGATGATGATGATGATGATGATGATGATGATGATGATGATGATGATGATGATGATGATGATGATGATGATGATGATGATGATGATGATGATGATGATGATGATGATGATGATGATGATGATGATGATGATGATGATGATGATGATGATGATGATGATGATGATGATGATGATGATGATGATGATGATGATGATGATGATGATGATGATGATGATGATGATGATGATGATGATGATGATGATGATGATGATGATGATGATGATGATGATGATGATGATGATGATGATGATGATGATGATGATGATGATGATGATGATGATGATGATGATGATGATGATGATGATGATGATGATGATGATGATGATGATGATGATGATGATGATGATGATGATGATGATGATGATGATGATGATGATGATGATGATGATGATGATGATGATGATGATGATGATGATGATGATGATGATGATGATGATGATGATGATGATGATGATGATGATGATGATGATGATGATGATGATGATGATGATGATGATGATGATGATGATGATGATGATGATGATGATGATGATGATGATGATGATGATGATGATGATGATGATGATGATGATGATGATGATGATGATGATGATGATGATGATGATGATGATGATGATGATGATGATGATGATGATGATGATGATGATGATGATGATGATGATGATGATGATGATGATGATGATGATGATGATGATGATGATGATGATGATGATGATGATGATGATGATGATGATGATGATGATGATGATGATGATGATGATGATGATGATGATGATGATGATGATGATGATGATGATGATGATGATGATGATGATGATGATGATGATGATGATGATGATGATGATGATGATGATGATGATGATGATGATGATGATGATGATGATGATGATGATGATGATGATGATGATGATGATGATGATGATGATGATGATGATGATGATGATGATGATGATGATGATGATGATGATGATGATGAACGAAGATGAACGAAGATGCACGAAGATGAACGAAGATGCACGAAGATGCACGAAGATGCACGAAGATGAACGAAGATGCACAAAGATGCACGAAGATGCACGAAGATGCACGAAGATGCACGAAGATGAACGAAGATGAACGAAGATGCACGAAGATGCACGAAGATGCACGAAGATGCACGAAGATGCACGAAGATGCACGAAGATGCACGAAGATGCACGAAGATGCACGAAGATGCACGAAGATGCACGAAGATGAACGAAGATGAACGAAGATAAACGAAGATGAACGAAGATGAACGAAGATGAACGAAGATGCACGAAGATGCACGAAGATGCACGAAGATGCACGAAGATGCACAAAGATGCACGAAGATGCACGAAGATGCACGAAGATGCACGAAGATGAACGAAGATGAACGAAGATGAACGAATATGCACGAAGATGCACGAAGATGCACGGAGATGCACGAAGATGCACGAAGATGCACGAAGATGTACGAAGATGCACGGAGATGCACGAAGATGCACGAAGATGCACGAAGATGCACGATGATGAACGAAGATGCACGAAGATGAACGAAGATGCACGAAGATGCACGAAGATGAACGAAGATGCACGAAGATGCACGAAGATGAACGAAGATGAACGAAGATGAACGAAGATGAACGAAGATGATCGAAGATGAACGAAGACGCACGAAGATGCACGAAGATGAACGAAGATGCACGAAGATGCACAAAGATGCAAGAAGATGCACGAAGATGAAAGAAGATGAACGAAGATAAACGAAGATGAACGAAGATGAACGAAGATGAACGAAGATGCACGAAGATGCACGAAGATGCACGAAGATGAACGAAGATGCACGAAGATGCACGAAGATGCACGAAGATGCACGAAGATGCACAAAGATGCACGAAGATGCACGAAGATGCACGAAGATGCACGATGATGAACGAAGATGCACGAAGATGAACGAAGATGCACGAAGATGAACGAAGATGAACGAAGATGCACGAAGATGCACGAAGATGAACGAAGATGCACGAAGATGCACGAACATGCACGAAGATGCACGAAGATGCACGAAGATGAACGAAGATGCACGAAGATGCACGAAGATGCACAAAGATGCAAGAAGATGCACGAAGATGCACGAAGATGAACGAAGATGAACGAAGATGCACGAAGATGCACGAAGATGCACGAAGATGCACGAAGATGCACGAAGATGCACGAAGATGCACGAAGATGCACGAAGATGCACGAAGATGCACGAATATGCACGAAGATGCACGAAGATGCACGAAGATGCACGAAGATGCACGAAGATGCACGAAGATGCACGAAGATGAACGAAGATGAACGAAGATAAACGAAGATGAACGAAGATGAACGAAGATGAACGAAGATGAACGAAGATGAACGAAGATGCAGGAAGATGCACGAAGATGCACGTAGATGCACGAAGATGCACGAAGATGCACGAAGATGCACGGAGATGCACGAAGATGCACGAAGATGCACGAAGATGCACGAAGATGCACGATGATGAACGAAGATGCACGAAGATGAACGAAGATGCACGAAGATGAACGAAAATGCACGAAGATGCACGAAGATGCACGAAGATGAACGAAGATGAACGAAGATGAACGAAGATGAACGAAGATGAACGAAGATGCACGAAGATGCACGAAGATGCACGAAGATGCTTGAAGATGAACGAAGATGAACGAAGATGAACGAGGATGAACGAAGATGCACGAAGATGAACGAAGATGCACGAAGATGAACGAAGATGCACGAAGATGAACGAAGATGCACGAAGATGCAAGGAGATGCACGAAGATGCACGAAGATGAACGAAGATGAACGAGGATGAACGAAGATGAACGAAGATGCACGAAGATGCACGAAGATGCACGAAGATGCACGAAGATGCACGAAGATGCACGAAGATGCACGAAGATGAACGAAGATCAACGAAGATGAACGAAGATGCACGAAGATGCACGGAGATGCACGAAGATGAACGAAGATGAACGAAGATGCACGAAGATGCACGAGGATGCACGAAGATGTACGAAGATGCACGAAGATGCACGAAGATGAACGAAGATAAACGAAGATGAACGAAGATGAACGAAGATGAACGAAGATGCACGAAGATGCACGAAGATGCACGAAGATGAACGAAGATGCACGAAGATGCACGAAGATGCACGAAGATGCACGAAGATGCACGAAGATGCACGAAGATGCACGAAGATGCACGAAGATGCACGAAGATGAACGAAGATGAACGAAGATGAACGAATATGCACGAAGATGCACGAAGATGCACGAAGATGCACGAAGATGCACGAAGATGAACGAAGATAAACGAAGATGAACAAAGATGAACGAAGATGAACGAAGATGCACGAAGATGCACGAAGATGCACGAAGATGCACGAAGATGCACGATGATGATGATGATGATGATGATGATGATGATGATGATGATGATGATGATGATGATGATGATGATGAAGATGAACGAAGATGAACGAAGATGATGATGATGATGAGGATGATGATGATGATGATGATGATGATGATGATGATGATGATGATGATGATGATGATGATGATGATGATGATGATGATGATGATGATGATGATGATGATGATGATGATGATGATGATGATGATGATGATGATGATGATGATGATGATGATGATGATGATGATGATGATGATGATGATGATGATGATGATGATGATGATGATGATGATGATGATGATGATGATGATGATGATGATGATGATGATGATGATGATGATGATGATGATGATGATGATGATGATGATGATGATGATGATGATGATGATGATGATGATGATGATGATGATGATGATGATGATGATGATGATGATGATGATGATGATGATGATGATGATGATGATGATGATGATGATGATGATGATGATGATGATGATGATGATGATGATGATGATGATGATGATGATGATGATGATGATGATGATGATGATGATGATGATGATGATGATGATGATGATGATGATGATGATGATGATGATGATGATGATGATGATGATGATGATGATGATGATGATGATGATGATGATGATGATGATGATGATGATGATGATGATGATGATGATGATGATGATGATGATGATGATGATGATGATGATGATGATGATGATGATGATGATGATGAACGAAGATGAACGAAGATGCACGAAGATGAACGAAGATGCACGAAGATGCACGAAGATGAACGAAGATGCACAAAGATGCACGAAGATGCACGAAGATGCACGAAGATGCACGAAGATGAACGAAGATGAACGAAGATGCACGAAGATGCACGAAGATGCACGAAGATGCACGAAGATGCACGAAGATGCACGAAGATGCACGAAGAAGCACGAAGATGCACGAAGATGCACGAAGATGCACGAAGATGCACGAAGATGAACGAAGATGAACGAAGATAAACGAAGATGAACGAAGATGAACGAAGATGAACAAAGATGCACGAAGATGCACGAAGATGCACGAAGATGCACGATGATGAACGAAGATGCACGAAGATGAACGAAGATGCACGAAGATGAACGAAGATGAACGAAGATGCACGAAGATGCACGAAGATGAACGAAGATGCACGAAGATGCACGAACATGCACGAAGATGCACGAAGATGCACGAAGATGAACGAAGATGCACGAAGATGCACGAAGATGCACAAAGATGCAAGAAGATGCACGAAGATGCACGAAGATGAACGAAGATGAACGAAGATGCACGAAGATGCACGAAGATGCACGAAGATGCACGAAGATGCACGAAGATGCACGAAGATGCACGAAGATGCACGAAGATGCACGAAGATGCACGAAGATGCACGAAGATGCACGAAGATGCACGAAGATGCACGAAGATGCACGAAGATGAACGAAGATGAACGAAGATAAACGAAGATGAACGAAGATGAACGAAGATGAACGAAGATGAACGAAGATGAACGAAGATGCAGGAAGATGCACGAAGATGCACGTAGATGCACGAAGATGCACGAAGATGCACGAAGATGCACGGAGATGCACGAAGATGCACGAAGATGCACGAAGATGCACGAAGATGCACGATGATGAACGAAGATGCACGAAGATGCACGAAGATGCACGAAGATGCACGAAGATGAACGAAGATGAACGAAGATAAACGAAGATGAACGAAGATGAACGAAGATGAACGAAGATGAACGAAGATGCACGAAGATGCACGAAGATGCACGAAGATGCACGAAGATGCACAAAGATGCACGAAGATGCACGAAGATGCACGAAGATGCACGATGATGAACGAAGATGCACGAAGATGAACGAAGATGCACGAAGATGAACGAAGATGAACGAAGATGCACGAAGATGCACGAAGATGAACGAAGATGCACGAAGATGCACGAACATGCACGAAGATGCACGAAGATGCACGAAGATGAACGAAGATGCACGAAGATGCACGAAGATGCACAAAGATGCAAGAAGATGCACGAAGATGCACGAAGATGAACGAAGATGAACGAAGATGCACGAAGATGCACGAAGATGCACGAAGATGCACGAAGATGCACGAAGATGCACGAAGATGCACGAAGATGCACGAAGATGCACGAAGATGCACGAAGATGCACGAAGATGCACGAAGATGCACGAAGATGCACGAAGATGCACGAAGATGCACGAAGATGAACGAAGATGAACGAAGATAAACGAAGATGAACGAAGATGAACGAAGATGAACGAAGATGAACGAAGATGAACGAAGATGCAGGAAGATGCACGAAGATGCACGTAGATGCACGAAGATGCACGAAGATGCACGAAGATGCACGGAGATGCACGAAGATGCACGAAGATGCACGAAGATGCACGAAGATGCACGATGATGAACGAAGATGCACGAAGATGAACGAAGATGCACGAAGATGAACGAAAATGCACGAAGATGCACGAAGATGCACGAAGATGAACGAAGATGAACGAAGATGAACGAAGATGAACGAAGATGAACGAAGATGCACGAAGATGCACGAAGATGCACGAAGATGCACGAAGATGAACGAAGATGAACGAAGATGAACGAGGATGAACGAAGATGCACGAAGATGAACGAAGATGCACGAAGATGAACGAAGATGCACGAAGATGAACGAAGATGCACGAAGATGCAAGGAGATGCACGAAGATGCACGAAGATGAACGAAGATGAACGAGGATGAACGAAGATGAACGAAGATGCACGAAGATGCACGAAGATGCACGAAGATGCACGAAGATGCACGAAGATGCACGAAGATGCACGAAGATGCACGAAGATGAACGAAGATCAACGAAGATGAACGAAGATGCACGAAGATGCACGGAGATGCACGAAGATGAACGAAGATGAACGAAGATGCACGAAGATGCACGAGGATGCACGAAGATGTACGAAGATGCACGAAGATGCACGAAGATGAACGAAGATGAACGAAGATGCACGAAGATGCACGAAGATGCACGAAGATGCACGAAGATGCACGAAGATGCACGAAGATGCACGAAGATGCACGAAGATGCACGAAGATGAACGAAGATGAACGAAGACGAAGATGAACGAAGATGAACGAACATGAACGAAGATGCACGAAGATGCACGAAGATGCACGGAGATGCACGAAGATGCACGAAGATGCACGAAGATGCACGAAGATGCACGGAGATGCACGAAGATGCACGAAGATGCACGAAGATGCACGATGATGAACGAAGATGCACGAAGATGAACGAAGATGCACGAAGATGCACGAAGATGAACGAAGATGCACGAAGATGCACGAAGATGAACGAAGATGAACGAAGATGAACGAAGATGAACGAAGATGATCGAAGATGAACGAAGACGCACGAAGATGCACGAAGATGAACGAAAATGCACGAAGATGCACAAAGATGCAAGAAGATGCACGAAGATGAAAGAAGATGAACGAAGATAAACGAAGATGAACGAAGATGAACGAAGATGAACGAAGATGCACGAAGATGCACGAAGATGCACGAAGATGAACGAAGATGCACGAAGATGCACGAAGATGCACGAAGATGCACGAAGATGCACGAAGATGCACGAAGATGCACGAAGATGAACGAATATGCACGAAGATGCACGAAGATGCACGAAGATGCACGAAGATGCACGAAGATGAACGAAGATGAACGAAGATGAACGAAGATGAACGAAGATGAACGAAGATGAACGAAGACGCACGAAGATGCACGAAGATGAACGAAGATGCACGAAGATGCACGAAGATGCACGAAGATGCAAGAAGATGCACGAAGATGAAAGAAGATGAACGAAGATAAACGAAGATGAACGAAGATGAACGAAGATGAACGAAGATGCACGAAGATGCACGAAGATGCACGAAGATGAACGAAGATGAACGAAGATGAACGAAGATGATCGAAGATGAACGAAGACGCACGAAGATGCACGAAGATGAACGAAGATGAACGAATATGCACGAAGATGCACGAAGATGCACGAAGATGCACGAAGATGCACGAAGATGAACGAAGATGAACGAAGATGAACGAAGATGAACGAAGATGAACGAAGATGAACGAAGACGCACGAAGATGCACGAAGATGAACGAAGATGCACGAAGATGCACGAAGATGCACGAAGATGCAAGAAGATGCACGAAGATGAAAGAAGATGAACGAAGATAAACGAAGATGAACGAAGATGAACGAAGATGAACGAAGATGCACGAAGATGCACGAAGATGCACGAAGATGAACGAAGATGCACGAAGATGCACGAAGATGCACGAAGATGCACGAAGATGCACGAAGATGCACGAAGATGCACGAAGATGCACGAAGATGCACGAAGATGAACGAAGATGAACGAAGATGAACGAATATGCACGAAGATGCACGAAGATGCACGAAGATGCACGAAGATGCACGAAGATGCACGAAGATGTACGAAGATGCACGAAGATGCACGAAGATGAACGAAGATAAACGAAGATGAACAAAGATGAACGAAGATGAACGAAGATGCACGAAGATGCACGAAGATGCACGAAGATGCACGATGATGATGATGATGATGATGATGATGATGATGATGATGATGATGATGATGATGATGATGATGATGATGAAGATGAACGAAGATGAACGAAGATGATGATGATGATGAGGATGATGATGATGATGATGATGATGATGATGATGATGATGATGATGATGATGATGATGATGATGATGATGATGATGATGATGATGATGATGATGATGATGATGATGATGATGAAGATGCACGAAGATGAACGAAGATGCACGAAGATGAAGGAAGATGCACGAAGATGAACGAAGATGCACGAAGATGCAAGGAGATGCACGAAGATGCACGAAGATGAACGAAGATGAACGAAGATGAACGAAGATGCACGAAGATGCACGAAGATGCACGAAGATGCACGAAGATGCACGAAGATGCACGAAGATGCACGAAGATGCACGAAGATGAACGAAGATCAACGAAGATGCACGAAGATGAACGAAGATGCACGGAGATGCACGAAGATGAACGAAGATGCACGAAGATGCACGAAGATGCACGAGGATGCACGAAGATGTACGAAGATGCACGAAGATGCACGAAGATGAACGAAGATGAACGAAGATGCACGAAGATGCACGAAGATGCACGAAGATGCACGAAGATGCACGAAGATGCACGAAGATGCACGAAGATGCACGAAGATGCACGAAGATGCACGAAGATGCACGAAGATGCACGAAGATGAACGAAGATGAACGAAGATAAACGAAGATGAACGAAGATGAACGAACATGAACGAAGATGCACGAAGATGCACGAAGATGCACGGAGATGCACGAAGATGCACGAAGATGCACGAAGATGCACGATGATGAACGAAGATGCACGAAGATGAACGAAGATGCACGAAGATGCACGAAGATGAACGAAGATGCACGAAGATGCACGAAGATGAACGAAGATGAACGAAGATGAACGAAGATGAACGAAGATGAACGAAGACGCACGAAGATGCACGAAGATGAACGAAGATGCACGAAGATGCACGAAGATGCAAGAAGATGCACGAAGATGAAAGAAGATGAACGAAGATAAACGAAGATGAACGAAGATGAACGAAGATGCACGAAGATGCACGAAGATGCACGAAGATGAACGAAGATGCACGAAGATGCACGAAGATGCACGAAGATGCACGAAGATGCACGAAGATGCACGAAGATGCACGAAGATGCACGAAGATGCACGAAGATGAACGAAGATGAACGAAGATGAACGAATATGCACGAAGATGCACGAAGATGCACGAAGATGCACGAAGATGCACGAAGATGCACGAAGATGCACGAAGATGCACGAAGATGAACGAAGATAAACGAAGATGAACAAAGATGAACGAAGATGAACGAAGATGCACGAAGATGCACGAAGATGCACGAAGATGCACGAAGATGGATGAAGATGCACGAAGATGCACGAAGATGCACGAAGATGCACGAAGATGCACGAAGATGAACGAAGATGAACGATGATGATGATGATGATGATGATGATGATGATGATGATGATGATGATGATGATGATGATGATGATGATGATGATGATGATGATGATGATGATGATGATGATGATGATGATGATGATGATGATGATGATGATGATGATGATGATGATGATGATGATGATGATGATGATGATGATGATGATGATGATGATGATGATGATGATGATGATGATGATGATGATGATGATGATGATGATGATGATGATGATGATGATGATGATGATGATGATGATGATGATGATGATGATGATGATGATGATGATGATGATGATGATGATGATGATGATGATGATGATGATGATGATGATGATGATGATGATGATGATGATGATGATGATGATGATGATGATGATGATGATGATGATGATGATGATGATGATGATGATGATGATGATGATGATGATGATGATGATGATGATGATGATGATGATGATGATGATGATGATGATGATGATGATGATGATGATGATGATGATGATGATGATGATGATGATGATGATGATGATGATGATGATGATGATGATGATGATGATGATGATGATGATGATGATGATGATGATGATGATGATGATGATGATGATGATGATGATGATGATGATGATGATGATGATGATGATGATGATGATGATGATGATGATGATGATGATGATGATGATGATGATGATGATGATGATGATGATGATGATGATGATGATGATGATGATGATGATGATGATGATGATGATGATGATGATGATGATGATGATGATGATGATGATGATGATGATGATGATGATGATGATGATGATGATGATGATGATGATGATGATGATGATGATGATGATGATGATGATGATGATGATGATGATGATGATGATGATGATGATGATGATGATGATGATGATGATGATGATGATGATGATGATGATGATGATGATGATGATGATGATGATGATGATGATGATGATGATGATGATGATGATGATGATGATGATGATGATGATGATGATGATGATGATGATGATGATGATGATGATGATGATGATGATGATGATGATGATGATGATGATGATGATGATGATGATGATGATGATGATGATGATGATGATGATGATGATGATGATGATGATGATGATGATGATGATGATGATGATGATGATGATGATGATGATGATGATGATGATGATGATGATGATGATGATGATGATGATGATGATGATGATGATGATGATGATGATGATGATGATGATGATGATGATGATGATGATGATGATGATGATGATGATGATGATGATGATGATGATGATGATGATGATGATGATGATGATGATGATGATGATGATGATGATGATGATGATGATGATGATGATGATGATGATGATGATGATGATGATGATGATGATGATGATGATGAAGATGAACGAAGATGAACGAAGATGATGATGATGATGAGGATGATGATGATGATGATGATGATGATGATGATGATGATGATGATGATGATGATGATGATGATGATGATGATGATGATGATGATGATGATGATGATGATGATGATGATGATGATGATGATGATGATGATGATGATGATGATGATGATGATGATGATGATGATGATGATGATGATGATGATGATGATGATGATGATGATGATGATGATGATGATGATGATGATGATGATGATGATGATGATGATGATGATGATGATGATGATGATGATGATGATGAAGATGAACGAAGATGAACGAAGATGAACGAAGATGATGATGATGATGAGGATGATGATGATGATGATGATGATGATGATGATGATGATGATGATGATGATGATGATGATGATGATGATGATGATGATGAACGAAGATGAACGAAGATGATGATGATGATGAGGATGATGATGATGATGATGATGATGATGATGATGATGATGATGATGATGATGATGATGATGATGATGATGATGATGATGATGATGATGATGATGATGATGATGATGATGATGATGATGATGATGATGATGATGATGATGATGATGATGATGATGATGATGATGATGATGATGATGATGATGATGATGATGATGATGATGATGATGATGATGATGATGATGATGATGATGATGATGATGATGATGATGATGATGATGATGATGATGATGATGATGATGATGATGATGATGAAGATGAACGAAGATGAACGAAGATGAACGAAGATGCACGAAGATGAACGAAGATGCACGAAGATGCACGAAGATGAACGAAGATGCACGAAGATGCACGAAGATGCACGAAGATGAACGAAGATGCACGAAGATGCACGAAGATGCACAAAGATGCACGAAGATGCACGAAGATGCACGAAGATGAACGAAGATGAACGAAGATGCACGAAGATGCACGAAGATGCACAAAGATGCACGAAGATGCACAAAGATGCACGAAGATGCACGAAGATGCACGAAGATGCACGAAGATGAACGAAGATGAACGAAGATAAACGAAGATGAACGAAGATGAACGAAGATGCACGAAGATGCACGAAGATGCACGAAGATGCACGAAGATGAACGAAGATGAACGAAGATGAACGATGATGCACGAAGATGAACGAAGATGATGATGATGATGATGATGATGATGATGATGATGATGATGATGAAGATGAACGAAGATGAACGAAGATGAACGAAGATGAACGAAGATGAACGAAGATGCACGAAGATGCACGAAGATGCACGAAGATGAACGAAGATGCACGAAGATGCACGAAGATGCACGAAGATGCACGAAGATGAACGAAGATAAACGAAGATGAACGAAGATGAACGAAGATGAACGAAGATGCACGAAGATGCACGAAGATGCACGAAGATGCACGAAGATGCACGAAGATGAACGAAGATGCACGAAGATGCACGAGGATGCACGAAGATGTACGATGATTCACGAAGATGTACGAAGATGCACGAAGATGAACGAAGATGAACGAAGATGCACGAAGATGCACGAAGATGAACGAAGATGGACGAAGATGCACGAAGATGAACGAAGATGCACGAAGATGCACGAAGATGCACGAAGATGCACGAAGATGAACGAAGATGCACGAAGATGCACAAAGATGCACGAAGATGCACGAAGATGCACGAAGATGAACGAAGATGAACGAAGATGCACGAAGATGCACGAAGATGCACGAAGATGAACGAAGATGAACGATGATGCACGAAGATGAACGAAGATGATGATGATGATGACGATGATGATGATGATGAGGATGATGATGATGATGATGATGATGATGATGATGATGATGATGATGATGATGATGATGATGATGATGATGATGATGATGATGATGATGATGATGATGATGATGATGATGATGATGATGATGATGATGATGATGATGATGATGATGATGATGATGATGATGATGATGATGATGATGATGATGATGATGATGATGATGATGATGATGATGATGATGATGATGATGATGATGATGATGATGATGCACGATGCACGAAGATGAACGGAGATGAACGAAGATAAACGAAGATGCACGAAGATGCACGAAGATGCACGAAGATGCACGAAGATGCACGAAGATGCACGAAGATGCACGAAGATGCACGAAGATGCACGAAGATGCACGAAGATGCACGAAGATGAACGAAGATGCACGAAGATGCACGAAGATGCACAAAGATGCACGAAGATGCACGAAGATGCACGAAGATGCACGAAGATGCACGAAGATGCACGAAGATGCACGAAGATGCACGAAGATGCACGAAGATGAACGAAGATGAACGAAGATAAACGAAGATGAACGAAGATGAACGAAGATGAACGAAGATGCACGAAGATGCACGAAGATGCACGAAGATGCACGAAGATGCACGAAGATGAACGAAGATGCACGAAGATGCACGAGGATGCACGAAGATGTACGAAGATGCACGAAGATGTACGAAGATGCACGAAGATGAACGAAGATGAACGAAGATGAACGAAGATGAACGAAGATGCACGAAGATGCACGAAGATGCACGAAGATGCACGAAGATGCACGAAGATGCATGAAAATGCACGAAGATGAACGAAGATGAACGAAGATGAACGAAGATGCACGAAGATGCACGAAGATGCACGAAGATGCACGAAGATGCACGAAGATGCACGAAGATGAAAGAAGATGAACGAAGATAAACGAAGATGAACGAAGATGAACGAAGATGCACGAAGATGCACGAAGATGCACGAAGATGAACGAAGATGCACGAAGATGCACGAGGATGCACGAAGATGTACGAAGATGCACGAAGATGTACGAAGATGCACGAAGATGCACGAAGATGCACGAAGATGCACAAAGATGCACGAAGATGCACGAAGAAGATGCACGAAGATGCACGAAGATGCACAAAGATGCACGAAGATGCACGAAGATGCACGAAGATACACGAAGATGCACGAAGATGAACGAAGATGAACGAAGATAAACGAAGATGAACGAAGATGAACGAAGATGAACGAAGATGCACGAAGATGCACGAAGATGCACGAAGATGCACGAAGATGCACGAAGATGCACGAAGATGCACGAAGATGCACGAAGATGCACGAAGATGCACGAAGATGCACGAAGATGCACGAAGATGCACGAAGATGCACGAAGATGCACGAAGATGCACGAAGATGAAAGAAGATGAACGAAGATAAACGAAGATGAACGAAGATGCACGAAGATGAACGAAGATGCACGAAGATGCACGAGGATGCACGAAGATGTACGAAGATGCACGAAGATGTACGAAGATGCACGAAGATGAACGAAGATGAACGAAGATGAACGAAGATGCACGAAGATGCACGAAGATGCACGAAGATGCACGAAGATGCACGAAGATGCATGAAAATGCACGAAGATGAACGAAGATGCACGAAGATGCACGAAGATGCACGAAGATGCACGAAGATGCACGAAGATGCACGAAGATGCACGAAGATGCACGAAGATGCACGAAGATGCACGAAGATGAAAGAAGATGAACGAAGATAAACGAAGATGAACGAAGATGAACGAAGATGCACGAAGATGCACGAAGATGCACGAAGATGAACGAAGATGCACGAAGATGCACGAGGATGCACGAAGATGTACGAAGATGCACGAAGATGTACGAAGATGCACGAAGATGCACGAAGATGCACGAAGATGCACGAAGATGAACGAAGATGAACGAAGATGAACGAAGATGCACGAAGATGCACGAAGATGCACAAAGATGCACGAAGATGCACGAAGATGCACGAAGATGCACGAAGATGCACGAAGATGAACGAAGATGAACGAAGATAAACGAAGATGAACGAAGATGAACGAAGATGAACGAAGATGCACGAAGATGCACGAAGATGCACGAAGATGCACGAAGATGCACGAAGATGCACGAAGATGCACGAAGATGCACGAAGATGCACGAAGATGCACGAAGATGCACGAAGATGCACGAAGATGCACGAAGATGCACGAAGATGAAAGAAGATGAACGAAGATAAACGAAGATGAACGAAGATGAACGAAGATGCACGAAGATGCACGAAGATGAACGAAGATGCACGAAGATGCACGAGGATGCACGAAGATGTACGAAGATGCACGAAGATGTACGAAGATGAACGAAGATGCACGAAGATGCACGAAGATGCACGAAGATGCACGAAGATGCACGAAGATGCACGAAGATGCACGAAGATGAACGAAGATGAACGAAGATAAACGAAGATGAACGAAGATGAACGAAGATGAACGAAGATGCACGAAGATGCACGAAGATGCACGAAGATGAACGAAGATGAACGAAGATGAACGAAGATGCACGAAGATGCACGAAGATGAACGAAGATGCACGAAGATGCACGAAGATGAACGAAGATGCACGAAGATGCACGAAGATGAACGAAAATGAACGAAGATGAACGAAGATGAACGAAGATGAACGAAGATGAACGAAGATGAACGAAGATGATGATGATGATGAGGATGATGATGATGATGATGATGATGATGATGATGATGATGATGATGATGATGATGATGATGATGATGATGATGATGATGATGATGATGATGATGATGATGATGATGATGATGATGATGATGATGATGATGATGATGATGATGATGATGATGATGATGATGATGATGATGATGATGATGATGATGATGATGATGATGATGATGATGATGATGATGATGATGATGATGATGATGATGATGATGATGATGATGATGATGATGATGATGATGATGATGATGATGATGATGATGATGATGATGATGATGATGATGATGATGATGATGATGATGATGATGATGATGATGATGATGATGATGATGATGATGATGATGATGATGATGATGATGATGATGATGATGATGATGATGATGATGATGATGATGATGATGATGATGATGATGATGATGATGATGATGATGATGATGATGATGATGATGATGATGATGATGATGATGATGATGATGATGATGATGATGATGATGATGATGATGATGATGATGATGATGATGATGATGATGATGATGATGATGATGATGATGATGATGATGATGATGATGATGATGATGATGATGATGATGATGATGATGATGATGATGATGATGATGATGATGATGATGATGATGATGATGATGATGATGATGATGATGATGATGATGATGATGATGATGATGATGATGATGATGATGATGATGATGATGATGATGATGATGATGATGATGATGATGATGATGATGATGATGATGATGATGATGATGATGATGATGATGATGAAGATGAACGAAGATGAACGAAGATGAACGAAGATGATGATGATGATGAGGATGATGATGATGATGATGATGATGATGATGATGATGATGATGATGATGATGATGATGATGATGATGATGATGATGAACGAAGATGAACGAAGATGATGATGATGATGAGGATGATGATGATGATGATGATGATGATGATGATGATGATGATGATGATGATGATGATGATGATGATGATGATGATGATGATGATGATGATGATGATGATGATGATGATGATGATGATGATGATGATGATGATGATGATGATGATGATGATGATGATGATGATGATGATGATGATGATGATGATGATGATGATGATGATGATGATGATGATGATGATGATGATGATGATGATGATGATGATGATGATGATGATGATGATGATGATGATGAAGATGAACGAAGATGAACGAAGATGAACGAAGATGAACGAAGATGAACGAAGATGCACGAAGATGAACGAAGATGCACGAAGATGCACGAAGATGAACGAAGATGCACGAAGATGCACGAAGATGCACGAAGATGAACGAAGATGCACGAAGATGCACGAAGATGCACAAAGATGCACGAAGATGCACGAAGATGCACGAAGATGAACGAAGATGAACGAAGATGCACGAAGATGCACGAAGATGCACAAAGATGCACGAAGATGCACAAAGATGCACGAAGATGCACGAAGATGCACGAAGATGCACGAAGATGAACGAAGATGAACGAAGATAAACGAAGATGAACGAAGATGAACGAAGATGCACGAAGATGCACGAAGATGCACGAAGATGCACGAAGATGAACGAAGATGAACGAAGATGAACGATGATGCACGAAGATGAACGAAGATGATGATGATGATGATGATGATGATGATGATGATGATGATGATGAAGATGAACGAAGATGAACGAAGATGAACGAAGATGAACGAAGATGAACGAAGATGCACGAAGATGCACGAAGATGCACGAAGATGAACGAAGATGCACGAAGATGCACGAAGATGCACGAAGATGAACGAAGATGCACGAAGATGCACAAAGATGCACGAAGATGCACGAAGATGCACGAAGATGAACGAAGATGAACGAAGATGCACGAAGATGCACGAAGATGCACAAAGATGCACGAAGATGCACGAAGATGCACGAAGAAGATGCACGAAGATGCACAAAGATGCACGAAGATGCAAAAAGATGCACGAAGATGCACGAAGATGCACGAAGATGCACGAAGATGAACGAAGATGAACGAAGATAAACGAAGATGAACGAAGATGAACGAAGATGCACGAAGATGCACGAAGATGCACGAAGATGCACGAAGATGAACGAAGATGAACGAAGATGAACGATGATGCACGAAGATGAACGAAGATGATGATGATGATGATGATGATGATGATGATGATGATGATGATGATGAAGATGAACGAAGATGAACGAAGATGAACGAAGATGAACGAAGATGAACGAAGATGCACGAAGATGCACGAAGATGCACGAAGATGAACGAAGATGCACGAAGATGCACGAAGATGCACGAAGATGCACGAAGATGCACGAAGATGAACGAAGATGCACGAAGATGCACAAAGATGCACGAAGATGCACGAAGATGCACGAAGATGCACGAAGATGAACGAAGATGAACGAAGATGCACGAAGATGCACGAAGATGAACGAAGATGAACGATGATGCACGAAGATGAACGAAGATGATGATGATGATGACGATGATGATGATGATGATGAGGATGATGATGATGATGATGATGATGATGATGATGATGATGATGATGATGATGATGATGATGATGATGATGATGATGATGATGATGATGATGATGATGATGATGATGATGATGATGATGATGATGATGCACGATGCACGAAGATGAACGGAGATGAACGAAGATAAACGAAGATGCACGAAGATGCACGAAGATGCACGAAGATGCACGAAGATGCACGAAGATGCACGAAGATGCACGAAGATGCACGAAGATGCACGAAGATGCACGAAGATGCACGAAGATGCACGAAGATGCACGAAGATGCACGAAGATGCACGAAGATGAACGAAGATGAACGAAGATAAACGAAGATGAACGAAGATGAACGAAGATGAACGAAGATGCACGAAGATGCACGAAGATGCACGAAGATGCACGAAGATGAACGAAGATGCACGAAGATGCACGAGGATGCACGAAGATGTACGAAGATGCACGAAGATGCACGAAGATGTACGAAGATGCACGAAGATGAACGAAGATGAACGAAGATGCACGAAGATGCACGAAGATGAACGAAGATGGACGAAGATGCACGAAGATGAACGAAGATGCACGAAGATGCACGAAGATGCACGAAGATGCACGAATATGAACGAAGATGCACGAAGATGCACAAAGATGCACGAAGATGCACGAAGATGCACGAAGATGAACGAAGATGAACGAAGATGCACGAAGATGCACGAAGATGCACGAAGATGAACGAAGATGAACGATGATGCACGAAGATGAACGAAGATGATGATGATGATGACGATGATGATGATGATGATGATGATGAGGATGATGATGATGATGATGATGATGATGATGATGATGATGATGATGATGATGATGATGATGATGATGATGATGATGATGATGATGATGATGATGATGATGATGATGATGATGATGATGATGATGATGATGATGATGATGATGATGATGATGATGATGATGATGATGATGATGATGATGATGATGATGATGATGATGATGATGATGATGATGATGATGATGATGATGATGATGATGATGATGATGATGATGATGATGATGATGATGATGATGATGATGATGATGATGATGATGATGATGATGATGATGATGATGATGATGATGATGATGATGATGATGATGATGATGATGATGATGATGATGATGATGATGATGATGATGATGATGATGATGATGATGATGATGATGATGATGATGATGATGATGATGATGATGATGATGATGATGATGATGATGATGATGATGATGATGATGATGATGATGATGATGATGATGATGATGATGATGATGATGATGATGATGATGATGATGATGATGATGATGATGATGATGATGATGATGATGATGATGATGATGATGATGATGATGATGATGATGATGATGATGATGATGATGATGATGATGATGATGATGATGATGATGATGATGATGATGATGATGATGATGATGATGATGATGATGATGATGATGATGATGATGATGATGATGATGATGATGATGATGATGATGATGATGATGATGATGATGATGATGATGATGATGATGATGATGATGATGATGATGATGATGATGATGATGATGATGATGATGATGATGATGATGATGATGATGATGATGATGATGATGATGATGATGATGATGATGATGATGATGATGATGATGATGATGATGATGATGATGATGATGATGATGATGATGATGATGATGATGATGATGATGATGATGATGATGATGATGATGATGATGATGATGATGATGATGATGATGATGATGATGATGATGATGATGATGATGATGATGATGATGATGATGATGATGATGATGATGATGATGATGATGATGATGATGATGATGATGATGATGATGATGATGATGATGATGATGATGATGATGATGATGATGATGATGATGATGATGATGATGATGATGATGATGATGATGATGATGATGATGATGATGATGATGATGATGAAGATGAACGAAGATGAACGAAGATGAACGAAGATGAACGAAGATGAACGAAGATGCACGAAGATGAACGAAGATGCACGAAGATGCACGAAGATGAACGAAGATGCACGAAGATGCACGAAGATGCACGAAGATGAACGAAGATGCACGAAGATGCACGAAGATGCACAAAGATGCACGAAGATGCACGAAGATGCACGAAGATGAACGAAGATGAACGAAGATGCACGAAGATGCACGAAGATGCACAAAGATGCACGAAGATGCACAAAGATGCACGAAGATGCACGAAGATGCACGAAGATGCACGAAGATGAACGAAGATGAACGAAGATAAACGAAGATGAACGAAGATGAACGAAGATGCACGAAGATGCACGAAGATGCACGAAGATGCACGAAGATGAACGAAGATGAACGAAGATGAACGATGATGCACGAAGATGAACGAAGATGATGATGATGATGATGATGATGATGATGATGATGATGATGATGAAGATGAACGAAGATGAACGAAGATGAACGAAGATGAACGAAGATGAACGAAGATGCACGAAGATGCACGAAGATGCACGAAGATGAACGAAGATGCACGAAGATGCACGAAGATGCACGAAGATGAACGAAGATGCACGAAGATGCACAAAGATGCACGAAGATGCACGAAGATGCACGAAGATGAACGAAGATGAACGAAGATGCACGAAGATGCACGAAGATGCACGAAGATGAACGAAGATGAACGATGATGCACGAAGATGAACGAAGATGATGATGATGATGACGATGATGATGATGATGATGAGGATGATGATGATGATGATGATGATGATGATGATGATGATGATGATGATGATGATGATGATGATGATGATGATGATGATGATGATGATGATGATGATGATGATGATGATGATGATGATGATGATGATGATGATGATGATGATGATGATGCACGATGCACGAAGATGAACGGAGATGAACGAAGATAAACGAAGATGCACGAAGATGCACGAAGATGCACGAAGATGCACGAAGATGCACGAAGATGCACGAAGATGCACGAAGATGCACGAAGATGCACGAAGATGCACGAAGATGAACGAAGATGCACGAAGATGCACGAAGATGCACGAAGATGAACGAAGATGCACGAAGATGCACGAAGATGCACAAAGATGCACGAAGATGCACGAAGATGCACGAAGATGAACGAAGATGAACGAAGATGCACGAAGATGCACGAAGATGCACAAAGATGCACGAAGATGCAAAAAGATGCACGAAGATGCACGAAGATGCACGAAGATGCACGAAGATGAACAAAGATGAACGAAGATAAACGAAGATAAACGAAGATGAACGAAGATGAACGAAGATGCACGAAGATGCACGAAGATGCACGAAGATGCACGAAGATGAACGAAGATGAACGAAAATGAACGATGATGCACGAAGATGAACGAAGATGATGATGATGATGATGATGATGATGATGATGATGATGATGATGAAGATGAACGAAGATGAACGAAGATGAACGAAGATGAACGAAGATGAACGAAGATGCACGAAGATGCACGAAGATGCACGAAGATGAACGAAGATGCACGAAGATGCACGAAGATGCACGAAGATGCACGAAGATGAACGAAGATGCACGAAGATGCACAAAGATGCACGAAGATGCACGAAGATGCACGAAGATGCACGAAGATGAACGAAGATGAACGAAGATGCACGAAGATGCACGAAGATGAACGAAGATGAACGATGATGCACGAAGATGAACGAAGATGATGATGATGATGACGATGATGATGATGATGATGAGGATGATGATGATGATGATGATGATGATGATGATGATGATGATGATGATGATGATGATGATGATGATGATGATGATGATGATGATGATGATGATGATGATGATGATGATGATGATGATGATGCACGATGCACGAAGATGAACGGAGATGAACGAAGATAAACGAAGATGCACGAAGATGCACGAAGATGCACGAAGATGCACGAAGATGCACGAAGATGCACGAAGATGCACGAAGATGCACACGAAGATGCACGAAGATGCACGAAGATGCACGAAGATGCACGAAGAGAACGAAGATGAACGAAGATAAACGAAGATGAACGAAGATGAACGAAGATGAACGAAGATGCACGAAGATGCACGAAGATGCACGAAGATGCACGAAGATGAACGAAGATGCACGAAGATGCACGAGGATGCACGAAGATGTACGAAGATGCACGAAGATGCACGAAGATGTACGAAGATGCACGAAGATGAACGAAGATGAACGAAGATGCACGAAGATGCACGAAGATGAACGAAGATGGACGAAGATGCACGAAGATGAACGAAGATGCACGAAGATGCACGAAGATGCACGAAGATGCACGAAGATGAACGAAGATGCACGAAGATGCACAAAGATGCACAAAGATGCACGAAGATGCACGAAGATGAACGAAGCTGAACAAGATGAACCAAAGATGCACGAGAGCACGAAAGATGCACGAAGATGCACGAAGATGAACGAAGATGAACGATGATGCACGAAGATGAACGAAGATGATGATGATGATGACGATGATGATGATGATGATGATGAGGATGATGATGATGATGATGATGATGATGATGATGATGATGATGATGATGATGATGATGATGATGATGATGATGATGATGATGATGATGAGATGATGATGATGATGATGAATGATGATGATGATGATGATGATGATGATGATGATGATGATGATGATGATGATGATGATGATGATGATGATGATGATGATGATGATGATGATGATGATGATGATGATGATGATGATGATGATGATGAGATGATGATGATGATGATGATGATGATGATGATGATGATGATGATGATGATGATGATGATGATGATGATGATGATGATGATGATGATGATGATGATGATGATGATGATGATGATGATGATGATGATGATGATGATGATGATGATGATGATGATGATGATGATGATGATGATGATGATGATGATGATGATGATGATGATGATGATGATGATGATGATGATGATGATGATGATGATGATGATGATGATGATGATGATGATGAGTGATGATGATGATGATGATTGATGATGATGATGATGATGATGATGATGATGATGATGATGATGATGATGATGATGATGATGATGATGATGATGATGATGATGATGATGATGATGATGATGATGATGATGATGATTGATGATGATGATGATGATGATGATGATGATGATGATGATGATGATGATGATGATGATGATGATGATGATGATGATGATGATGATGATGATGATGATGATGATGATGATGATGATGATGATGATGATGATGATGATGATGATGATGATGATGATGATGATGATGATGATGATGATGATGATGATGATGATGATGATGATGATGATGATGATGATGATGATGATGATGATGATGATGATGATGATGATGATGATGATGATGATGATGATGATGATGATGATGATGATGATGATGAAGATGAACGAAGATGAACGAAGATGAACGAAGATGAACGAAGATGAACGAAGATGCACGAAGATGAACGAAGATGCCACGAAGATGCACGAAGATGAACGAAGATGCACGAAGATGCACGAAGATGCACGAAGATGAACGAAGATGCACGAAGATGGCACGAAGATGCACAAAAGATGCACGAAGATGCACGAAGATGCACGAAGATGAACGAAGATGAACGAAGATGCACGAAGATGCACGAAGATGCACAAAGATGCACGAAGATGCACAAAGATGCACGAAGATGCACGAAGATGCACGAAGATGCACGAAGATGAACGAAGATGAACGAAGATAAACGAAGATGAACGAAGATGAACGAAGATGCACGAAGATGCACGAAGATGCACGAAGATGCACGAAGATGAACGAAGATGAACGAAGATGAACGATGATGCACGAAGATGAACGAAGATGATGATGATGATGATGATGATGATGATGATGATGATGATGATGATGATGATGAAGATGAACGAAGATGAACGAAGATGAACGAAGATGAACGAAGATGAACGAAGATGCACGAAGATGCACGAAGATGCACGAAGATGAACGAAGATGCACGAAGATGCACGAAGATGCACGAAGATGCACGAAGATGAACGAAGATGCACGAAGATGCACAAAGATGCACGAAGATGCACGAAGATGCACGAAGATGAACGAAGATGAACGAAGATGCACGAAGATGCACGAAGATGCACGAAGATGAACGAAGATGAACGATGATGCACGAAGATGAACGAAGATGATGATGATGATGACGATGATGATGATGATGAGGATGATGATGATGATGATGATGATGATGATGATGATGATGATGATGATGATGATGATGATGATGATGATGATGATGATGATGATGATGATGATGATGATGATGATGATGATGATGATGATGATGATGATGATGATGATGATGATGATGATGATGATGATGATGATGATGATGATGCACGATGCACGAAGATGAACGGAGATGAACGAAGATAAACGAAGATGCACGAAGATGCACGAAGATGCACGAAGATGCACGAAGATGCACGAAGATGCACGAAGATGCACGAAGATGCACGAAGATGCACGAAGATGCACGAAGATGAACGAAGATGCACGAAGATGCACGAAGATGCACAAAGATGCATGAAGATGCACGAAGATGCACGAAGATGCACGAAGATGCACGAAGATGCACGAAGATGCACGAAGATGAACGAAGATGAACGAAGATAAACGAAGATGAACGAAGATGAACGAAGATGAACGAAGATGCACGAAGATGCACGAAGATGCACGAAGATGCACGAAGATGCACGAAGATGAACGAAGATGCACGAAGATGCACGAGGATGCACGAAGATGTACGAAGATGCACGAAGATGCACGAAGATGTACGAAGATGCACGAAGATGAACGAAGATGAACGAAGATGCACGAAGATGCACGAAGATGAACGAAGATGGACGAAGATGCACGAAGATGAACGAAGATGCACGAAGATGCACGAAGATGCACGAAGATGCACGAAGATGAACGAAGATGCACGAAGATGCACAAAGATGCACGAAGATGCACGAAGATGCACGAAGATGAACGAAGATGAACGAAGATGCACGAAGATGCACGAAGATGCACGAAGATGAACGAAGATGAACGATGATGCACGAAGATGAACGAAGATGATGATGATGATGACGATGATGATGATGATGATGAGGATGATGATGATGATGATGATGATGATGATGATGATGATGATGATGATGATGATGATGATGATGATGATGATGATGATGATGATGATGATGATGATGATGATGATGATGATGATGATGATGATGATGATGATGATGATGATGATGATGATGATGATGATGATGATGATGATGATGATGATGATGATGATGATGATGATGATGATGATGATGATGATGATGATGCACGATGCACGAAGATGAACGGAGATGAACGAAGATAAACGAAGATGCACGAAGATGCACGAAGATGCACGAAGATGCACGAAGATGCACGAAGATGCACGAAGATGCACGAAGATGCACGAAGATGCACGAAGATGCACGAAGATGCACGAAGATGCACGAAGATGCACGAAGATGAACGAAGATGCACGAAGATGCACGAAGATGCACGAAGATGAACGAAGATGCACGAAGATGCACGAAGATGCACAAAGATGCACGAAGATGCACGAAGATGCACGAAGATGCACGAAGATGAACGAAGATGCACGAAGATGCACGAAGATGAACGAAGATGAACGATGATGCACGAAGATGAACGAAGATGATGATGATGATGACGATGATGATGATGATGATGAGGATGATGATGATGATGATGATGATGATGATGATGATGATGATGATGATGATGATGATGATGATGATGATGATGATGATGATGATGATGATGATGATGATGATGATGCACGATGCACGAAGATGAACGGAGATGAACGGAGATGAACGAAGATAAACGAAGATGCACGAAGATGCACGAAGATGCACGAAGATGCACGAAGATGCACGAAGATGCACGAAGATGCACGAAGATGCACGAAGATGCACGAAGATGCACGAAGATGAACGAAGATGCACGAAGATGCACGAAGATGCACAAATATGCACGAAGATGCACGAAGATGCACGAAGATGCACGAAGATGCACGAAGATGCACGAAGATGCACGAAGATGAACGAAGATGAACGAAGATAAACGAAGATGAACGAAGATGAACGAAGATGAACGAAGATGCACGAAGATGCACGAAGATGCACGAAGATGCACGAAGATGAACGAAGATGCACGAAGATGCACGAGGATGCACGAAGATGTACGAAGATGCACGAAGATGCACGAAGATGTACGAAGATGCACGAAGATGAACGAAGATGAACGAAGATGCACGAAGATGCACGAAGATGAACGAAGATGGACGAAGATGCACGAAGATGAACGAAGATGCACGAAGATGCACGAAGATGCACGAAGATGCACGAATATGAACGAAGATGCACGAAGATGCACAAAGATGCACGAAGATGCACGAAGATGCACGAAGATGAACGAAGATGAACGAAGATGCACGAAGATGCACGAAGATGCACGAAGATGAACGAAGATGAACGATGATGCACGAAGATGAACGAAGATGATGATGATGATGACGATGATGATGATGATGATGATGAGGATGATGATGATGATGATGATGATGATGATGATGATGATGATGATGATGATGATGATGATGATGATGATGATGATGATGATGATGATGATGATGATGATGATGATGATGATGATGATGATGATGATGATGATGATGATGATGATGATGATGATGATGATGATGATGATGATGATGATGATGATGATGATGATGATGATGATGATGATGATGATGATGATGATGATGATGATGATGATGATGATGATGATGATGATGATGATGATGATGATGATGATGATGATGATGATGATGATGATGATGATGATGATGATGATGATGATGATGATGATGATGATGATGATGATGATGATGATGATGATGATGATGATGATGATGATGATGATGATGATGATGATGATGATGATGATGATGATGATGATGATGATGATGATGATGATGATGATGATGATGATGATGATGATGATGATGATGATGATGATGATGATGATGATGATGATGATGATGATGATGATGATGATGATGATGATGATGATGATGATGATGATGATGATGATGATGATGATGATGATGATGATGATGATGATGATGATGATGATGATGATGATGATGATGATGATGATGATGATGATGATGATGATGATGATGATGATGATGATGATGATGATGATGATGATGATGATGATGATGATGATGATGATGATGATGATGATGATGATGATGATGATGATGATGATGATGATGATGATGATGATGATGATGATGATGATGATGATGATGATGATGATGATGATGATGATGATGATGATGATGATGATGATGATGATGATGATGATGATGATGATGATGATGATGATGATGATGATGATGATGATGATGATGATGATGATGATGATGATGATGATGATGATGATGATGATGATGATGATGATGATGATGATGATGATGATGATGATGATGATGATGATGATGATGATGATGATGATGATGATGATGATGATGATGATGATGATGATGATGATGATGATGATGATGATGATGATGATGATGATGATGATGATGATGATGATGATGATGATGATGATGATGATGATGATGATGATGATGATGATGATGATGATGATGATGATGATGATGATGATGATGATGATGATGATGATGATGATGATGATGATGATGATGATGATGATGATGATGATGATGATGATGATGATGATGATGATGATGATGATGATGATGATGATGAAGATGAACGAAGATGAACGAAGATGAACGAAGATGATGATGATGATGAGGATGATGATGATGATGATGATGATGATGATGATGATGATGATGATGATGATGATGATGATGATGATGATGATGATGAACGAAGATGAACGAAGATGATGATGATGATGAGGATGATGATGATGATGATGATGATGATGATGATGATGATGATGATGATGATGATGATGATGATGATGATGATGATGATGATGATGATGATGATGATGATGATGATGATGATGATGATGATGATGATGATGATGATGATGATGATGATGATGATGATGATGATGATGATGATGATGATGATGATGATGATGATGATGATGATGATGATGATGATGATGATGATGATGATGATGATGATGATGATGATGATGATGATGATGATGATGATGAAGATGAACGAAGATGAACGAAGATGAACGAAGATGAACGAAGATGAACGAAGATGCACGAAGATGAACGAAGATGCACGAAGATGCACGAAGATGAACGAAGATGCACGAAGATGCACGAAGATGCACGAAGATGAACGAAGATGCACGAAGATGCACGAAGATGCACAAAGATGCACGAAGATGCACGAAGATGCACGAAGATGAACGAAGATGAACGAAGATGCACGAAGATGCACGAAGATGCACAAAGATGCACGAAGATGCACAAAGATGCACGAAGATGCACGAAGATGCACGAAGATGCACGAAGATGAACGAAGATGAACGAAGATAAACGAAGATGAACGAAGATGAACGAAGATGCACGAAGATGCACGAAGATGCACGAAGATGCACGAAGATGAACGAAGATGAACGAAGATGAACGATGATGCACGAAGATGAACGAAGATGATGATGATGATGATGATGATGATGATGATGATGATGATGATGATGAAGATGAACGAAGATGAACGAAGATGAACGAAGATGATGATGATGATGAGGATGATGATGATGATGATGATGATGATGATGATGATGATGATGATGATGATGATGATGATGATGATGATGATGATGAACGAAGATGAACGAAGATGATGATGATGATGATGATGATGATGATGATGATGATGATGATGATGATGATGATGATGATGATGATGATGATGATGATGATGATGATGATGATGATGATGATGATGATGATGATGATGATGATGAAGATGAACGAAGATGAACGAAGATGAACGAAGATGATGATGATGATGAGGATGATGATGATGATGATGATGATGATGATGATGATGATGATGATGATGATGATGATGATGATGATGATGATGATGATGAACGAAGATGAACGAAGATGATGATGATGATGAGGATGATGATGATGATGATGATGATGATGATGATGATGATGATGATGATGATGATGATGATGATGATGATGATGATGATGATGATGATGATGATGATGATGATGATGATGATGATGATGATGATGATGATGATGATGATGATGATGATGATGATGATGATGATGATGATGATGATGATGATGATGATGATGATGATGATGATGATGATGATGATGATGATGATGATGATGATGATGATGATGATGATGATGATGATGATGAAGATGAACGAAGATGAACGAAGATGAACGAAGATGAACGAAGATGAACGAAGATGCACGAAGATGAACGAAGATGCACGAAGATGCACGAAGATGAACGAAGATGCACGAAGATGCACGAAGATGCACGAAGATGAACGAAGATGCACGAAGATGCACGAAGATGCACAAAGATGCACGAAGATGCACGAAGATGCACGAAGATGAACGAAGATGAACGAAGATGCACGAAGATGCACGAAGATGCACAAAGATGCACGAAGATGCACAAAGATGCACGAAGATGCACGAAGATGCACGAAGATGCACGAAGATGAACGAAGATGAACGAAGATAAACGAAGATGAACGAAGATGAACGAAGATGCACGAAGATGCACGAAGATGCACGAAGATGCACGAAGATGAACGAAGATGAACGAAGATGAACGATGATGCACGAAGATGAACGAAGATGATGATGATGATGATGATGATGATGATGATGATGATGATGATGATGATGAAGATGAACGAAGATGAACGAAGATGAACGAAGATGAACGAAGATGAACGAAGATGCACGAAGATGCACGAAGATGCACGAAGATGAACGAAGATGCACGAAGATGCACGAAGATGCACGAAGATGCACGAAGATGAACGAAGATGCACGAAGATGCACAAAGATGCACGAAGATGCACGAAGATGCACGAAGATGAACGAAGATGAACGAAGATGCACGAAGATGCACGAAGATGCACGAAGATGAACGAAGATGAACGATGATGCACGAAGATGAACGAAGATGATGATGATGATGACGATGATGATGATGATGATGAGGATGATGATGATGATGATGATGATGATGATGATGATGATGATGATGATGATGATGATGATGATGATGATGATGATGATGATGATGATGATGATGATGATGATGATGATGATGATGATGATGATGATGATGATGATGATGATGCACGATGCACGAAGATGAACGGAGATGAACGAAGATAAACGAAGATGCACGAAGATGCACGAAGATGCACGAAGATGCACGAAGATGCACGAAGATGCACGAAGATGCACGAAGATGCACGAAGATGCACGAAGATGCACGAAGATGAACGAAGATGCACGAAGATGCACGAAGATGCACAAAGATGCACGAAGATGCACGAAGATGCACGAAGATGCACGAAGATGCACGAAGATGCACGAAGATGCACGAAGATGAACGAAGATGAACGAAGATAAACGAAGATAAACGAAGATGAACGAAGATGAACGAAGATGCACGAAGATGCACGAAGATGCACGAAGATGCACGAAGATGAACGAAGATGCACGAAGATGCACGAGGATGCACGAAGATGTACGAAGATGCACGAAGATGCACGAAGATGTACGAAGATGCACGAAGATGAACGAAGATGAACGAAGATGCACGAAGATGCACGAAGATGAACGAAGATGGACGAAGATGCACGAAGATGAACGAAGATGCACGAAGATGCACGAAGATGCACGAAGATGCACGAAGATGAACGAAGATGCACGAAGATGCACAAAGATGCACGAAGATGCACGAAGATGCACGAAGATGAACGAAGATGAACGAAGATGCACGAAGATGCACGAAGATGCACGAAGATGAACGAAGATGAACGATGATGCACGAAGATGAACGAATATGATGATGATGATGACGATGATGATGATGATGATGAGGATGATGATGATGATGATGATGATGATGATGATGATGATGACGATGATGATGATGATGATGATGATGATGATGATGATGATGATGATGATGATGATGATGATGATGATGATGATGATGATGATGATGATGATGATGATGATGATGATGATGATGATGATGATGATGATGATGATGATGATGATGATGATGATGATGATGATGATGATGATGATGATGATGATGATGATGATGATGATGATGATGATGATGATGATGATGATGATGATGATGCACGATGCACGAAGATGAACGGAGATGAACGAAGATAAACGAAGATGCACGAAGATGCACGAAGATGCACGAAGATGCACGAAGATGCACGAAGATGCACGAAGATGCACGAAGATGCACGAAGATGCACGAAGATGCACGAAGATGCACGAAGATGCACGAAGATGCACGAAGATGCACGAAGATGCACGAAGATGAACGAAGATGAACGAAGATAAACGAAGATGAACGAAGATGAACGAAGATGAACGAAGATGCACGAAGATGCACGAAGATGCACGAAGATGCACGAAGATGCATGAAAATGCACGAAGATGAACGAAGATGAACGAAGATGAACGAAGATGCACGAAGATGCACGAAGATGCACGAAGATGCACGAAGATGCACGAAGATGCACGAAGATGCACGAAGATGAAAGAAGATGAACGAAGTTAAACGAAGATGAACGAAGATGAACGAAGATGCACGAAGATGCACGAAGATGCACGAAGATGAACGAAGATGCACGAAGATGCACGAGGATGCACGAAGATGTACGAAGATGCACGAAGATGTACGAAGATGCACGAAGATGCACGAAGATGCACGAAGATGCACGAAGATGAACGAAGATGAACGAAGATGAACGAAGATGCACGAAGATGCACGAAGATGCACAAAGATGCACGAAGATGCACGAAGATGCACGAAGATACACGAAGATGCACGAAGATGAACGAAGATGAACGAAGATAAACGAAGATGAACGAAGATGAACGAAGATGAACGAAGATGCACGAAGATGCACGAAGATGCACGAAGATGCACGAAGATGCACGAAGATGCACGAAGATGCACGAAGATGCACGAAGATGCACGAAGATGCACGAAGATGCACGAAGATGCACGAAGATGCACGAAGATGCACGAAGATGCACGAAGATGAAAGAAGATGAACGAAGATAAACGAAGATGAACGAAGATGCACGAAGATGAACGAAGATGCACGAAGATGCACGAGGATGCACGAAGATGTACGAAGATGCACGAAGATGTACGAAGATGCACGAAGATGAACGAAGATGAACGAAGATGAACGAAGATGCACGAAGATGCACGAAGATGCACGAAGATGCACGAAGATGCACGAAGATGCATGAAAATGCACGAAGATGAACGAAGATGAACGAAGATGAACGAAGATGCACGAAGATGCACGAAGATGCACGAAGATGCACGAAGATGCACGAAGATGCACGAAGATGCACGAAGATGCACGAAGATGCACGAAGATGAAAGAAGATGAACGAAGATAAACGAAGATGAACGAAGATGAACGAAGATGCACGAAGATGCACGAAGATGCACGAAGATGAACGAAGATGCACGAAGATGCACGAGGATGCACGAAGATGTACGAAGATGCACGAAGATGTACGAAGATGCACGAAGATGCACGAAGATGCACGAAGATGCACGAAGATGAACGAAGATGAACGAAGATGAACGAAGATGCACGAAGATGCACGAAGATGCACAAAGATGCACGAAGATGCACGAAGATGCACGAAGATGCACGAAGATGCACGAAGATGAACGAAGATGAACGAAGATAAACGAAGATGAACGAAGATGAACGAAGATGAACGAAGATGCACGAAGATGCACGAAGATGCACGAAGATGCACGAAGATGCACGAAGATGCACGAAGATGCACGAAGATGCACGAAGATGCACGAAGATGCACGAAGATGCACGAAGATGCACGAAGATGCACGAAGATGAAAGAAGATGAACGAAGATAAACGAAGATGAACGAAGATGAACGAAGATGCACGAAGATGCACGAAGATGAACGAAGATGAACGAAGATAAACGAAGATGAACGAAGATGAACGAAGATGAACGAAGATGCACGAAGATGCACGAAGATGCACGAAGATGCACGAAGATGCACGAAGATGAACGAAGATGCACGAAGATGCACGAGGATGCACGAAGATGTACGAAGATGCACGAAGATGTACGAAGATGCACGAAGATGAACGAAGATGAACGAAGATGAACGAAGATGAACGAAGATGCACGAAGATGCACGAAGATGCACGAAGATGCACGAAGATGCACGAAGATGCACGAAGATGCATGAAAATGCACGAAGATGAACGAAGATGAACGAAGATGAACGAAGATGCACGAAGATGCACGAAGATGCACGAAGATGCACGAAGATGCACGAAGATGCACGAAGATGCACGAAGATGAAAGAAGATGAACGAAGTTAAACGAAGATGAACGAAGATGAACGAAGATGCACGAAGATGCACGAAGATGAACGAAGATGCACGAAGATGCACGAGGATGCACGAAGATGTACGAAGATGCACGAAGATGTACGAAGATGCACGAAGATGCACGAAGATGCACGAAGATGCACGAAGATGAACGAAGATGAACGAAGATGAACGAAGATGCACGAAGATGCACGAAGATGCACAAAGATGCACGAAGATGCACGAAGATGCACGAAGATACACGAAGATGCACGAAGATGAACGAAGATGAACGAAGATAAACGAAGATGAACGAAGATGAACGAAGATGAACGAAGATGCACGAAGATGCACGAAGATGCACGAAGATGCACGAAGATGCACGAAGATGCACGAAGATGCACGAAGATGCACGAAGATGCACGAAGATGCACGAAGATGCACGAAGATGCACGAAGATGCACGAAGATGCACGAAGATGCACGAAGATGAAAGAAGATGAACGAAGATAAACGAAGATGAACGAAGATGCACGAAGATGAACGAAGATGCACGAAGATGCACGAGGATGCACGAAGATGTACGAAGATGCACGAAGATGTACGAAGATGCACGAAGATGAACGAAGATGAACGAAGATGAACGAAGATGCACGAAGATGCACGAAGATGCACGAAGATGCACGAAGATGCACGAAGATGCATGAAAATGCACGAAGATGAACGAAGATGAACGAAGATGAACGAAGATGCACGAAGATGCACGAAGATGCACGAAGATGCACGAAGATGCACGAAGATGCACGAAGATGCACGAAGATGCACGAAGATGCACGAAGATGAAAGAAGATGAACGAAGATAAACGAAGATGAACGAAGATGAACGAAGATGCACGAAGATGCACGAAGATGCACGAAGATGAACGAAGATGCACGAAGATGCACGAGGATGCACGAAGATGTACGAAGATGCACGAAGATGTACGAAGATGCACGAAGATGCACGAAGATGCACGAAGATGCACGAAGATGAACGAAGATGAACGAAGATGAACGAAGATGCACGAAGATGCACGAAGATGCACAAAGATGCACGAAGATGCACGAAGATGCACGAAGATGCACGAAGATGAACGAAGATGAACGAAGATAAACGAAGATGAACGAAGATGAACGAAGATGAACGAAGATGCACGAAGATGCACGAAGATGCACGAAGATGCACGAAGATGCACGAAGATGCACGAAGATGCACGAAGATGCACGAAGATGCACGAAGATGCACGAAGATGCACGAAGATGCACGAAGATGCACGAAGATGCACGAAGATGCACGAAGATGAAAGAAGATGAACGAAGATGAACGAAGATAAACGAAGATGAACGAAGATGAACGAAGATGCACGAAGATGCACGAAGATGCACGAAGATGAACGAAGATGCACGAAGATGCACGAGGATGCACGAAGATGTACGAAGATGCACGAAGATGTACGAAGATGCACGAAGATGCACGAAGATGCACGAAGATGAACGAAGATGAACGAAGATGCACGAAGATGCACGAAGATGCACGAAGATGCACGAAGATGCACGAAGATGCACGAAGATGCACGAAGATGCACGAAGATGAACGAAGATGAACGAAGATAAACGAAGATGAACGAAGATGAACGAAGATGAACGAAGATGCACGAAGATGCACGAAGATGCACGAAGATGCACGAAGATGCACGAAGATGCACGAAGATGAACGAAGATGAACGAAGATGAACGAAGATGCACGAAGATGCACGAAGATGAACGAAGATGCACGAAGATGCACGAAGATGAACGAAGATGCACGAAGATGCACGAAGATGAACGAAAATGAACGAAGATGAACGAAGATGAACGAAGATGAACGAAGATGAACGAAGATGAACGAAGATGATGATGATGATGAGGATGATGATGATGATGATGATGATGATGATGATGATGATGATGATGATGATGATGATGATGATGATGATGATGATGATGATGATGATGATGATGATGATGATGATGATGATGATGATGATGATGATGATGATGATGATGATGATGATGATGATGATGATGATGATGATGATGATGATGATGATGATGATGATGATGATGATGAAGATGAACGAAGATGAACGAAGATGAACGAAGATGATGATGATGATGAGGATGATGATGATGATGATGATGATGATGATGATGATGATGATGATGATGATGATGATGATGATGATGATGATGATGATGATGATGAACGAAGATGAACGAAGATGATGATGATGATGAGGATGATGATGATGATGATGATGATGATGATGATGATGATGATGATGATGATGATGATGATGATGATGATGATGATGATGATGATGATGATGATGATGATGATGATGATGATGATGATGATGATGATGATGATGATGATGATGATGATGATGATGATGATGATGATGATGATGATGATGATGATGATGATGATGATGATGATGATGATGATGATGATGATGATGATGATGATGATGATGATGATGATGATGATGATGATGATGATGATGATGATGATGATGATGATGATGATGATGATGATGATGATGATGATGATGATGATGATGATGATGATGATGATGATGATGATGATGATGATGATGATGATGATGATGATGATGATGATGATGATGATGATGATGATGATGATGATGATGATGATGATGATGATGATGATGATGATGATGATGATGAAGATGAACGAAGATGAACGAAGATGAACGAAGATGAACGAAGATGAACGAAGATGCACGAAGATGAACGAAGATGCACGAAGATGCACGAAGATGAACGAAGATGCACGAAGATGCACGAAGATGCACGAAGATGAACGAAGATGCACGAAGATGCACGAAGATGCACAAAGATGCACGAAGATGCACGAAGATGCACGAAGATGAACGAAGATGAACGAAGATGCACGAAGATGCACGAAGATGCACAAAGATGCACGAAGATGCACAAAGATGCACGAAGATGCACGAAGATGCACGAAGATGCACGAAGATGAACGAAGATGAACGAAGATAAACGAAGATGAACGAAGATGAACGAAGATGAACGAAGATGCACGAAGATGCACGAAGATGCACGAAGATGCACGAAGATGAACGAAGATGAACGAAGATGAACGATGATGCACGAAGATGAACGAAGATGATGATGATGATGATGATGATGATGATGATGATGATGATGATGAAGATGAACGAAGATGAACGAAGATGAACGAAGATGAACGAAGATGAACGAAGATGCACGAAGATGCACGAAGATGCACGAAGATGAACGAAGATGCACGAAGATGCACGAAGATGCACGAAGATGCACGAAGATGAACGAAGATGCACGAAGATGCACAAAGATGCACGAAGATGCACGAAGATGCACGAAGATGCACGAAGATGAACGAAGATGAACGAAGATGCACGAAGATGCACGAAGATGAACGAAGATGAACGATGATGCACGAAGATGAACGAAGATGATGATGATGATGACGATGATGATGATGATGATGAGGATGATGATGATGATGATGATGATGATGATGATGATGATGATGATGATGATGATGATGATGATGATGATGATGATGATGATGATGATGATGATGATGATGATGATGATGATGATGATGCACGATGCACGAAGATGAACGGAGATGAACGAAGATAAACGAAGATGCACGAAGATGCACGAAGATGCACGAAGATGCACGAAGATGCACGAAGATGCACGAAGATGCACGAAGATGCACGAAGATGCACGAAGATGCACGAAGATGCACGAAGATGAACGAAGATGCACGAAGATGCACGAAGATGCACAAAGATGCACGAAGATGCACGAAGATGCACGAAGATGCACGAAGATGCACGAAGATGCACGAAGATGCACGAAGATGAACGAAGATGAACGAAGATAAACGAAGATGAACGAAGATGAACGAAGATGAACGAAGATGCACGAAGATGCACGAAGATGCACGAAGATGCACGAAGATGCACGAAGATGAACGAAGATGCACGAAGATGCACGAGGATGCACGAAGATGTACGAAGATGCACGAAGATGCACGAAGATGTACGAAGATGCACGAAGATGAACGAAGATGAACGAAGATGCACGAAGATGCACGAAGATGAACGAAGATGGACGAAGATGCACGAAGATGAACGAAGATGCACGAAGATGCACGAAGATGCACGAAGATGCACGAAGATGAACGAAGATGCACGAAGATGCACAAAGATGCACGAAGATGCACGAAGATGCACGAAGATGAACGAAGATGAACGAAGATGCACGAAGATGCACGAAGATGCACGAAGATGAACGAAGATGAACGATGATGCACGAAGATGAACGAAGATGATGATGATGATGACGATGATGATGATGATGAGGATGATGATGATGATGATGATGATGATGATGATGATGATGATGATGATGATGATGATGATGATGATGATGATGATGATGATGATGATGATGATGATGATGATGATGATGATGATGATGATGATGATGATGATGATGATGATGATGATGATGATGATGATGATGATGATGATGATGATGATGATGATGATGATGATGATGATGATGATGATGATGATGATGATGATGATGATGATGATGATGATGATGATGATGATGATGATGATGATGATGATGATGATGATGATGATGATGATGATGATGATGATGATGATGATGATGATGATGATGATGATGATGATGATGATGATGATGATGATGCACGATGCACGAAGATGAACGGAGATGAACGAAGATAAACGAAGATGCACGAAGATGCACGAAGATGCACGAAGATGCACGAAGATGCACGAAGATGCACGAAGATGCACGAAGATGCACGAAGATGCACGAAGATGCACGAAGATGAACGAAGATGCACGAAGATGCACGAAGATGCACAAAGATGCACGAAGATGCACGAAGATGCACGAAGATGCACGAAGATGCACGAAGATGCACGAAGATGCACGAAGATGCACGAAGATGCACGAAGATGAACGAAGATGAACGAAGATAAACGAAGATGAACGAAGATGAACGAAGATGAACGAAGATGCACGAAGATGCACGAAGATGCACGAAGATGCACGAAGATGCACGAAGATGAACGAAGATGCACGAAGATGCACGAGGATGCACGAAGATGTACGAAGATGCACGAAGATGTACGAAGATGCACGAAGATGAACGAAGATGAACGAAGATGAACGATGATGCACGAAGATGAACGAAGATGATGATGATGATGATGATGATGATGATGATGATGATGATGATGATGATGATGATGAAGATGAACGAAGATGAACGAAGATGAACGAAGATGAACGAAGATGCACGAAGATGAACGAAGATGCACGAAGATGCACGAAGATGCACGAAGATGAACGAAGATGCACGAAGATGCACGAAGATGCACGAAGATGCACGAAGATGAACGAAGATGCACGAAGATGCACGAAGATGCACGAAGATGAACGAAGATGCACGAAGATGCACGAGGATGCACGAAGATGTACGAAGATGCACGAAGATGTACGAAGATGAACGAAGATGCACGAAGATGTACGAAGATGCACGAAGATGAACGAAGATGAACGAAGATGAACGATGATGCACGAAGATGAACGAAGATGATGATGATGATGATGATGATGATGATGATGATGATGATGATGATGATGATGAAGATGAACGAAGATGAACGAAGATGAACGAAGATGAACGAAGATGCACGAAGATGAACGAAGATGCACGAAGATGCACGAAGATGCACGAAGATGAACGAAGATGCACGAAGATGCACGAAGATGCACGAAGATGCACGAAGATGAACGAAGATGCACGAAGATGCACAAAGATGCACGAAGATGCACGAAGATGCACGAAGATGAACGAAGATGAACGAAGATGCACGAAGATGCACGAAGATGCACGAAGATGAACGAAGATGAACGATGATGCACGAAGATGAACGAAGATGATGATGATGATGACGATGATGATGATGATGATGAGGATGATGATGATGATGATGATGATGATGATGATGATGATGATGATGATGATGATGATGATGATGATGATGATGATGATGATGATGATGATGATGATGATGATGATGATGATGATGATGATGCACGATGCACGAAGATGAACGGAGATGAACGAAGATAAACGAAGATGCACGAAGATGCACGAAGATGCACGAAGATGCACGAAGATGCACGAAGATGCACGAAGATGCACGAAGATGCACGAAGATGCACGAAGATGCACGAAGATGCACGAAGATGCACGAAGATGCACGAAGATGAACGAAGATGCACGAAGATGCACGAAGATGCACAAAGATGCACGAAGATGCACGAAGATGCACGAAGATGCACGAAGATGCACGAAGATGCACGAAGATGAACGAAGATGAACGAAGATAAACGAAGATGAACGAAGATGAACGAAGATGCACGAAGATGCACGAAGATGCACGAAGATGCACGAAGATGCACGAAGATGAACGAAGATGCACGAAGATGCACGAGGATGCACGAAGATGTACGATGATGCACGAAGATGTACGAAGATGCACGAAGATGAACGAAGATGAACGAAGATGCACGAAGATGCACGAAGATGAACGAAGATGGACGAAGATGCACGAAGATGAACGAAGATGCACGAAGATGCACGAAGATGCACGAAGATGCACGAAGATGCACGAAGATGAACGAAGATGCACGAAGATGCACAAAGATGCACGAAGATGCACGAAGATGCACGAAGATGAACGAAGATGAACGAAGATGCACGAAGATGCACGAAGATGCACGAAGATGCACGAAGATGAACGAAGATGAACGATGATGCACGAAGATGAACGAAGATGATGATGATGATGACGATGATGATGATGATGATGAGGATGATGATGATGATGATGATGATGATGATGATGATGATGATGATGATGATGATGATGATGATGATGATGATGATGATGATGATGATGATGATGATGATGATGATGATGATGATGATGATGATGATGATGATGATGATGATGATGATGATGATGATGATGATGATGATGATGATGATGATGATGATGATGATGATGATGATGATGATGATGATGATGATGATGATGATGATGATGATGATGATGATGATGATGATGATGATGATGATGATGATGATGATGATGATGATGATGATGATGATGATGATGATGATGATGATGATGATGATGATGATGATGATGATGATGATGATGATGATGATGATGATGCACGATGCACGAAGATGAACGGAGATGAACGAAGATAAACGAAGATGCACGAAGATGCACGAAGATGCACGAAGATGCACGAAGATGCACGAAGATGCACGAAGATGCACGAAGATGCACGAAGATGCACGAAGATGCACGAAGATGCACGAAGATGCACGAAGATGCACGAAGATGAACGAAGATGCACGAAGATGCACGAAGATGCACAAAGATGCACGAAGATGCACGAAGATGCACGAAGATGCACGAAGATGCACGAAGATGCACGAAGATGAACGAAGATGAACGAAGATAAACGAAGATGAACGAAGATGAACGAAGATGCACGAAGATGCACGAAGATGCACGAAGATGCACGAAGATGCACGAAGATGAACGAAGATGCACGAAGATGCACGAGGATGCACGAAGATGTACGATGATGCACGAAGATGTACGAAGATGCACGAAGATGAACGAAGATGAACGAAGATGCACGAAGATGCACGAAGATGAACGAAGATGGACGAAGATGCACGAAGATGAACGAAGATGCACGAAGATGCACGAAGATGCACGAAGATGCACGAAGATGAACGAAGATGCACGAAGATGCACAAAGATGCACGAAGATGCACGAAGATGCACGAAGATGAACGAAGATGAACGAAGATGCACGAAGATGCACGAAGATGCACGAAGATGCACGAAGATGAACGAAGATGAACGATGATGCACGAAGATGAACGAAGATGATGATGATGATGACGATGATGATGATGATGATGAGGATGATGATGATGATGATGATGATGATGATGATGATGATGATGATGATGATGATGATGATGATGATGATGATGATGATGATGATGATGATGATGATGATGATGATGATGATGATGATGATGATGATGATGATGATGATGATGATGATGATGATGATGATGATGATGATGATGATGATGATGATGATGATGATGATGATGATGATGATGATGATGATGATGATGATGATGATGATGATGATGATGATGATGATGATGATGATGATGATGATGATGATGATGATGATGATGATGATGATGATGATGCACGATGCACGAAGATGAACGGAGATGAACGAAGATAAACGAAGATGCACGAAGATGCACGAAGATGCACGAAGATGCACGAAGATGCACGAAGATGCACGAAGATGCACGAAGATGCACGAAGATGCACGAAGATGCACGAAGATGAACGAAGATGCACGAAGATGCACGAAGATGCACAAAGATGCACGAAGATGCACGAAGATGCACGAAGATGCACGAAGATGCACGAAGATGCACGAAGATGCACGAAGATGCACGAAGATGCACGAAGATGAACGAAGATGAACGAAGATAAACGAAGATGAACGAAGATGAACGAAGATGAACGAAGATGCACGAAGATGCACGAAGATGCACGAAGATGCACGAAGATGCACGAAGATGAACGAAGATGCACGAAGATGCACGAGGATGCACGAAGATGTACGAAGATGCACGAAGATGTACGAAGATGCACGAAGATGAACGAAGATGAACGAAGATGAACGAAGATGAACGAAGATGCACGAAGATGCACGAAGATGCACGAAGATGCACGAAGATGCATGAAAATGCACGAAGATGAACGAAGATGAACGAAGATGAACGAAGATGCACGAAGATGCACGAAGATGCACGAAGATGCACGAAGATGCACGAAGATGCACGAAGATGCACGAAGATGCACGAAGATGAAAGAAGATGAACGAAGATAAACGAAGATGAACGAAGATGAACGAAGATGCACGAAGATGCACGAAGATGCACGAAGATGAACGAAGATGCACGAAGATGCACGAGGATGCACGAAGATGTACGAAGATGCACGAAGATGTACGAAGATGCACGAAGATGCACGAAGATGCACGAAGATGCACGAAGATGAACGAAGATGAACGAAGATGAACGAAGATGCACGAAGATGCACGAAGATGCACAAAGATGCACGAAGATGCACGAAGATGCACGAAGATGCACGAAGATGCACGAAGATGAACGAAGATGAACGAAGATAAACGAAGATGAACGAAGATGAACGAAGATGAACGAAGATGCACGAAGATGCACGAAGATGCACGAAGATGCACGAAGATGCACGAAGATGCACGAAGATGCACGAAGATGCACGAAGATGCACGAAGATGCACGAAAATGCACGAAGATGCACGAAGATGAAAGAAGATGAACGAAGATAAACGAAGATGAACGAAGATGCACGAAGATGAACGAAGATGCACGAAGATGCACGAGGATGCACGAAGATGTACGAAGATGCACGAAGATGTACGAAGATGCACGAAGATGAACGAAGATGAACGAAGATGAACGAAGATGAACGAAGATGCACGAAGATGCACGAAGATGCACGAAGATGCACGAAGATGCACGAAGATGCATGAAAATGCACGAAGATGAACGAAGATGAACGAAGATGAACGAAGATGCACGAAGATGCACGAAGATGCACGAAGATGCACGAAGATGCACGAAGATGCACGAAGATGCACGAAGATGCACGAAGATGCACGAAGATGAAAGAAGATGAACGAAGATAAACGAAGATGAACGAAGATGAACGAAGATGCACGAAGATGCACGAAGATGCACGAAGATGAACGAAGATGCACGAAGATGCACGAGGATGCACGAAGATGTACGAAGATGCACGAAGATGTACGAAGATGCACGAAGATGCACGAAGATGCACGAAGATGCACGAAGATGAACGAAGATGAACGAAGATGAACGAAGATGCACGAAGACGCACGAAGATGCACAAAGATGCACGAAGATGCACGAAGATGCACGAAGATGCACGAAGATGCACGAAGATGAACGAAGATGAACGAAGATAAACGAAGATGAACGAAGATGAACGAAGATGAACGAAGATGCACGAAGATGCACGAAGATGCACGAAGATGCACGAAGATGCACGAAGATGCACGAAGATGCACGAAGATGCACGAAGATGCACGAAGATGCACGAAGATGCACGAAGATGCACGAAGATGCACGAAGATGAAAGAAGATGAACGAAGATAAACGAAGATGAACGAAGATGAACGAAGATGCACGAAGATGCACGAAGATGCACGAAGATGAACGAAGATGCACGAAGATGCACGAGGATGCACGAAGATGTACGAAGATGCACGAAGATGTACGAAGATGCACGAAGATGCACGAAGATGCACGAAGATGAACGAAGATGAACGAAGATGCACGAAGATGCACGAAGATGCACGAAGATGCACGAAGATGCACGAAGATGCACGAAGATGCACGAAGATGCACGAAGATGAACGAAGATGAACGAAGATAAACGAAGATGAACGAAGATGAACGAAGATGAACGAAGATGCACGAAGATGCACGAAGATGCACGAAGATGCACGAAGATGCACGAAGATGAACGAAGATGAACGAAGATGAACGAAGATGCACGAAGATGCACGAAGATGAACGAAGATGCACGAAGATGCACGAAGATGAACGAAGATGCACGAAGATGCACGAAGATGAACGAAGATGAACGAAGATGAACGAAGATGAACGAAGATGAACGAAGATGAACGAAGATGAACGAAGATGAACGAAGATGAACGAAGATGAACGAAGATGAACGAAGATGCACGAAGATGCACGAAGATGAACGAAGATGCACGAAGATGCACGAAGATGAACGAAGATGAACGAAGATGAACGAAGATGAACGAAGATGAACGAAGATGAACGAAGATGAACGAAGATGAACGAAGATGAACGAAGATGAACGAAGATGAACGAAGATGCACGAAGATGCACGAAGACGACGACGACGACGACAACAACGACGACGAGGATGTTGATGATGATGACGACGACGATGATGGACGAAGACGACGATGATGGACGACGACGACGACGACTACGACGACGACGACGACGACGACGACGACGACGACGACGACGACGACGACGACGACGACGACGAAGACGACGACGACGACGACGACGAAGACGACGACGACGACGACGACTACGACGATGATGATGATGATGATGATGATGAACGAAGATGAACGAAGATGAACGAAGATGAACGAAGATGCACGAAGATGAACGAAGATGCACGAAGATGCACGAAGATGCACGAAGATGCACGAAGATGCACGAAGATGCACGAAGATGCACGAAAATGCACGAAGATGAACGAAGATGAACGAAGATGAACGAAGATGCACGAAGATGAACGAAGATGAACGAAGATGCACGAAGATGCACGAAGATGCACGAAAATGCACGAAGATGAACGAAGATGAACGAAGATGCAAGAAGATGCACGAAGATGCACGAAGATGCACGAAGACGACGACGACGACGACGACGACAACGACGACGAGGATGATGATGATGATGATGATGAACGAAGATGAACGAAGATGAACGAAGATGCACGAAGATGCACGAAGATGCACGAAGATGCACGAAGATGCACGTAGATGAACGAAGATGAACGAAGATGAACGAAGATGAACGAAGATGAACGAAGATTAACGAAGATGAACGAAGATGAACGAAGATGAACGAGGATGAACGAAGATGAACGAAGATGAACGAAGATGAACGAAGATGAACGAAGATGAACGATGATGCACGAAGATGAACGAAGATGATGATGATGATGATGATGATGATGATGATGATGATGATGATGATGATGAAGATGAACGAAGATGAACGAAGATGAACGAAGATGAACGAAGATGCACGAAGATGAACGAAGATGCACGAAGATGCACGAAGATGCACGAAGATGAACGAAGATGCACGAAGATGCACGAAGATGCACGAAGATGCACGAAGATGAACGAAGATGCACGAAGATGCACGAAGATGCACGAAGATGAACGAAGATGCACGAAGATGCACGAGGATGCACGAAGATGTACGAAGATGCACGAAGATGTACGAAGATGAACGAAGATGCACGAAGATGTACGAAGATGCACGAAGATGAACGAAGATGAACGAAGATGAACGATGATGCACGAAGATGAACGAAGATGATGATGATGATGATGATGATGATGATGATGATGATGATGATGATGAAGATGAACGAAGATGAACGAAGATGAACGAAGATGAACGAAGATGCACGAAGATGAACGAAGATGCACGAAGATGCACGAAGATGCACGAAGATGAACGAAGATGCACGAAGATGCACGAAGATGCACGAAGATGCACGAAGATGAACGAAGATGCACGAAGATGCACAAAGATGCACGAAGATGCACGAAGATGCACGAAGATGAACGAAGATGAACGAAGATGCACGAAGATGCACGAAGATGCACGAAGATGAACGAAGATGAACGATGATGCACGAAGATGAACGAAGATGATGATGATGATGACGATGATGATGATGATGATGAGGATGATGATGATGATGATGATGATGATGATGATGATGATGATGATGATGATGATGATGATGATGATGATGATGATGATGATGATGATGATGATGATGATGATGATGATGATGATGATGATGATGATGATGATGATGATGATGATGATGATGATGATGATGATGATGATGCACGATGCACGAAGATGAACGGAGATGAACGAAGATAAACGAAGATGCACGAAGATGCACGAAGATGCACGAAGATGCACGAAGATGCACGAAGATGCACGAAGATGCACGAAGATGCACGAAGATGCACGAAGATGCACGAAGATGCACGAAGATGCACGAAGATGCACGAAGATGAACGAAGATGCACGAAGATGCACGAAGATGCACAAAGATGCACGAAGATGCACGAAGATGCACGAAGATGCACGAAGATGCACGAAGATGCACGAAGATGAACGAAGATGAACGAAGATAAACGAAGATG
>JAYMYH010000023.1:0-250000 GCA_037013635.1 Plagiodera versicolora
ACCCTGTATAATCATGTACAATAAAGTAACAGTGCTGAATGGTGTTTTTTAAGGTATGGATTTGGTGCGGAGAAAATGATCTGTCTAGGTTATATAAGGAGGCCGGAGTCGTCGAAGAATAAGATAGTGAATGCCGAGTACGTGCTTTCGAAAGACGCCAAATACGAAGTTGACATTGCAGGGAACAGATTTTCGGCCACTCCGTATTTCCACGCGCCTGTCATTGGCAGTACGAGCACGGAGACGAGATCGTACAGACCGACTGCTGTGCAATACAGCACCAACATTTCAAGATAGTTTCGTTTGTTTGCTTGTTTGAAAGCACTTGTTTGTTTTTTATTTATTTATTTATTGGTTTGGTACTTAATCAAGACTTACACGTTCAAATGTGCCATTCATGACATGATGAATAATTTGGGGGAGTGTTCCTTATCAACTGACAATGTGATATATAATTTAAATTTTCGAGGATTAGTAATTTATTACAAATGTAGAATGTTTTTGCTTTTTATTTACCCTACAATTACGAAAGATAGTTGACCCGATCAGTATTGCTTTTGCGTTCACCGAAAGTTTATTATGAATAGCCCAATTCTTGAATTCTACGCAAAAAATTAGGCAAATTTCATAACCCACACTTGAATACAACCATATTGGAATTCAAACGTCAACTGTGACGTATGCAGACCCCACATAATGGAATGTAAATAAAAAGACAGTGATTTATTTCAGTTATTATAATGAACTCTGATTCAAGCCTGTTATAAACATGTTGCAAATTCACACTTGACTACAAACTTGGACAAGTTTTTGACAATCTTTTGATTCTTGAATATATTCGATAGCGCAATAATGAAGGGTTGAGATGAAAATTATGAACGTTTTAAGGCTTCAAATACATAGGTGAAGCTTTCACGCATGTTCCTAAAAAAAGCGGTTTTGAAAATGCAGCCACGAATTATAATGGCGTTTTCGAGTTTTGAAATAACAAATGAATATAAATAAACTGCTCCCATCTGTTTTTAGGAACATGATCATCAACAGAAACAAGTTATAAAAAATACAGTTTCGTAATTAATATACACATCACAAACAATCTTAAAAAAGGCTTCAATGCACCAGATTTTCCAAAAATGTCAGGTAAAGCTTAAAGTAACAAAAAAGTCTGAAAATTCGGCTACACATACGAATCTTTAGCCATCACTTTTCGAATAGCATCGCTATTCCATTTACTCTGTATTAAGAGGAGAAACTGCCCATTTGACAATGACGTAAGGCTACATATTACCTACCGTGACGGTGGTCTGTTTCAGTACGAGAGGCTATATCGTTCTACTCTCAATGACAATCTCAACTAAAGTGGTCATTACACATACAACAATTCTTGAGTAACAAACTAGTCAATTTAACACTGCATAACAAAATTCGCAGACCGAACGGCTCCGAGACGAAATTTTCAACCGTTGATTAGACCTTTACTAGGATTGATCAGGATGTTTGCCTGCATTTGTTGTAAACGATAGCACAGCCAAATGTTGAATTCTTCCAAACGAGAATAAGACCGATTCAAAAGAAATAATGCCGATGTTTCCATTCGAATGGAATGTCATTCCGTTAGTTTTTAAAAAGCGTAATGTTACGGCCATCATCTATCGGAGGCCAGTATGATTTGATGATTGCGAATATAAGTGTTTTTTTATTCTCGCAATTATGAATAACTGCAGTTATAAAACGTTTTTTTATGGTTCATTAAAAAATTTTAGTACACAATAACCAGCCAGCGTTGATATTCCGATGATCCCGAAGAAAAGAGGCGTTGCTTCGATCGTGCAAATACACTTGAAATTCCAGCTACAAAAAAACTAATAAAAACAGTTGAAATAAATAAAGTCATCGGAATATCCGCGCCGGCGGAGAAAAATTACTTCCGTTTCGTGGTTTTGCGGCTCAGTTGTTCCTCGGCCGCCAGTTTCGACTTGTAATCTTCGACAATTTCCTTAGCGCGTACTAGACACGCCAACGAGTTGTCAATCAACTCCTCCCAACTCCGACAATAAGCTGTAAAAGAGATGATTAAGTTTCGGAAATTACCCTTTGGGGCGTCAAGTTCTCACCTTCCTGGTCGTAGTCCACAGTTTCCGACATCTGCAACAGCTCCACAGCTTTCTGATGAGCAACTTGCATCTCCTCTATGGTTTGCTTCTGGTTGTCCAGCATATTCTCCTCAGCAATTTCTAGTTCAGAGATGAACTGGTGCAGGTTGAGCATTTCCGGAGTAATATCATGTTCCTGGAAAACACACATCATTTTTGGACCACACCTCACCCGGTGGTAGAATTTCCACTCACGTTCAACGACCGCAACTGCATCAAATCCCCGTCATCGTCTTGCTCGTTTTCCGATCCAGCGGTGGTTTGCAAGTCGCCTCCTCCCAGCTCCTTCACTCGATCGGCGTACCGCAGAGTGTTCAAGCTGTGTTCGCACGAATTGACGCCGGGTGATATCATGGCGATCATGCAAGTGCGCGACGTCGTGCCGACGAAGGAGTCTCGCAGCACTTGGGTGAGTTTGCTGACCCTGAACGGCAAGTGGGCGCCCTTGCGGCCTAGCGCGCGAATGCACTCCTTCAGAGCGAGGAGGGATTTGTTGATTTCAGCACCTTCCATTCCTGAAAATGGATTATCGGCGTTAGGTTTTTGGGGGATTTCGCGATTTTTTGACCTTTTTTAGTCGTCGTAGGGTTTTCATAGGATTTTTCGTTGAAAAAATTGGGTTTTTGGGGGTTTTCGGGACTTTTTGGGGTTTTTTGGAATATTCAACATGAAATATCTCGAGAACTATACTAGATATCAGAAATCGGATTTCACCACCGTTTTCAGCGCCTTTTAGACCCCTTATAGACGACAGGCAAATTTATTTATTTTCAAAAATCGACGGAAGGTGCACAACAAAGCATCGACATTGACTTTTCATTAAAACTAATGGGTGGTAAAGTATTTCCTGCGTGAACAGTTTTAGAAATTTCAAAAACTCACTGGTTTGTCTATTTGCTGACGACGTATCCGCTCCTCGCTCGTTTCCTGCCAAATCAATCAAGGAAAACTTCCCATAGACCTTGGACATATTGTTATCCGTCCTGAGAACGATCTGGAAAACGGCATGCGACCGCGAAGAATTCGAATTGGCAAAAGTCTGTCCGGACGTTCGCGCCTGGTTGCCTTTTTGGATCAGCCTCAAAACCTCCTCGGTGTTGTTGACAACGATCTCGGTGAGGCCCACCACCTGGACTTGCTGCTTCCCATCCTCCAGTATCCGCAATTTCGCCTTGTTGTTCAACAGATCGAACACCTTGCCCGAGTATATCTCGAAGAAGCTGGAGGATATCACCAGGTTCATGTGCCGGTATTTCGGCGAATTCGCCAATCTGAACACGTCGCTGGCCGCCATCGCGTAGATGCCTTTCTGGCAGTCCTGGACCTTCCCGTTGAAGTCCCCGCCCATGGTGTGGGTTTTGCCGGAGCCGGTTTGCCCGTAGGCGAAGCAAGTGGCGAAACCGCCCTCGAATATCGTTTTTATCAACGGTTGGGCTGTGTACCTGCGAAACAACACTTCGGGTTGATAATTTGTCGAAAAAATGACGTAACCATCGTGGGATTTACCTGTAAACTAGGGCATTCGAGCACGTCTCATCGAAAGCATAATCGAACCGAAACAGCTGATTCTCCAGGTATCTAGTCAGGTCGACTTTATTTTTTGGTTCGTGTACGATCAGTTGGTTCTTACTGGGTATGGATATCACATCGACTTCCTTCCTAGCGATTTCTTTCTTATTCAAAGGCCTCTTCCTCACGCACACAGTTATCAAATGATCCTCTATAGCATCGTTCTCGGACAGCGGTTTAATATCTAAACCACGCCGATAATCCCTTGAGAAAAAAACAATCCCACGTAACAAACACGCCGAAACTCGAGCGCAACCACTCACATTATCATGTTGAGCAGCTCCCAGTGAGGATTACCAGGAGCCATTTGTAGGAAAGCTTCTTTCTCGGCTTTCTCTTCGGCCTGCCGCTGTCTCCGCTCCTCCCTGTTCTTCTTCAACTTCTCCACTTCCTTCACTACATTGCTCCGTCGCGAGTTCTGAAAGAGGCGGAGTGAAAATGTTGGTCTAGGTTGGGGATCGAACACTAACCTGTGCTGCTGTGGCTGCGGCTGCAGCCGCGGCTTTGTCTCTATTCGTCGCCAAATTTGATTCTTTTTGGTTCGATTCATTCGTGGTCAACGTGTGACCGTTATTAGGAACGAGGGTCAAACGTGACTGTAGAGCGGATTTTGATATTCCTACGAAATTCAAACGATTTAAGTAACATGGAAGTTTTCAATCAGTGGATTACAATGACATTATACAATTTAATCGAAACCAATATCATCTCATTTATTGATTGTAGAAACATACATAACCAACCACTTATTGTTTTTTGTTGTTGTGAAAAAAATACTCACCATTATTTGCTTTTTGACTCGGAATTGACTGTCTCGTGGGATTCTGCAAAAAACACAAGCATTACAAAACATTTTTCATGAGATGAACATCACACAATGACACAAAACATTGCAAATTATTCAATACAATTAAAACGCTTCACATAATTTCGATCTTCACACTATCAAGTATTTGAGAGTGAGATTTCAACAACTATTTATTATATTGGACATAGTTTTGATCAAATGTGAAACGTTGTCTGCTCAAATTTCCCACTAAAGAAATAGTTAATCCCACACTTGAGATTGACACTAGAATTTCAACACTGTTGAGGCATTCATCATCATCAATAAGATTGTTGCTGACTAGTGGGAAATTTCAACAATGTGAATGTCAAATACTGAAATGGGAATTCTACAATCTACAGAAAAAGGTTGGATCGTAAAGTTGTGATTGATTGGAAAATAATTTCATTTTCTGGATTCAACATACACAGCACAAACATCAAATAAGCACGCCAAATGGGGTACAAATAGTAGCAAAATAATTAGTGCTTCACTGGCGGAAAATAATTGGAACCTAGAAGGCTCCTAAAGAAATTATATGTGCAAAAATAGTTCGAAAAGTAGACTGATTGTGTTTCTACAGTGCCATTCAAAAGAGATGCCACATAACGATGTTTCAATGTTTAATGTTTTTTTTTTGAATCCTGAACATACTATACGTCATTATGTAGATCGATTTTGGAAGACACTGTATTATTAAAGCTACTCAATTCAGCTAGTGCAATAGTCAGGTACAATACCGATAATGTAGTTGTTTCAGCCGAAAATTGATTACTATTAAAATCGTCATCGCTTTCATCAATTTTGTGATTATAACGTGTCGAGTGGGCCATATGAGCGCTGGTATCTTCTTCGGACGAGGCTGAAGATTCCTTTTTTAGCAGCATTACAAAAAAAATGTTGTTTTCAACAATTCTCTTGGATCCCAATTTATTGGAGTTCACTTGACATTTTCTCAATTTTTCACTCAATTTTTGTGAAAGAGCAAATTTCTCAATGCTCGAATTCGATACTTACTCACATTAGAGCGCACTTTCCAATTTCAAATTTTCATTACTCCGAAACGAATGAGGAATTTTCAAATTTCAATACAGCAGTCGACAGGTGTATCAAAACCGACACCTTTAAACTCAATGGAGAAACTACATCGAAAGCTTTATAGCAACAATGGCATGAAGATCAATAGCCCTTTCCAAAAACACAAAAACCATTCTTATTTTCGCACCTGGTACGAAATACATAAAGAACTTCGAGGTCATTGTCGCTTCTATGAGTTGCCGAAAAATGCAAAATCACTTCGAGGAAAATAACTCATATAGGATAATCGAAAAAAAAAATCAACAGTAAAAACATTCAAACTTTTAATTGGTACGTTATTATCTCTGAAGAGGTTTTCATTCTGGTTAAAATATCCGTTAATCGAAACAATCATAATAGAACAATAGCGAATACCGAATCCAAATGTTCCCAGGAAATGTGTTGTTCAATGATTCCAGACTAGATTAGTAATTTCTTACCACTGACTCACAAAACACTGAAGAACTGATAAGTCCTTTGACAATACTGATATGAATTCAATGGAGCACTGAACAGCTTATGCATTATTCATGGTTTTACAACAGGGGTTTTTGGATATGACCATTCATTCACAGAAACTGTGAATTTGTCAAAGACATACCCTGTATGCAGTAATGGAAATCGATGAAGTTGCCAAGATAATTTCCACGGGCCCATGAAAAATTAACATTCGTGGTTGTTAGAGGAATATATGTATGTCATTTTTCAAGTAGGCTTTTCTGTAGGTCAAGTTAACATCCCAATAATACCCTATAGCATGTCGTCATGCGAGCATTTGCAATTATCAAATCGATGAAAAAAGAGTTTTGATAGTAGCAGAAATTAATGGTTACAACGTCGATTGACTCCGAATTATTCAAATAATCAATTATCAAAGTATTGATGGAAATGTTTACCAAATATGTCATAATATATCGACGATTGAACCTACGAATTACATTTATCAATCTCAATAGCCATATCATGTATTAACTGATCAAATATTTGAAATCTGCAAATATTTAATATCAAGTATATTTCAATCTCATTGTTATGTTTATCTATTATTTAGTAATCAAAATTATCTCTGCTGGAATATTTAATAAAGCGAATATTCATTGCACATATAATATCACATTTTTTTAAGTTTGCACATTAGTCACCAATACTCAAATTTGTTGATGTTTTTTTCTTCAAAGTAGTAGTCAATGGGGTATTTTAGATACTCTTTTGACATAGCAGCGAATTTCATTAGGTGAATCGATTCATGAAGTAGTAGAAGGGCAAAACTACAAAATAAAAAATGATATATTTCGACAAACATTAACATGCGCACATGAACCACTAACAATGAGAAATTCAACTTTTTTGTATAGGTACCTGATCTCCTGTTCTAGATGTAAGACCCCAATCAGGACCCTTTTCCTTCAAATATACCAAAAGTTTCTAAACATTTTTTATAATCGTTCGTTCAGTTATATGTATAGGAAATGTTTTCCATAATTTGCACCTCTTAAGACTTCATTGATTTGTACAAAAAAAAATCACTACATATACACTTACCCTTCGTAATTGGTTGAATTCTGTTTGGGGGGCAATCGTTTTGTCAGTCGTAATTTTCTCACCAGGTTTTAAAATTATTATATCTGGGTTCAGAGATTCTATAGCGGCCATGTCAATTTCTTTTCCCTTAGTTTCACCCTGTTCAAACCATTCCACCGTGGCACAACGGCTCTCATCGTTGATTGCTGCCACAATGGCAGAATGTACACGACCTTAAAAAAATCATTTCTTCAATTCGAATTCAACACGAAACAGAATCACATATATTCATGATGTTATAATATGTATGTTGTGACACCCTGTAGATGTTCGGGTGGCACGGTACAATTTCACGATCAAATCGGTGATTGCGAAATCAATTTGGTGACTTATAATGAGACCAGACAAGGTATTACTATATTTATTTTGTCGTGTTTTTTCAAGGACACCTGTCCATGTGATTTTTGTAATTGCCAAATTTGGGCTATTTATTACTATACTATGTGCGTAGAATGAAATGAAAACCGCACAGTGCCAAGGTATGATTAAGGAAACTAGTTCTGGTACCACACCTTACCTTTTGTCATGATTCTCAATTACCCAGAGAACATTTCACCTGATATGTCAAATTGAGGATTAATTGATCTATTTCTCATATGGGATAGTTCATATTTCAATGAAACCCAGAAAATCAAGAAATCGAAAATTCTTTATTCATGAATACATTCGTGCTATCTCATTGAAGGGCATTGCTTTTTTCAGTAAAAAATGTTGACCTAGTTGAAGTGAACAATTTCATTATCATCGATCCGGAAGTAGGTTTTATATATCGTATCAATTTACTGTACCTACATCAGTAGAGTCAGTCGATACAAACAAAAATGTGGTTGAGTATATGTTGACGACTTTGAAACATTCTTCTTTAGTTACGTGGACTGTATACCGGCTGTCCAGTCAACAACTTGAAGACATTAAAAAACGTTCTTTGGAGATGTTTATTTTAGCTTCAACCATAAAAAAAAACATACAAACGTACATACAAAAAATATCCGACAGAAATCTTTATTTTGATTGATCTGTAGCATTTAATACAGTAGGTGCTACAATAGAAATATGTTTGAATGACTTGATAAATATGCTGTTATCTATATTTGCATAGATACATTGCTGATAGTTTCATGATGCTTTCAATAAATAATAATTAACTTTCGAGAGACAATTCCAAATTGAAATAACGCAGCAGACGTAGGAGGTAGTATTATAATTGCATCATGCCTTAGTTGATTTATAATAACTAATAAATCAGTTGGGAAGCAATAATCAAATATGCAACAGCCTGTACAATGTTCCAAATTATTCTCGAATCTTATGACATTTCTACAAAAATATTGAAATATATATAATTGTCATTGGCCCTGTGTAAAGCTGAATCAGGTAGACTGACCTTGCCTTAACAGAGTACTGACCATATAAGGTACCATCGTACCCACGTTTACGTCATTGTATCCTTGCTGAAAATCCGATTTGGTCAAAAAAAATTAAGAACTCAAATTCATTTTCTGCTGATTAATTCGACAAGGGTGATTAAGAAGAAATTCGCGTATACAAGTATAACTTTATTTCCCTAAAATTTTTGTTACACAAACATCGATATCGTGGGCGATTACTAGCTTTCACAATAAACAATAGGTTCGATTCCACACACTGTATTATCAATATGTACTTTCTTACATAGGTCTGAGTCAGTACCTGAAATTCACATTATACCTAGAAATGATCTTCAGCTGGTCATGAATCAGATAAATCTCTAGATTATCTGTTGAAAATTCTATAATAATGTGAATGATATACAGTTTGAAATATACTGAATTAAAGGATATCACACTATTAAGAATCAACAAATGTGGTATGTTGAGAAGTGCCTAAAGTATAAGCCTATCTAAATGACTGTGAAAACATAACATGTCTTTCTATTCATAGATGAAATGTCATTTTGTTGCAACAGTATATAGATAGATAGCAACCTAAAATAGACATATTTTCTGAATACAATGATCAGACCAATGAATTTTCAATTCAACTATGACCCCAGGACCCCACAAGATTAGGGAAGAGAAAAAAGCATGTGAATATTTACTTTTACACACTATTAGCCTACAAAACTTCACGAAGATGTCGGGATTTCTGTACTCAAGATAATCAAAAAAGATTAGTTCATGACAACGAACCGTTAAAAACGGGTATATCAATGTTTCCTACATAAAAACACAACAAAAACCGATACAATGTTTTTACTCCCGATTCTTCGTGGGATATAACTAAAATAATCTGTTGTTACTCACCATCGGTCCTTTTTATGTTGATACTGGAGCCTACCTGAAGAACATCAGATCTATCCATCATAACCAGTAATTGTAAATGTAAAAAGAACTATTTATAACTAAGGAAAATAAATTATATATAAATAATACGTATGTACAATAGTTTTAAAATCATTAACTTGTCTCTCAGCCGCGACTGACACATTACAACGTACGCTAGTTGATAGAAAGACGTTTTGAAATGCGCAAGCCCAGATCGATTCCATGTAGCGGGAAATACGAATTCAAAATTCTCACTAGCATGACTCTAACGTTTCAATTATTGTTATATATACAGATTATGACACATAACTCATTCGTTTTATTTGTACTCATACATAATACAATATTGTACCTCACCAATTATGAACGTCGCTTCGAATTAATTCCACCGAAGTAATTGTTCATTGATAATTTGATATATACGATATATTTTAACAGTTTGTGTGAAATTAGTATCGCGAATTTCGTATTAAATTGGCTCGTGTTTCAGTGATACTTTATATGAATAATTTCACTTACATGATAAGGGATAATGGAAAGAAATTAGACAATTGAAGAATATATTCTGAACTTTTCGTAAATTTATTCGAAAATCCAATAACAAAAAGAGAAACTACACATACCTGTATGTGACCAATGAATTGGCAGTTATAATAAATATCACATATAATGATTTTCATGCTTTTAATATATATCAATAGGTTTGACAAAAGAACTCTGAGGTTATCATAACCATTTCACAGATGATTCATAACAAATTATAGAAATATCAAGTACTTTTATGCGGTATGAAATTCAATAATTAAGTTTTTATAAGAGAGCCTAAGTACAAACTTAAGTAATATAATAGGTAACAGTGAAAAATGAAGCAAAATATCAATATAATTGAAACATATGATTCAATCTCTTTTTTTGTTTTCTCTATCCAAGTGACACTTTTTGATAATGTTGTCAAATGAAATGATGTAGAAGGCAGAAATCAATCTCAAGGGCCCCAAAAACAGAGATTGAATAAGCACATCCAGTAGAGAAGAAAATGGACTCATTCCTACACAAAGAGTGGTTAATATGTAAGATTCAAATCCAACATAGCTGAAAAACTTTCCATTCTGAAATAAAAAATCGTGTATTGTTTACAATTCAGATTTCGAACAAAGAGAAATCTCACCAGTGAATCATTAAGAAGTTTCTTGGCAACCTCTTCAGGTTTGACAAGTCCACCTGTCTCAGAGATAAGTTTGGTTTCCAAAGGTTTAGTCTTGTTTTCATTCTCAAATCCAGGTGTATCAGTATCAGGAGGTAAAGCCAGAGTTACTGAAATATTATAGTTTTTCACCTCCATATGGAGAGACTCAGCAAACCCCCTTAATGCAAATTTGCAAGCAGAGTACATGGAATATCCATACATGCCAGTTAAGGCTACTTGCGAAGCTGTCAATACAATGATTCCTTCCTTTCTTTCCTTGAACTTGGATACAATTGCTTTGACTGGATAAAAGCTGCCCAAAAAGTTGACATCAACTAGTTGTTTTACTTGCTGTTTAGTGAAATCCTCAACTCTCCCACAAATAGCCATTCCTGCACAGTTCACCAACATGAAAATAGGACCAACTGTTTCTTCTAGCTCACATAAATTGTTCTCAATGTCTTCATAATTAGCCACATCTACTGAAACTTTGGTGAATACTTGTTCCTCATCAACACAGTGTCTTTTAATTTCTGTTAAGGCTTCCTCTAATTTCTCGACGTTTCTTGCGATAATTGTTACATTAGCACCTTGTTGAGCTGCTAGGATTGCAACTGATTTGCCTATTCCACTAGAACCACCGGTGATAACTACGTGTTTTCCCTTTATTGACTTCATTGGCTTGGGATATATACGTTTTTTCCAAGCAAGAAACAGTAAAACGGCAGGCAACATGAATAGTATCAACATCTTGAGACCTTATTGACGAATATCGCACCTAAAATTGATAGGAAATGTACATTAGTAATCATTCTTTTAATGTTACGAATACCTGAGTCAGTGACAGGTAAACGAAGTGCACGTGATGTAAACAAACCAGTTCATAAACAGTTACGTCATACGACCGACCTGAATTTCGAATGAACAAGGTCTGGTCGATCCGAATTTCCATGAAGTCATGACGCACACTAAACACGTGGCGCCATCGAGCAATCCTCTTATTAACTAATCCCAATGATTTCTAAAATGTTACTCGGTTGAAGCAGGTTAATGTTAATGTCAATAAATAAACTATGCTTATATTTAAACTGTAGAGCCTAATCTAAATCCTAGAAATGGATTTTGATAGCCCTGATGTTATGAAAGATTTTCCAGGCTTATACGCATCAGAGTTGAATAAAAAGTGTAGCAATGATAGTGATTGTAAGATTTCAAAATCATATTATAATCTCTATTTGTAAAGTTGTACTGTGATTACAGATAGCGATGAAACAGAAAAAGGGGTTAAGAAAGAAACATTGATTGGGAAGAAGAAGGATAAGAAGGATAAAAAAGATAAAGAGCTGGGATATGCAGCCCTTGAAGGAGAAAGTTCAGATGAAGGAAGCAAATCTAGGTAGGCGATGGAGAAACATTTGTTTCCGTTTTATATTGGTTACAATGTTCGTAGAAGTCCTGCAAAATCGAAAAAATCCAAATCATTCAAGTTTACAACCAAATCCAAAGAGAAACGTGACAAATCAAGAGATAAAGATGTTCCTGATAAAAAGAAAGATAAAGAGAAGAAAGTGGATAAGAAATGTGAGAAAGAAAAAGGCAAGAAAGTGAAACAGTGTGTGGAAGAAACCCTTGACATAGCTGGTAAAGACTTTTATTCAACATTATGTGTTTTATTCAATGTGTTTGTGATTACAGAAGTACTACCAGTTTTTGGGGTTAGCTTAGAGCTATCTGTTGAAAGAAGCAGATGCCATGATGGTGTGAATATCCCTCTACCTATAAGGGAGTGCATTGATTACATAGAAACAGTAGGCATAGCTTTTGAAGGAGTGTACAAAATAAGTGGAACAAAAACAAAAGTTTCACAAATAAGGAAAATGTATAACCACAGGCAAACTGTTGAATTATGTGATTATGATGTACCAACAGCTACAAGCTTACTCAAGATGTTTCTGAGGGACCTTCCTGAACCAATTTTCACCAATGACTTATTGATACGTTTCGAAGAAGCTGGTGCCATTCTCAATTTGAATACAAGAGAGAAACACTTGAAAATATTAGTGGAACATTTGCCTACTTTAAACAGACTCCTTTTATCTTGGCTGATAGTCCACTTGCATAATGTTTCTATGAATGTATGTGTATCAAAATTAATTTGGCTTACTCATAATTCATCATCATATTACTCATTTCAGGAAAAACAGAATAAAATGACAATGCACAGTATCTCAGCTGCTCTGAATCACACATTTCATATATCATCAAGATTGCTGCAAGCTCTCATTCATCATAGCCAGGCACTGTTTTCTGATGTAACCATTTTCAAATATATACCACCACTGAATTCTGGAGCCCAATTGCCAGAAGGTTCTGGCATGTTGGAAGAGGAGCTCAAAAAGCAGGAATCCTTGTTGAATCAAATCCATAAAGAGATGAATGTTGGTTGCATATCGAAGGAAAGAGAGGAAAAGTTGTGGGAAGTACAGAGAATGATAACACAATTGAAGGTAATGGCATTGTTGGAATAATCAGAATGTGTAATAAATGTCGATTTTTTTGTTGTTTTGAAGAGGAATATCGGGAAGTGTATAAATTTTCCAACGGTAATATTATGATGAGCGTGTTTTTTTGGACAAATATTCGTGATTAAAACAACGAATTTCATCAAGATATTTTCATTTGTAGAGGAAATTGAAAATAGTACAAAAGGTCCAAGAAACAACTGAGAAGAGTGACGAGAAAATCAGCGTGGAAGATGAAAAAGAGAACATCAAAGAAGAAGCAACCGATATCGCCGAACCGACCAATAAAGAGAATGAAGATAACATATCAGTGAAATCTGTTCATTCCATAACAGCTCCTGAATCTGTGGACCCGAAACAGGAAGAGGAAATCCCGGACATTCAAGCACCGAAAGACTCGGCCTGCTCCGAGGAAGAAGTGAAAAACGATTTCCTCTTCGACGATGACATCGTGTTGCTCACTTACAAAAGGAACGGCCTGACACATCTGAAGGAACAACTGATGAGGGAAATGAACTCGGAAAAAAAGGAAATCAGGAGTTTGAGAGCTCAAATAAACGAAACATGTAACGCGAGTGCGAGTGTTTCTAAGCAAGTCATTCCAAAACAGGAATGTTTGGATGAAGTGATGGATCTGTTGCACAAAGAGAACCAAATTTTACAGATCAAGAAGATTAATTTGGTGAGGGAGATTATTGAACAGAAAGAGTTGTGTATTGAGTTGAGCGCCCAATTGAGACTAGCAGCGAATGATAAATATTCCAACATCTGAATACGTTGAATTCAACACTCATTTATAAACTCGGTGTTTCGATATCGTGAATCAATTTGTGTTGACACAGTTTCATTGTTTCCCCAAAAATGATATTTTTTCATCAATTTACTCCAACTGTCATTTGCTGATTGAATTTGACAAATATTAGGATGATATTATTGCGATTCTGGTATTATCAATGAGACATCGTGAAGGTAGCTATTTTTGCACTATTATGCAAGCCAGATGTAATTTAATTTTATTATATTAATAGTCGTCAATGAAATCACACCTATACATTTTTATACTGATGAATGTTGTTGTTTAACACATCTGGATGTAATATTCATGTTATATTAATGAAGAGCCAAAGTTCTACCTTGTTTCATAATATCATTTACAACTTAAAATAACCTGACCATATGATATTTTATCCCGCGTGATCTATTTCTTGGACATCTTCAGGTTCCCAGTGATTTATTGCTCTCATTTTCAGACCATTTTATTTTTAATTTACTGGAACGATTTTCCTTCAGAAAATGCATGATTTTTTATTTTTATCATTCGATTTTAGAGGGTACAAGTAACTTTATTTTATTTTTTATGTTCTCGATATAGGACAATCAGTTGATTTCACAAATATGAATTACCAACTATTTTCATAGATATATAGAAGTTGATATTTTTAACTCAATCATTGACATTTTATGTAATATGGTCCATTCATTGATGAGTAGTCGTTTGTGCCATGTTTGATAAAATATGAGTCGCAATTCATTAACAATGTGCAAGTATAAATGTTCCAATTTGCATGTTCAAAGTACCAACACAATAATAATTAATAGGGAAATCTTAAATATGGTGTATTTGAAATTCTAGTGCCAAATTCGTTGATTGTATTTCCTTAATTCTAAACATTGATGTCTGCCTGAGAGGAACATGTTATGTATCTACTTAAATCTCTAGTCGTTCTCAATCTGACATTTTGAATTTTGATGCTGATTCCAGCACTGCATGTTATTCTGAAGTGTGTCATTATTCCGTATCATTTAATTAAGTATTATCGTTTCAGTAGGCAAATAATTGTGATATTTTTATGTATATAAAGTTGTCTTTTCAGTAATCACTCTACTTATTTTTCTCACCCAGAATATCTGTGCTTATATGCAAAAATACGTTCACAACACTAATCCTGATTGATTTCCCATGTCTGGGCGGTTTTGAGGTTAGTCACGACCGAAATTTAAATTTCTTCGTAATGTCGAAAACAGGACAATCCCATTTAGCTAATAAAGCAATCGTGCACCCATCAGCGCAAAAAATAACATCTCAATCTCCCATCGGCATCGTATATAAATAACTTGTTCATTGATCAACAAGTAGTGTATATTATTTCCAATAGTTCCACCATTCTTATAGTTACATCCTACCGCTTATTTTTGTAATCAGCAAACCGTGATCATCAGTCGAGCTCCGGCGATTATGAATCGCATCGTATTTCGCATTTTGCATTAGTTCCTTCTTCGCCGAAATCCAAAATGACAAAATCCACAAGTAAGTATAAATATGCATAATAAAATACTGACAAAACGCACAAACATTTCTAACTAGACATCTTTATTTATTACTGTCATGTAAATCATCAAGTAAGCTATGTAAGTGTATATGGCTCAACCAAGTTTGAGGATGATGACATTGTTTGCCTTGAAACAAAACAATTGATAGTTGTTATTTACTAGGAATAACTGAACACGTCTACTGATGAATGAGCATAAAAATATTCTTCCTATGACATACTGGGTGTTCCCAGTTATCTATAATATTCAGTTGCGCTATTTTGAAGTTTTGATGAATACGAATTCATGTTGATATATTGACCTTCATTCGTTTATACCTATGATATAACTTTCTCTCAATCTAATCTTGTTTTTACGCCAGTATATTTAGTCTTGCGGTGAGAAATCAAAACCAACAATCAATTAATAATCCTCTTTTCTAACTCTTATCAATATGACGAGAGACTTGTTTTATTCCATCATCAATTGTTACTTTCATTCAGAAAAAAACACTGAAAACGATGTCTGACATAATGATATTGACTGGTAAAATCCCCAATAAAGTTTTTTTTAGTTCGGTTCAAAAGTCAATTAAAGAATTTACCAACCATGAAGTCATTATTATAGAATAAGGATTGGCATACCAATAGTATTAAATGAAAAATATAAATATGATGATATTCTCTATGAATAAATGTTTTTCAGGTTTCTATCTAGTCCTGTTTTTGTTAGCTTCTACCTCCTCACAGTCGATAAGTATCGAGGATTCTGTTAATTCTTTTGGGATCAATCTACTAGGAGTGAGTAAGAATAAAAGCTTGTTCAAAAATACCTCAGATACTTTCCGAGGTGAATTTGCTTGAGGGTCCTTTCCTTTAGCCCTGTATTATTTACATGAAGTAATGCATTTCAATATTCTCAGGAAACATTGAGCCAGGCTGGGGATTTATTAAATATAGCTATCTCACCATATACAATATGGACTTTAATGACTGTTATATCAGAAGGATCGAGAGAAAACACTGCCAAACAGTTAGAAACCACTCTTCGATTACCATCAAATAAAAACACTCTCAGAAATTCATTTTTGCAACTCTCTAACATGTTACAGGTAAAAATATCATTAACCGTCTCGTGATTTTTTTCAAGTGGTTGTCAATTAAATTTATCTTCCAGATGAAATCTGAAGGCATCACTTTTGAAATTGATAATGCAATCTTCACAAACGACGATTTTCCTGTGAAAAAGCCTTTCCAAGATATTTCTCAACGATATTATAAAGTCACAACTAAACCTACCAATTTCAAAAATCCAGACCAAGCAGCAACTGTTATTAACGATTATGTTGCAAGAGCTACTAGAAATAGACTTACAACATTTGTGAACTCAGGTATATGTTCACCACACACACTGTATATATTTCGAAGGCAAATGACACAATTCCCGTTTTTTCAGATGATGTAGCGTATGCTCAGGTCTTCATGACAAGCATATTGTATTTCAAAGGTTTTTGGAATATGCGTTTTGACAGAAATGCTACCCGTAGGGAATCATTTTACGATGATAAGAACAACAAAATTGGAGAAGTAGAGATGATGTACCAATTTGGAACATTCCCCTTTGCTAGAATGGAAAATCTGAATTCCTTCGCTGTAGAACTACCCTACGGAGAGGTAATTTGGTCAACTGTATCGGAATGTCATAATTATTATTCTTCTTAGGATAGAAAGATGGCTATGATTGTGATACTGCCATTTAAAGGAACGAGTTTATCAGGAGTACTGAATTCGATGTCTAAAATGAAGTTCTCTTCAATTTTGTCCACGTTGGAGACTTCATTCGAACGATATTACGATGAGAAAGTGCATGTATATCTTCCACGGTTCAAGGTCGATTCGGACTTCAACATGAACATCGTTCTAAACAAAGTGAGGTTACCAACAATTTTGCATAGCTGTCAGACTTTGGTACGATGTGTTGTGATTGTTTTCTTTTCAGATAGGGATCAAGGATGTTTTTGATATATCAAGAGCTAATCTTTTGAACATGTTCGACCAATATCTCTATTTATCAAGGTTGATTCAAAGGGCTCAGATTGAAGTTGACGAGGAAGGTACAGTGGCAATAAGTGCAGCAGGTAGGTCAAAGATTCGCAATGCTTATTGATGACATTTATTGATTTTTTCGAAGAATCCGTTTATTCATAGCCGGATGTCGTATGTGTAATTTCTCGAGTCTTTTGTACTAGATTGAACCAGAATTACACAATCATTCTATTAACCGTTACCTACCGAATTCATTACCATGATGACATGTCTCAAGAAAACTTATTCGTTTCTTGTTTTAGGTGCTGTTTTTGAAAATAAATCGCGCCCTCCAAGGTTTAGGGCTAATAGACCTTTTCTCTATTTCATTGTGGACAAACCAACAGGGACGATGGTCTATGCAGGAAAAATCAGTAATCCGAATACCATCAAGAATGCTTGAAACTTGCAATGTTGAAAACAATGTTTATTTGCATTTTGCACAATGAAATTTTTCATTCGAAAAAAGATATTTTTTGTATTTTACTATTTTAAAGGATACAATAAATGCTTTTTGAACCAGAGACATGTTCATGATTTATCGTTTCAATATACTGTGTGTTCCAGAAACTTACCGATAAATAGAAAATTTTTCATTTGGTCTTTTTTTTTTGACAAATATTCAATCGTATATATTTGTGGTCCCTCCTGTATGAATCCCTATCTGCCTCAACTAGTAAGTTGTTCGATACAACATGAAATGGTGATAACATTCTTTAATTGAACAACAACAGTCTGTTAGTCACAAATCTTCCCAGCCTCCATTTTCTTCAACTTAATTGTCTTAATTGGCAGAAGGTCAGAGAGGGCATCTTCGACTTTATTTTCGCTATCTTCAAAGAAATGCGGATTACCAAGAATTGGGGAACTCGTCCAATATGGAAAACTAATTACTGGATAATCTATTAATGTGTAGTTAATGATAACGTTGATAAGTAAGTGAGTACAAAGACGATTTCTCATTCTTGAGTATTATTATACCGTATTATCTCTTTAACCTTTAACTTCGTGTGCTGAAGAACGCTTTTCATAGTGTGTTTTCGAGTTGGGTAGCTGCATTTTCAGAATGCGTTCGTGATGTTTTCTAAAGCGATCGAAGCCCAATCAAATGTTCCTCCTTTTTATCGTCTCCATCATGTCAGTTAAATTCATCAGGCAATTTAGCTTAGTTAAGTTTATTAGTACTGTTCCAGCAGTGCAGTGTGGGTGAATTGGATTTTACTGTGGACATATCTATGATTTTTTGATAGTTTTTTTTTTCTGAATGGTGAGTACATTTTATGTTAGGAAATTCGATCAGGTTTGCAATAGTACGAAAAATGTCGTATCGGTAGATTGAATGAAATGGGCAAGAAAATAAATAAACAAAAAAATTTATTGGACCCACTGATTTTGTTTCTGTTTATTTTTCTGCGATGTCAATCTTGTAACGTACAGGATGTTCGAGAAAAATGAGTCAAAAATCAACACGTTTTTAGGCATTTGAGGTATTTGCAAATATGATTCATCTCGTTCAAATCGCCCAATTGCGATCAATTCAGTGTCTTTATCTTTGCTATCATTAATTACAGAAAATGTGAAACGAAGAATAGATTTTATTATGCGTATTTTCTAATCGATATTTCAAAATAAATGATCTTTTCAAATTCATTTGGAATATTGAGTTGGCAATAATAACCTATCAATAGTTTCTGATAAGAAAATTGAAACGTCGTATTATTCACACCTGTTTGATAATCATTCAAAAATGGCTTTTGTTTTTATGCTTCTTCGATAACGAACAGTAAATAAGATAAAAATCGAAGTGGTTTTCGGTAAAAATCAAATTATCGTTATCAGAAATCCAGAATTCAACTAAGCATAACAATTGAAAGAAAACTATCGAGAAGACTTGAATAATTGTTTTTTTTTCAAGCCCAGCGCTAGAAAACCATAATAATTATTTCCACATGAAAATGGGACAGTTGTGAATAGGTACTTATATTTTATTTACTGTTGAGATTTGTTGGATTATAGAAAGCCACAATTCTTATCAAATTTCGTCATCAAGTGGTTACAGTTTATATAATAAAAGTTATATTCAGCTATTCTCTCCATGATGATAATTCACTCGTACCAATAAAAGTTATAAGCCTCGAAACGAGCTCATTTGTTTTCATAATTTTTTCAGCTATGAATTACTATGGAGATCATCTTCAGAATCGTACTGATATATCTCTTAATTGGTCACTACCTAGTGAAATGTAGCTCAGTTTGCAAAGCTGAAGCCAAATGTACAATCACTAGAGCACATAAAATGAAAGCTGCAGACTGCTATGACAGGCAGTTCAAGAGTTTCCCCAAATGTCTGGATAATGACATTGAAGTGAGTAAAATCGATCGAATACTTCTGACACTATTCTTTCCCTGCTAATCAGTACGTGTATTTATTGATTTTCCATCTTTGTGAGGTAGAATGTAATGTCAAGTTTCCCATTCAACGCAATTAAAATCGGAATCGAATGGATTGTCCAGTAAATGCCCGCTTCCGTTTTCCTGTCAAGCCTATCGCACTCTTTTTGAAAAGACTTCGATGTGCTTATTGACGTGAATCAGTCAAAGAATGATTGATACTTTTCAGGTGATAGACCTCTCCTACAACCGCATCAGGAGGATCAGCAGATCCGACCTGAGCCAGTTCAAGTATCTGAAGTTCCTGTACTTATCAGACAATCTCATTTTCAAACTCGACGACGACACTTTCGGAGATTGCGAAGACTTAACCACCTTGGATTTATCCATGAACGCCTTGACGACGCTTCCATCCACCATATTCCAACTTCCCTCTTTGAAAACGCTTTACCTCAGCCAAAACCTCAACATGAATATAGTCGATATGGTCCCGGATGAGCCCGTCAGAAGTCCTCTGGTGCAGATGGACATCAGCTACACGACAGACGAGAGCAACGAGGTCGAGTTCCCGAATTTCGGGATACTGCCGTTTCTGGTCCAGCTCAATATCACTGGGAACAAGTACCTCACGATGGCCCCGAAGGACTTCATGGGGCTGTGCAATCTGCAGATCTTGGTCAACAATAACGTCACCACGGAATTCGATGACGCGTGCGACTGTTGGAAGATCAACCATTGGTTGACGGAGAAGAAAGTGAAGTTTACGATGTTCAGCTGTACAGTTGAGAAAACCAGTGAGTAAATGGTCAACCACAGTGAAGAGTTATTCAGTTTTGGTGTTTCTCGTCGTTTATCAATCTAAAACATCCTCCAAAACAATTCCATTGATAAACTTTCTGTTTCACAGTACTACTGAAAAAAAAGACAAGTGGCAACACCGCACTTCCTGGCGAGCTGTCACACTATCTTACTACTAGCTCAAATAAATAGACGATAGTGTACCACGAATTGTTTACAGTTTTATCTTGACCACCCTGTGAATGAAGTGAATGGGTTGAAGAGTAATCGCTGTTCGAAGAATTTGTGTTTATCTAATTCTCAAGTTCAAAAAGTATAAAATTGATACACTTATTCACCTCTCGCATAAACGATTTTTGCAGTTTTCAAAAAAACAACTAAACTGTATGCGGGATAAATAAATAAATATATATTAAAGCTGATTGATAATTATTCTCGAGACTACGTTTCTATAAACTTCCAAAACTGTCAACTGATAGTTTTAATGTTATGGGTTTATAAGATTAAGGGCGATAACGTGGAGGAGATTATATTATTATGAATTACTTGAAAAGACAAGTCAGTGGAAAATTCATGCATTCTTATCACACTTGTTTTAAGTAGTATTGCACAATTATTGATGATAAACACATTTGTATCGAATTTACCTATCTTACTATGTCATTTTCCGTAGCTTGAATTATTGGTAATCATGAGGTAATGTCGAATAACGCAGAGACGGACTTACGAAGGCTATTCCATTTTCGCGTCCTGAAATTTTCATACCTAACTCGTTACTTTTTATTTCTGAGTTGCCATTTGAAAAATATTGATGATGCCATATACAGGGTGATGTTATATTTTTTCAGAATGCCTGTTTTCGGATTTCAACGAAGAGGATTTAGCTGTACACAGCCAATGCATAACCCTTCACGAAGAAATACTGAGGCAGAACACAATTTGGAAAGTGTCCATTGGCGTAGGAATAACGATTGTTATTCTAATTATAATAGTTATCCTGTATTGCGTGGCATACAAGAAAAAGTGTATCGGTGATAAATCATCAACTAAAAATCAGAAAGTTGATGCACTTGAATATGTGGGACTTAAAAAGCAAAAAAGTGTTCCAAATGAATACCAGATGTGATATTTTCAGAATGATGGAAATTGTTCAATTAATTTTTACAGTTATATAATTTGATAGAAAGATAGAGTTGAGGTTATGATCGCTTTTTTGTACCTGTGACAAACATACTAAAAATGCGTTGTTTGTGATAAGATATTTATGTTTTTATATATGCTAGAAATGAGTTATGTGATTTTTTAATAAAGGCCTTTCCTAAGTGAATTTTTATTTTCGTTCAATTGCAGCTTCGATACAACATACAAGAAGTTCTCTGTAATAAACTTCACACTCCGAATAACCCTGACGTAAAATTTCAGTTTCTTTTCCTCAGAAAAATATGTTCGTGATATTATTTTGAATAAGAACCAAATGAGCGTCTTTGTCTTGTGTATCCGTGGCAAATTGTGCGGCAAACTACCCTCTTTGGCGAAAGGCTTGCCGCAGAAAACTAGAGCAGAAGTTTCTTTAAATAAATAATTGGTCTCGGCGCTACCATCGTCATCATTCACTCCGCATTTGCCTATCAAGCGTGCCGTGGTGCATCTCAATGTAGAAAATACCCCGAGTGGTGCTGGTTCTAATTCACCGAGCCTCTCAATTCGGAATATGACCTGGTGTTGCATACTTATAGTAGTGGGCTGTGTATTTGGTTTGGCGAGTAAGTTTATCAATTGTTCCATCGATTTGTTGATTGTTCTTTCATGCAGTGCAGCGGTTGAATGATTTTTCTTTGTCCAGAAAGCGACGGCCGAATAAACAGGGCGATCTTTTGACCAAACTCTTTGAATTTTGGATTTTTTCGTAGCTATCATGTAATCTGAAAATTCCTAGGAAATAAAAGCAGCCCAGCTACTGAAAATGACGGAATAATTCGAAAATTGAATGAATGCTAATTACACTCCTTTGTAATTCAACCAAAGCCACTGTAACTATCTGTAATTCTTTATCAAAAGCACAATTTTGAGCCAATTATTGCCGTATTATTTTTTCATTATGATGCAACCATATCGCGAGATACTATTATATTAAAAAATGGAAATTGTAATCTGGGCAATATTTCAAAAAAGCTACCACACATCACACGCTCCTCATAAATATAGTGTGTATTTTTAGAAGTGCATTTTGTCATATTATAATTCTCCCATTTGAACCGAAACACCCTGTATTCCATTGAATTCATAATTCAATGAACTCGTTACGTTGATACACACTGTATATCGACTCGGTGATCCATTTCATAATTTTTAGGTGCGATTGAAGAAGACTGTACGGACTTTCAAGGTCAAACCATCGAACATGGACTTTTGTACGTACCAGGCCCAGCCGTATGTACCATGTGTGTTTGCTACCACAGTGAACCCATGTGGTGTCAAGCAATATATTGTGACCCTCCCTATGTGAGTCAAATACCCATTTTTCATTCACATAACAGAATTCCGAAACCGAAAGATGTTCTGTATATGTTTCCCAAATGTTTATTCGACGGTACGCCACTGCCTGCGTACATCAATTTTTTGTTGACCGTTCGATTGGATGAGAGATTTTTTGTGTTCCACAGTTTTGCAATAAATTCCGAGTAGGAGAGAGATGCTGTGAGTTTGAATGCTTGGATCCACCAGGAGACGCCGCCTCGAAATTATTGGAAGAATACAGAAGGAAACGATTCAAGCCAAGCGGTGCTTCACGGAAAAGTGAAAGCCTAGCTGTCTTCACAGTAGTCATGCTAAATGTTTTCAATTTGTGATAATATTTATAGATACCGAACGCTGTTGTGATAAACCCATGTACCTTCGAGAAATAAATACATAGATGGAGCTTTTGGAGGGCTATTATCTAATTGAAAGCTATTTTCGTCGCCCTATCCCAAGTTCGGTGATGGACAAAGAATAGAACAATGAATTAGATAATTCAGTGCGATCAATTTGTCACTCAACGAGCATAGTGAATTTCGTTTATGCTACAATTATCGATCAGTCGATTTGAAGGAGTTTTTGGGAAGAAATAAGGCATACAAGAAAATGCGAAAGTAGGAAACTAATAGTTTATTCGTTGGTAACATGAGTAGGGTAACATGAAAATGCATTTCGGAAATAAACAATGCTAAGGAATTCAAATTATGCTATAACTCTGCTGATATATTAATTATGTACGGTATATTACTGGGGGCACAATATAAGTAGGTATTTATTAAACGATTTATGCTTATAAAACTTGTGAAATTGCAGAAAACTCTAATAGTTTAACAATTTGGACCTCTGAATATATATATTTACTTATATATAATGCCTAAGGTGCACCATACACTATCACGCCAGTATATAAACTGATTACCTAAAGCTTTCTGTACTTCATACATCTCTTATCCAGGAAATATCACATTCAACTTGAAAACCAAGACAAATTGGACGAATTTTGTTCGAATTTGTATCAATCAATAACATACCTACAACTAAATATAGAGACTTCACTAATGAACCTGTCACGGTGAATGAGAAAACAATCTCAAACTTTCTAATAACACAATGATAAACGTGCAACACATGTAGGAAATGCCTAATACAGTCATAACAACTCAGGGACTACTAAAATGCGATTATTTCGTGATTGAAATGCTGGTTTAGGCTAGCTGATGACCTCATCAACGCTTCGTGGATGAATATTAGTTGAAACGACAATTAAACGAAACACAATTAGGTACCTAAACATTGTCAACTGTCACTTATGTAGCGCGTGAACTCTACTTGGAATCCTAGTTGAATTAAAAAACCATTACTCAAAGTTACTGGGGAACCAAAAAATTAAACTAGAAGCTTAGCAATCTTTCTTGGAATGGCGCCGATATAATTGAATTGAAGGGCCATTCCTGAACGAAAAGAAGTTTCTGGGGTATCCGGAATCACATATACTATAAAAATACATTTCAATTAGACAGGCTGGCAAGTTTCTCTGGATAAGAAAGATCCACACCCACTGATGATATTTTCGAGTTTCGATTCATTTTTGTGGAAATGTCCTGTATTTGGAAAAAGTTTCCGTTGTCCTCTTACCCAACTAGTGGATAAAAGCAGTGATGAATCATATTCAAGCTTTGACAGAATGTGGAAGTTGTTGATCATGATATCCACTTGTTTTTGGGAAGAATCACACCTCACCCATACTGCTGAATATAAAATATAATTAGTATCTGAAAATGGGTGATCTGGAAGAATTACATGAACTATTATTATCGTTGATTCCCGAAAATTTCAGTTCAGAAGCTTTTTGGCGGTGACAGACTGAAAACGTTTTCCAAACACCTTGTGTATGAGTGCTATTTCAGTTATTCGTTGCTTTCAAATAGTACGGCAGAATACTATGATCATAAGTATTTGTTTATTATTCATAGACAGCTATGAATAATAATGCCCAAGCTATTGGCACTTTTAGTCGTATAAAAATACTAAAGGGTATCATACCTTGAACTGCCTTCCTGAAAAATTTACTACTCGAATGGCAAAGTGAAGTATAGCATGAAAATAGTGAATATATGATTATAGTATTCCATGAATAAATCTCCAACTTCATTTGAACTAAAATCTAATAACTTTTTCTTTCGACTGCTTCACTAATACTGTATATTATTAAGGCTCTATACACTGAGGTCTTCCAAATATGGAATCCTCAACAAAGGAGTGTCAATATTGGTTATAAATCAATTTCGTGAAAATTGACAAGTGACATTTGAAGTTTTCCATATCGTAAGACCACCTTGCATATCATACGTAGCATTTTCATTGGGAATAATGGTTGGACATGTGATTTCACTCCTATATTTGATAGTTTTAGTCCAATTGATCGAAAATTATATTATAATCTACTCGTTTTTAATTTTCAACTGTTTTATTTTGTGTCCAGTTCTTCAATTCCACACTAAAAACGATGCTTCTTGCCTGTTTTTGTTTTCATATGCCATCCAAACTACCCAATGAAAATGACACATTTTTTAAATTCTGATCTAAACGTTGCATCGTTCAACCTAATCAACTTGGTCCAACTGGTGGTGGAATACAGGACTTGCCCAGCGGCGGCAATGCTGCAGGGCCCGGCCAAGGGCAACCTGGAGGCACGCTGCGAGCTTGCTGGAGGCCTGCAGCCGACTCTGGGTGAAGGAAGTTCCTACGTTGTTCGATTTTCTCTTGCTGATTGAATGAATATGACTTACACATCGATATATTGGAAGTTTAGTCAAAAATAGCACCAATTTGACGAGTTTTACAAATCACATCATATTCAATTATTTGGGGAAGGGAGAATGAATCAAAATTTGATAAATGAAGTTTTGGAAATTTGAAATTCGTGTTTTCGTACCGAAATACGTAAATGCCAACAAACATTTTCATTCAAGTTAGTCGCATGATGAATGTAATTTCATCGATTTAGCGAAGCCCTAGAGGCATCTTCGAATCAGTCCGAAGAGTCCGAGTTCTCACAATCTCCTACTATAGGCAGCAGAATTTAATTTGAAAATATTTCAATCATCCTGTACACACATTTCGGTATCGTAGAGATGACTAGTTTCGATTATTCAACCCTATTAATCACACAAAAAGGAATTGGCAGACTGATAAGATGGCACATATTAATCATTCGATTTTAAACCTCCGTTGGGTTCGGACGTGTGTGACGAAAAGACTTTCTCGTGCGGTGGAAAGTTTTCGCGAGTGTTTCCAGTGATCTCGTGTGTGTGTTTATGTGTGTGTGTGTGTGTGTGTGTGTGCTTCAAGAACAGTTTGAGAGTGGGCATGTTGAGAAGAATCAATGGGTGAGTTTTATTTTCATGTCCCTTCACATAACTGAATTTTTTTTTCGAAATATTTCAACATGATACATCGTTTTTTTTATTGAAATATACTGATTTTTTGGTGAAATTGTACTTTCAAAGCGGCGTTTTCAATGTTTTCTCATGATGAATGCATGATAAATGAACCCTTAACATTTAAGAAAAGATGCAATAAAATAAAATGTGCAATTTTATAGGTAGATTCATTTTTAATTTTGTTATAGATGGCATGTGACGTCTGGAAAACAAAGAACTAGGATAGAAGGTGTAACTACTACTACCAATCGGTGAGTGATTTTTTGATTCCTGTAACTTTTACAACCCCACATTGAGCTTTTGTCTCCTCACTCAAAATTTGTTCAGAAAACCAGTCAGCAGACAATTCTGGAAAACATCTATATGACTTAATCAATTGAATTTACTTTCAAATATTTCACATTCCACTTCTTAGCTCCACATAAAACCAATTTCTAACTTACTGATGTAATTTTTTTTGTATCGATTTGTTGTGTTTTCTTTTTTTTTTTCTTTCAATTTGTGTACATATTTGAGTATTATCAATGGGCAAAAGGACTCGATAGCCTATTGGATCAGTGTAAATTGGTTCAATAAAGGCTATTTATTATCATTATTGAAATTGTCGATTATGATTTTTCGAATTCCGATATTTATTCTTGAGTTTTAATGATTTTTTTCATTCTTACAGGTAGTAAGTAGTTCTTCTAGAAAAAGGTAGGTGATTTTTGGGTTATGCATGACTTTTTGCACGAATTACAGCGGGTGCACACACAATATTCCGACGAACTATAGAATTCGTAGGATCATAGAGAATCCTTATAGCCGGGATATATACAGTATGTCCGAATTGCAGTTTCTCGATTTTAACGTCACTTTTCCAAATTACATAGGCCTACCTTTTTTTTCGTGAAAAAGTGTTCTCAAGTAACAGGTTGTTTAACATACAGTACATCAGGATACTGAATGGAATGTTTATTTTTGAATTGACTTTTTTGCCATCGCAGTAGCAAAGGTAATAGTCGTCTACAGTGCGATACAGTACAAATCAGATCTGCAATCAAAGATGCGCTTGAAGAAATCGAGTACGTCATCTGGTGACTTACAAACGGAAGGTCCCAAGTTCAGATGCATCAAAATTATTTCCAGTGATTTTTCTACCCGATCATTAACGACAGTTGACAACCTCACCCGATAACACGCGCGGTACCCTTACGAGGGGAGAGTATCGACTTTTGGTGTCTGTAAGTTTTCCTCTCTGCAAAAGAGGCCGTCACCTTAAGAAGTCGGTATGACAGTGTTTTTCGTGGTCGTGGGAGTCTTCCTAGTTCTTGATGTAGGTAGAAAATCGCTTTCCGGCCCACCGCATTTGAATTTCGATGGAACTTCTAGCTGTGAATCACTTGACGGCGTACTTGATTTCTTCAAGCGCATTTTCGATTGTAGATTCGATTTGTACCAACGCACTGTAGACGACTGTTACTTTTGCTACTGCGATGTTGAGGATTTCAACTCGAAAATGAACATTCTATTTCATTCAGTATTTTGATGTACCGTCTGCTAAACGACTTGTTACTTGAGACGCTTTTTCATGAAAAAGAAGGTAGGCCTGACGATTAAGATGACGAGTTTCCAATAAAGTGCATTTTATTTCAGGAATTATTCTCTTTCAGGAATTATTCTTTTTCAGGAATTATTCCTTTTCAGGAATTATTCTTTTTCGGGAATTATTTCTTTTTCAGGAATTATTTCTTTTTCAGGAATTATTTCATTTCAGGAATTATATTTTTTCTGGAATCATTTCATTTCAGGAATTATTTTATTCCAGGAATTATTCTTTTTCAGGAATTATTTCATTTCAGGAATTATTTTATTTCAGGAATTATTGTTTTTCAGGAATAATTTTTCTTCAGGAATTATTTTATTTCAGGATTTTTTTTTCAGAAAAGGGTTCATGGTGTTCGAATAAGTATCATCTGGTGAATTAATTCAGATGATCAGTTCTTCGTTCTTTTCAAATGGCCCATTATGATTTTCCGAATTCAGATATTTATTCTTGAGATTTACATTAAAGATTTGGAAAATGAAACGAATTCGTTTTATTTTGAGCTTGAATATTTTTTTATGAATGGTTTTTCGTGAATTAGACACACACATAATCTGAAACAATATGAAGTGCATTTTGCAATTTTGTGAAAATGCCAACAAAACGAATTTCAGGAATTAATTTTAATTTCTGGAAGGGGTAAATGCGGTTCAAGTAGGTATCATCTGGCGATTTCGTTCAGATGAACTATTCTCAGTGAAAACAAATGAAATAAGCGCGGTTTATACTTTTCAGACACTTTTCAGACTCATAATCTGAGACAATATGAAGGGCATTTTACTATTTTGTACAAATGCCAATAAACGAATTCCAGAAATTATTTTATTTCTGGAAGGGGTAAATGCAGTGAAATAATTGAAAAACGTGAAATAAGTGCCGCGTAAACTTTTCAGAGACGTAATCTGAAACAATATACGAAGTGCATTTTGCTATTTTGTAAAAATGCCATTGAACGAATTTCAGAAATTATTTTATTTCTGGAAGGGGTAAATGCAGTGAAATAATCGAAAAACGTGAAATAAGTGCCGGGTAGACTTTTCAGAGACGTAATCTGAAACAATATACGAAGTGCATTTTGCTATTTTGTAAAAATGCCATTGAACGAATTTCAGAAATTATTTTATTTCTGGAAGGGGTAAATGCAGTGAAATAATCGAAAAACGTGAAATAAGTGCCGGGTAGACTTTTCAGAGACGTAATCTGAAACAATTTGTGTATGAGTGCATTTTGCAATTTTGTGCAAATGCTATTGAACGAATTTCAGGAATTGATTTCAATTTCTGGAAGGGGTAAATATGTGACTATTTTGAAAAAACATGGTTTGTAGGCCTACTGGGGATGCTTCCATTAAAAAAAGCAACGCATTGAGAACTCTACCTCCTGGGTAATGACGGAAACGAGTTCAAATGTTTTTTATTTTGCAGGTGCCTAATTATCATTTTTAGATAGTACATAATCAGCAGAATTTTATATTCTTTATAAATTCAAGTTTCCGAACAAAATGTTTGAGTTCCTGGTGAAAAATAAATGGTTATGCAAATTACCTCTGATGTTTCTTTTCTGCTTGTGAGAACGATTTCAATGTATTCAAAACATGTTGAAATGTATATAAACCATTATATATTTGCACGAAACTTACTTGAGATTGTATCCTTGTAGCTATCAGGTCAGGTAATAAGTCTAATTGTTCTTGTAAAGTCGATAATTTGTCCTCCATCGTGGTTAGTCTATCTTCTAGAGTGTCTTGCCTTGTGCTCATATCTGACACTATTTCATAAACAGTATTTTGTGTCTGCAAGAAATCAAGCGACGTGTATCAAATGTCATTAATATGCTTCGTTGGAATTACAGATTTCTACTGGTGAGATTATGACGTATTTTGAGCGATGATATTAGAGCAATTGAAAGTAGCTGTTCGCGATTGTAAAAATCTCGACGTTGTCTGGTGGTGGAATTGTGAACTATTTGTGGAGAAACAAATACAACAAAATAACAGAAAACTTCATCGGAAATCAATGTTAATAGAAATCTATCTGCTTTGTGACACGAAAGTCGCCACGAGAGAGCTTGAATTGCCAATAGTAATTTAATTTCTCGGCAATAATGCTGCAGGACGTTCATTTACCGACCGACCTCAGTCTCCAGGATCGAACACTCAAACTTTATTCTCTTCATCCATCAGCAATTTGTCCCCGTTCTCTCATCCGTAGTAGCCAGAATTTCTTTCTCGAAATTCGCCCAACTGTTTTCCACATATTTTTCAATTAACAAATGGAAATGATTGACCTAATTCTTCACGCCACATTAATTCGAATCTGAGAACTGAAAGTGACTGCGAAGTGTTTCGCATTAAGAGGGAAAAGGATGGCGCGAGATGGAGTTGAACTCGTGGATTAATCGGAACGATTTGTATCACTTTTGGCGTATTTCATACAGACCTTCGCCATATCAGTTATAGTGTTGGCATTGTCCATTAGTTTACGTTGGTCCATTTTGACTTTCCTTAACCTGAAAATTGAATTAGATTGACAATTGAAATGAGAACTACTTCAAACGTCAAATATTCGAATTGAAAACATTTGTACAAGATATTAGTTGATTTGAACGGGCTAAATCCGATGTTATTCTGACAGTGACTGAAATTTATGAGCTGAATTTAAGGCAGAGTGTTATGAAAATCCAATATATGTTTGCAGAGTGAAATAATACTGGTGATACGAGGTACTCACGCATAAATAGCAAGTAAAAATTTTCTCTGGTGAGTTCGGACTCTTCCTGGGTTGACTCTTTTCACTAGCCTTGTATGTTTGTATATCAACCAAGTCTCCCTCAGTACATTAGCAGCTGCGTTTTTTAACTAAAAGCAGAACACTGGATAGTAGCAACTGGCACTTGAGTGAGAAATCATATAATTTCATTGGGGGAAATTGTAGATATCGTACTTATACAGAATGTCTTGGAAAATATATATCATTCTTCACAAACAATATCAGATTATGCACTATTCAGAGGGAGAAATCGACTCACCCTTTTTGTGAGCTGCGTGTCCATCATAAAATTATGTACATGTTTTTCTGCTCTTGTTAATTCTAATTTTCTCGATACTACTGCTACTAGTAAGGCTGTACACCCAGCTCCCTGTTGAAGAAAGAAAATCCGACGTGATATTGACATGGACAAAGTGCACCCTGTTTTGCTTCCAACCAGATCACGTCCAATATTCGATGTGACACATTCCCATTTTCTTGTCGATTCAGGAGTAAGAATTGTGCATAGACAAGAACAAAGAGAGCTCGCCATGTCGAGCTAGCGAAACTGTTTGTTGCTTATTAATTACTTCTCGGTCACAACGCGAATGATTCTCATGAAACTCGAGTTCAATCATTGTCGGAACTCGAAACCAATTACTGGAATTTCGTTTGCGTCAGCTGACAAAGAGAGACGCATGGATTCCATGAGGATAAGACTCAATTAAAATTCCCGCGAGCTGAGCACAAGTCCTATTCTGGGTGAACGCGTAGCTAGACTGGGGCTAGACTGTGCGACTAAACGGGGTTGATTAATGGTTTTCTTACCATAATGCCCGTGCTGACAGCGATGCCTCTACCACAGTATGTGTTAGGAACAATATCGCCAAAACCGACGCTTAGAAACGTAATTGCTATCAGCCACATCGCGTTCAGAAGGTTCGCATGCTCTTCGTCGTGAAATCTGAAACAAAAACCCCAACTGAGACACTATAACACCAGAGCATTCATCCATTATTATATATATTCTTTTTACCTTGTTGTATTCTCACTACTGAGATCAACTAAGTTTAGTAGTATGTGAGATGAAACTGAGTTGTTGGTTGTCAAAAAGAACACGTTTTTATCTGTCAGAAAGGGGAAGCACCTAACCTAACCTATAACTAATCAACCGAATAAAAATTTCAAAATTGATTTGAAAATGAACGAAGAGGATAGAAATATTATTGTAGTGAGTATATCCAAGTAATAATTGGTACAAAAATAACAATGCCTACTTATTTTCTAGAAATATGCTTGTGATGACAGTAGTTCATGTTTCTGGTCAAGCAGTTCATCATCCGAATGTGATCTAGAACTTGGAGATTTTCTCGAACCCAGGAATAAACTTGTCCGAATAAAAAGTTTCTTGGATGTTATTGAAAAATATAGTGATGAAGAATTCAGAAGACATTTTCGTTTGGATAGATCCACTGCAAATTCATGCATTGGTTAATAAGAATTATTTTCCTCCTTCAATGAAAACTTTTGCAATATTTTATTACAGATCAGTTGAATTCCGATAATATTTTATCAAAACACACATTTGGCCGGGAGAAAGTAAGTGCAAGAAAGGCATTTCTAATGACCGTTTGGTATCTTGCCAACATAGAAACTTATAGACAATTGAGTGATCGCTTTGATTTGACAGAAAGCACAGCATGGAGGATTGTTAATAAAGTTATAAACCATCTAGTCACTAGAAGCTCTTCTATTATCAAATGGCCAAGCAAAGAGGAAGCTGCAAGAATTAATGAAGAATTTTCTGAAAAGCAAGGTATCAGAGGCGTTATGGGAACCATTGATGGAACCCACATCCTCATAAATAGGAAGGGCCCATATCAGTATGCATATTGTAATAGAAAAGGCAAGCATAGTGTAATAATGCAGGGAGTTGTGGATGATAAAAAAAGATTTATTGATGTTTTTGTTGGTGAGCCTGGAAGCTTACATGATGCACGGGTACTCAGAAGATCTGCTTTGTACCGTAGAGCTTCTGATGGAATCTTGCAATTCAACAACATATTCTTACAATGGACAACTGACTCAACAACATAAAACATTTAATTATAAACACTCATCTACAAGAGTAACTGTTGAGAATGCATTCGGGTTATTAAAAGGAAGGTTTCGCAGATTAAGATACTTTGAAAATAAAATATTGAGTTTTTTGTAAAGTGTGTCATTGCTGCCTGTACATTGCATAACATATGTATAAATAATGAAGAAAATTTAAATGATATCGATTTATACAATATATGGATGATGACGGAGATCAGGATTTGGAGGGCATGGTCAGAGCAGATGTGCAAGAAGGGATGACACGGAGACAAATGGTATTCAGAGATTTAAATTTATAACAAAAATGTTGGTTGACCTATGGCACATAATAATTGATAAACTATATTTCAATAATTAACAGATTTATTCATTACAACCCATTTACATACAAATATGCTCTTGTATGAAAAAAAAAACACTTATTTCCTTTCAAAATTTAAAATAAAAACTATAAACAAATCATTCAGTACATTGCACAGCCAAGTATTTAGAACTAAGAGATAGGTACTCTTGGAATGCATTATATACCTGCCCACAATATACGCATCATTTTCGTCTGTGACAAAGTTATAAACGAAACGAAACTCTAGTTTAACCTCACTATTTCCATCACAGGAGCACAGAAAACTAAAATTGATCAAATCTCACATTTTGCTCACTACAACACTAGATGAATAGCAAGCTCAGTTGGGGTGAGGGGGGAAGAAATAGTCTTAATAAATTCTAAGACAAATCTCATCAAACTATGATAAATGAAACATGTATCACAACTGAGCTATTGAGCTGTGCTGAGAATCTTAGTTAATCTCAGTTGATGTTGGTAAAAAGAATAGTACTATTGTTCTTATGAAGAAAGTCAACTGGTCGCTGTCAGTTGTCAGTTTCTAAAAACCGCCAAACTTCTATGCGATTGCGTGAAAACTCTACGAGAAACGAATCGTGTGCTCTAACTCAAGGAGAACCTTTCTGGGATTAACATCTGACAATTCTGTTATGAATATAAATGAAAAAGCATGAGAATGGAGGAACAATGCGTCGGGAATGAGTTCATCACGGAACCTTCGCCAAAATTCACAATGTGGACTATCCCAACTTGCCCATTTTTTATATTTCACTCCTGTGTAGATTTCGTTTTATTAAAAACTTCACGAGCACACTGTATAGCTTAGGAAGTGAATTCTTGTTTACGAAACCTTCATTCTACATCGGGTATATTTAGAAAATTCGATTCTATGAAATGTTGTTCATCATCAGGAGTCTGAAAGCGACCTCATTAGAATCCTTGCAAATGAATATTACAGCTCAGATGTGCTAAATTCTATTGTTGGGTGATATGAGTGTGTAACTATGCGAAATCCAATAATGTACCTAATATAATAAACCTGCCTCAGGCAGTGATAAATGGATCTATAGATTGAGGAAGTTTATGGTTCAGGATGCTGATGATATGATGTTGAAAATAAGGTGAGATAATCGGAGCTTGACATCAATCATTCTTCCACTGAGAAAAGCTATTTCCACTCAGTTGCCTCGATCCCTTCGTATGGAATGAACCCACATAATGATACCCAAATCTGAACATAGGAATTTTGAAGTGAAATATGTACCAATTGAATATGTGATGAGATATTACAGTGACAAAATTACATATATTGTCAATATTTCAAGTATTTGAATGAGGATCCCCATGCTTCAGAAGTGGGATTTTTCAGTTTAGTTCTATATCTGAAACCCGAAGCTATGAAATGCCTGCTAGTGGCATGATTATCCTATCAAAGTGTTGAGTAATTATGTGAAAATCGTGCTGCTTTATCTGAAAAGGAAATTCAGATAACTTTCACACTTTTGAACAGTCCATATTTTCCTTGGTGTTTAGATTTCATCAAGAGTCCATAGGTGGTGTTTAATCACAGTTTTCTTACGCATGAGAGGATTGAAATTACATTAGCAGTATACAAACCTACTGCAGTGGATATACTCGTACTGAAATTCCACAAATCGCGATGCAATTCGATTCGTTGAAAAACCCAATTCCGTGTATCCGTCATAGTAAACATTTTGATGACTTCTAATCTGACAAATAACTCACAAATCAATAATGGTTGGTTATCCCGATTTTGTTTTCGATTATCAACGAAATTGAAACAGTCACATATAACAGTCTGATACTTCTCAGTGTCGATGTTTTCTCCGTATCGTATTCAAAACAGGTGAAAAAGAGGGAAAACTAGAACAATACTAAAGCACCGTGAAGTGGAATAATATAGTAACCAAATTGCAGATTTCCCAGTGGGCACGCCTTCTTCGCGGATAAAAAAAGGAAAGGGTGCTGCGAATCTGGTTTTTTATTAGGCGTGATAATGCGCAGGGGTCCTTTTCTATAGCAATGTGCCGCCTCTCGAGATTAATTGTACTATTTTTAAGTGTTCTTAATGCTCATAATGATTTCCCTATTGATTGCGAAAAGTCAGGAACTCAATTAGCGATAGAAAATGTGAAAAACTTCTATAACTCGTTTCACTTTTGATGAATTACTTGTTTTTTCTCCAGCCCACTGGATAGGAACAAGTTCAGGAAAACAATCCCCACATTCAAATAAAACTCTGATCGATTTGATGAATGAGATCTGCAGGTACGATGAAATTGGTCCCGATTGTTTTTCAGTATCAATAAGCCTACAACAATACAGCATCTGTTCGCTATAAATTCAATTATTTCTACTGTTACCAACTGCAATCAACGACAGGCTGTACTAGAACTAATTTATACAAAACAATTGGGAGCTAAGGCACAATGGCTTTGCCGCAATAAATTTTGCAGTCGAGATACAAAAGAAAATTAACCGAGAGAAGTATTCAGAAATATGTGCACCACGTCTGTGAAACGAAAAGGATTATTTCAGTATTCTCTCATTTCATGCCATTATAAATCAAAGAGAAGAATGACCACTCGAATCCCCCGATTCAACCCCTCTAGATGACTGTTCTTTTTGGTGTTAGGATATTGTTCATTTCACTTAGCGAAGATTTGCATTTCGCTCCCTCTAGAGGACAAACGAATCGACTTATTCAAACGATCGAATTATGCTGTAGCAATGTTCCAACTGGGAATGTGCCTTCTCAAAAAAGAGAGAAGAACGGATAGGTCAGATCAGAAAGTTCTGCATTTGTTTCTGAACTTGAACGTGGTATTTCTGTCAGGATTTGGAAGTGTCAGAAGAACTCCGCGTTTATCACGGGGTTTTATCCGAAAGTTCAGTGAGGGAGACTGAGAAAAAAGTCTTGAATACTGTTTAAGTGCGGAATTTACCTGAAGGTAAGTTTCAGGGGCTGCGACAGTTGAGCATCGAGCTTCTGAATGTACTAGATTGAATTTTTGTTTTTTTATTATACTGTTTGTCAAGCATCTTGAGATTGGGTCGTGATAAATTCCGCCACAGCGAGTGGGACGATAAATGGCCGCTGATCAGAACACGTATTCGCCATTTCACATGCCTGAGGAACATAACTTATTTGTGAAACAGGGAGAAAGTATCCCTCTTTCAATTCAACGGAATATAAATGCTAGAAGGGGTAGGAGTAGTGTGTGGTATAATATTTCACTCCACTAGGCATTCGGATTAGGTCTCTCTCAGTGAAAAAAAAAGGAAGAAACGAGGAAGAGGAGAGTCCAATATACATTCATCATCTTAAATTATAGGAACTTTTGGAACTTTATGATGTATAGCAGGGTAATCTGGTGGAATTGTTATATTTCTCTTGTATTATTGATGCACCACTTACAGTTTTCTAACAGTCACTTTAATATCACAGGCGTTGTTTCGTGAATTTATCCCCTACAACAAAACAGACATTTTTATTCCCCAACGAAACTTCTGATGGACCGTTCATCATGAATTTTTCCCGTTTTTCGTGAGTGCAGCCCTTACCGTGCATCAATATATTACCCAGCCGGATCCTTGTCAAAACTTCAATGTTTCGAGAGTGACCTCCTACTTTGAGCAAGGTGCACTAAACGGTTCATAATTCAGGGTCCATCACGTGCTTGTGGATCGTGAACGGTTTCAGCAGCTGTTGCCCTACCACACTGACCTTTACGCATTGATTGATCTGTTCGAATGGCGAAGGGTGCTTCGAAATTCGAGCTTTACACGTAAACTATGGAAATGTGTAATTCATGTACGGCCATTTCGAATTCCAATGCTATTATTCTTCTGAATGCGGGGGGAATAAAATGTATCTCAATTGACAGGTTGTACAGATACGAGGATAATGGATATTCTCAGCGAGATATCTTCGAATTGAAAGTGCACCTGATCAGAATTTTGCAGATGTAAAGGGTATTTTTCGATAAAATCGTCTTGGAGTCTTCAATGTTCGTATGGAGGCTCCCAGAGCATCTATAAGGAGTCTTTATGGGTTTTTTCGTTGAGAAACAGGGGAATTTTGGGAGTTTTTGGTGGTTTTTGCGACTTTTCGGGGTTTTTTGGAATTTTCGACATGAAATATCTCGAAAACTATACTAGATATCGAAAAACGGATTTCACCACCGTTTTCAGCGCCTTTTAGACGCCTTATAGACGCCTTAAAGACGAGTTTTGGGGCAATTCTATTTTCGGAAATTTTTCGAAAAATCGACGAAAGGGTACCCCCTTTGGATTTTTGGAAAAAATCAAAAGTCTTTGTAGAGTCTTCAATGTTCGTATGGAGGCTCCCAGAGCATCTATAAGGAGTCTTCATGGGTTTTTTCGTTGAGAAATAGGGGAATTTTGGGAGTTTTTGGTGGTTTTTGCGACTTTTCGGGGTTTTTTGGGATTTTCGACATGAAATATCTCGAAAACTATACTAGATATCGAGAAACGGATTTAACCACCGTTTTCAGCGCCGTTTATACGCCTTATAGACGCCTTAAAGACGAGTTTTGGGGCAATTCTATTTTCGGAAATTTTTCGAAAAATCGACGAAAGGGTACCCCCTTTGGATTTTTGGAAAAAATCAAAAGTCTTTGTAGAGTCTTCAATGTTCGTATGGAGGCTCCCAGAGCATCTATAAGGAGTCTTTATGGGTTTTTTCGTTGGGAAACAGGGGAATTTTGGGAGTTTTTGGTGGTTTTTGAGACTTTTTGGGGTTTTTTGGAATTTTCAACATGAAATATCTCGAAAACTATACTAGATATCGAGAAACGGATTTCACCACCGTTTTCAGCGCTTTCTAGACGCCTTATAGACGCCTTAAAGACGAGTTTTGGGGCAATTCTATTTTTGGAAATTTTTCGAAAAATCGACGAAAGGGTACCCCCTTTGGATTTTTGGAAAAAATCAAAAGTCTTTGTAGAGTCTTCAATGTTCGTATGGAGGCTCCCAGAGCATCTATAAGGAGTCTTTATGGGTTTTTTCGTTGGGAAACAGGGGAATTTTGGGAGTTTTTGGTGGTTTTTGAGACTTTTTGGGGTTTTTTGGAATTTTCAACATGAAATATCTCGAAAACTATACTAGATATCGAGAAACGGATTTCACCACCGTTTTCAGCGCTTTCTAGACGCCTTATAGACGCCTTAAAGACGAGTTTTGGGGCAATTCTATTTTTGGAAATTTTTCGAAAAATCGACGAAAGGGTACCCCCTTTGGATTTTTGGAAAAAATCAAAAGTCTTTGTAGAGTCTTCAATGTTCGTATGGAGGCTCCCAGAGCATCTATAAGGAGTCTTTATGGGTTTTTTCGTTGGGAAACAGGGGAATTTTGGGAGTTTTTGGTGGTTTTTGAGACTTTTTGGGGTTTTTTGGAATTTTCAACATGAAATATCTCGAAAACTATACTAGATATCGAGAAACGGATTTCACCACCGTTCTCAGCGCTTTCTAGACGCCTTATAGACGCCTTAAAGACGAGTTTTGGGGCAATTCTATTTTTGGAAATTTTTCGAAAAATCGACGAAAGGGTACCCCCTTTGGATTTTTGGAAAAAATCAAAAGTCTTTGTAGAGTCTTCAATGTTCGTATAGAGACTCCCAGAGCATCTATTTGGACTCTTCATGGGTTTTTTCGTTGAAAATCGGGGGAATTTTGGGAATTTTTGGTGGTTTTTGCGACTTTTTTGGATTTTTTGGAATTTTCAACATAAAATATCTCTAAAACTATACTAGATATCAAAAATCGGATTTCACCACCGTTTTCAGCGCCTTTTAGACCCCTGACAGAGGAGTTTTCGGACAGAATTTCTAGGAAATTCTCAAGAAATGGACGGAGGTACGGAGGAAATGAATGTTCATGCAACAAAAATGTCTCACCTCTCGCATTGCCTCAACGTCCAACTGGCGATGATCCAAAGGGAGACCATGAAAACGAGGAGCACCGTGCCAGGACAAATGGTCATCAGAGTCTTTAACACGAATCTCGTATTGAAATTGATCCGATTCAACGCACCTATACTCCGCGAGGACGCGTCAGTGAACAGTTTACTGTGCAGCAACATCACCCTGCATATCAAGTACAGCCTGAGGAACATCGGCAAGGACAAAGGCACGTCGTAGGGCACGCACTTCCTCCCGATCCCGCCGTTTTTGTTCGCTAGTTTCGTTGTCCACACGAATAGGTAGTTGCCCGGGATTGGATGCACTGCACAAATCATCAACTCCATGCTGATTTGGCTTATCCTTTGCCAGGTCATCGCGATTCGCCAGTCGTCGGCACAATTGTCTATCATGAAGAGCTGGAAGAAAACGGAGTGTGAGCCGGTCGCGGTCTCGGAGCTGATCGAAAAGCACAAATAATTCGAGTGTCTGCGATACTCGGCGGAAGAACGTAGATTGATTACAGCAAGCGATAATTCCGCTGTAATTCAATCGGAGTTTCGATTACGGTTTTCTGAAAGCTTTTTGCGCCAAAACATTTATCGTACGAATCCCTGAAATGCGTATATCCTACTTTCTTATCTACTCGAATCTCAATGATCCTGGAAGGCCTTGGTAATTTATCTTCCAGCAAGAAGTTTCAAAGCAGATAGGCTCCAAATTAATCGAACGGTATTGGGATAAATCTTGAATAATCTCGAATAATAAGAATTATGAATTATAGCAGAAAACATTCCATTCCATTGCGATATCTATGATACTTTTTTGCGTTCATGGATACTATTAAAGGAAAATTCTACAAGGATATGATGAGGAAACGTGTTACAAAGACAATAAAACAACTGAACAGCTCACACGTTCTTTGCGAAAAATATAACTGCAAGAAATAAAAACTTCCATTTCGTTCAAAATGACGAGATATATCGATTGATAGTCAATCTATTGAAAATCCTTTTGATTATAAGTTCTGAAGGATATTGCGATATATTCGCCGTTACAGAAACAAAAGAAAAACCTGTATTATCAACTCTCACATCGACAGAAATACTTGAGAATTACAATGACGCAACTCATAATATACAAGTGAGTGAAAAAATCTTGAAATTCAACACCGTGCAGAACACTGACGAAGCGTTTGCTCATTTATATTTATACCAATTCGAAATATGCATTTTAAAGTACAACATTTCATAATGACATCACCCTGTATTATCCAGGATCCTTGATTGAAGTTAGAAAAGGATCACCCACCTGATAGTTCAAAGCTAATTGAATGTCGTGGAATAATTACACCCCTAAGAAGTCTGAGAAATATCAATTTTCACAACAAAAAAGCGGGTGTTCCAAAAAAACGGGTGACGCTTTACAGAAAGCTGTAGAGGTCTTTGATACCTCCGCCTCTGATGAAAAAGCCCACAAAAACTTATTCCAGTAAACGGGAGTTCTTCCATTGAATAGACGGGATTAAAAACGATCGAAAAGAGCTTTCATGTCGCACTTATTTCACTAACTGGATCGTTAGGCCACTAAAACCTTTAAGCCTATTCCTGCACATTACTTCACAGGAATTGACAGTATTTATCACTGCAGGCGCACAGATGAAGCAGAGCAGGAAAGAGTGCCTCTATTTAAATATCGATTGCCTATGTATTAGTTAAACGGTTGTCTACAATAAGTGACAGTTGATTTGATAGTCGTGACGTGAAGTGAATGTCTACATTGCCTTGAAGTTATATAGGTTTTTATCAAACGAAGTAATTTTTTTTAAGTATTCGTGAGTATTACACGTTTTCGATCTATCTGATAATGATAGAAAATTGCGAATAATTTAAAAACTATTCTAGATATCAAAATTCAGTGCCGTATTTAGTGCTTCTTTGCCGTTTTGTTATGCCTTTTCATGCAAATCTATTAATAGTTCATCATTATCCATATCTAACAAATAGATTCTTAAGTGTATTTTAGTACAGAGTGTCCTGTTTGCTAAACAAATAACCTCCTCAATGCGACAACTTCAGGAATGACATATTCCACGTTCCAATGTTGGTTTAACAAACGCGAAATATCGTGACTCAATTTGACTCTTTCAGTGACACGCTTTCTTCTCCTGAAAATCGTTGTTAACACGTTGTCCCTAGAGTTTGTTTAGGGTTTTACATTTTTGATGAGAGTTACTACAATTGACGTCAGTCCCCTGGAAACTGCATATTTCAATTCTCAAGGTGGTCAATTCAGTGTAGTCGGTTCAATATTTGTTGAGCTGAAATTCCCAGAAGCCCGATACCATGGTCGTACGTACAGGTCTGGAAACTACTGCACTTTCGAGTGGTGGGGGGTGTTATGTCTATCCGCTAGGAGCGTAGTATAATTACGTATACTCACATAGTTTTTTCGAGGTGAAAAAAAATTTTTACCTGTACTTCTAAAGCGTGATAGGCCACTATGAGGCCGAGTAGAATCACAGTTGAAACAGATATCAAGGTTTTGAGCGCCATTGAGTAGAATTCCTCCTGAAACAAATAACAAAACGAACTGGACAATTTGTAATGACCAATTTCATGGACAGTATTTTAATCTTTCATTTAAGTATTTATTCGTTATTTTACCCTGCATAATGTTCTATAATGAATATTCTACACCGGAATATTGATTTGTCAGTTCAGGAATCAGTGAAAAGGATCACCTACATCTACCCACATGTCAATTTATTATACAGGAACCTGATATGAATATCGATAAAAGAGTTGCGTGCTATGGAATAGTTGTGAACTGAAATTCTGATTAAAATTGATATTTGATAGCTAGCGATATATCTGATTTTATTCCCAACATGCCTTATAGGAGTTATATCTGCAGATACAGGTGTTGTTGAATCTTCAATGTCAGTATAAAGGGGAAATTTAACAAAGGTATTTTGAAATACGATTTGACGAATATCCTGAAAACTATGTATACTAAATATCGAAATACGGTTTTCACCACCGTCGTAGAGTCTTCAATTTTCGTATGGAGGCTTCTAGAGCTTCGATATGGACTCTTCATAGGTTTTTTCGTTGAAAAAATGGGGTTTTTGGGGGCTTTCGTGGGTTTTCGCGACTTTTTGTGGTTTTTTGGAATTTTCTACATGAAATATCTCGAAAACTATAATAGATATCGAAAAACGGATTTCACCACCGTTTTCAGCGCCTTTTAGACGCCTTATAGACGCCTTATAGACGAGTTTTGGGGCAATTCTATTTTTGTAAATTTTTCGAAAAATCGACGAAAGGGTACCCCCTTTGGATTTTTCAAAAAAATCAAAGTCGTCGTAGAGTCTCCAATTTTCGTATAGAGGCTCCCAGAGCATCGACAAGGACTCTTTATAGGTTTTTTCGTTGAAAAACAGAAGAATTTTGGGAGTTTTTGGTGGTTTTTGCGACTTTTTGGGGTTTTTTGGAATTTTCAACATGAAATATCTCGAAAACTGTACTAGATATCGAAAAACGGATTTCACCACCGTTTTCAGCGCCTCTTAAACACCTTGTAGACGGGTGAGAATCTGGTCGTTTCGAATTTTTATGGAAATCTGTTCGTTTTTAATGATTTTTTTTGGAAATCTGATCATTGTAGGGTCTTCAAATTTTGTATGGAGGCTTCCCTAGCATCGACATGGACTTTTCATGGGTTTTTACCTTGAAAATATGGGGTTTTTGGGGATTTGTAGTGAGTTTTCGCGACTTTTTGAGGTCTTTTTGGAAATCCCAACATGAAATATCTCGAAAACTATACTAGATATCGAAAAACGATTTCGGCGCCTCTTAAACGCGCCCTATTAGACGAGTTTCCAGGCAAATTTGTGACATTGAAAATATTCAACGAACAGAACAAAAAGTAACTCAGTCTCGGAATCTCACCTTCCGGTAAACGCCAGCACTGGACAGTTCGTTCTCGATGACCATCACGATGATTCCGAACATGCCCATCACCAAGGCGTAGTCGCTGATCCGTTTCCGTTTCTCGAACAGCGCTTTGCGTCTGCCCAGTCTATACCCCACGTTCGGTTTGTGCTTGAGACTGCCCGAAGAGGCCTTGTAGCCCGTGCCGAGACCGCGTTCCTCCATGAAGCGCGGGTAGTCCACGTGCCCTGTCAGAGCCACCGGCTCTTCCGGCTGCATCCTTCCTCCGGCAGACTCCCTGCTGGAGTTCTTCACGGCACCAGGAATCGAAAGGGTCGAGACGGGTTTCCGCAGCTGCAACCGAAAGGGCTCTCAACAGGGGAAGGGGAAGCTTTTGAGGACTGTTGCGTTTCGTTTCTCACAACTTGTTTCGACAATTATCGGAAATTGGAATGATCTACAGGATCAAGTCGAATAACAACATTCTTGAATAACCTTCCGAATGCGACGAACAACAAAAAACAGAACATTCAATCATTCAGAAAGGCTGGACGGCCGCGATATCGATCGGAGCACTCACAAAAATCCTCGGTGCCAATTTCCTTCCACATCAACACTGAGCATCCAGAAGGCAATTGAAAAAATCGACAAGGACTATATCTCACACCAAGTTCCGATAAAACACCAATAAGCTGTTTCAATCCTCATTGTGGATAACAAAAATTTATGGACACATCGTACGAAGCTTTATTGTCAAAGTATGTGTCGCGAATATGAAGTTTTATTGCACTGGGTGCATCAACGATGGATCCCACAGAGATGTAAAGAAAAGAAACGGTACAGTTTCCTCATACTGGGTGATGCAATATGTCTAATCGATCTCAATGAGAGCCCACTAGTGGAACAAAAGATACTTCGATGTTTTGGGTATCTTTTGTTCAGTGGGATATTGCTAAAACAGTATTGAACCTGTGACCTCATCCATTTAATGTAGGGGCACTAATGATTCAATAATTTTGTCAAAATGGATATGGAATTACGGATGTAATGGCGTTTGAATGTGCATCATTTATCTCCGATATAAAGATTTTCAGAAAATATTACAGGCATTAAAGTTGATCGATGTCTCATATTTATTCGTATTCGATATCAAATGGTATGGAATTTTCAGGAAATGATCAATAAAGTGAAATATGCAAGGTTAAATAAACAAACATTCTTTATAAATCATACCTTTGGCTTACTATTTTCGAGATATCACAAAATCAAGACAATAACAACAATATCTATAATCTGGGACCGTACTAGATAAAAAAAATCCCATGTGAGATTTTATTTAATACTCTTTTCTGAAGCTTGAAAGCTCCACGCCGACTACATTTTCTTTGTCAAGCTCAAATTTCTTGAATTCTTCTATAATAGCGTCCACTTTATCCCTGTTTTGAAAGACATCAAGAGATTTGACGGTATCAGTTCGGAAGGACTGAAAAACAAACCCAGCGTTTGTCCAAAAGCTTGGCGAGTATGAATGGACGACACATCAGATTATATTGGCCCAGAGGATCAAGTCACTGTTTGCTACAGATCATTTCCTATTGGGCATTTTTCAAGTTTATACTCGGTTTTTCGCCAAGTGTGGTCTCCTTTTAGTGGAGAGTTATAGCATAATAAACTCATAGAAGTTACGTTCCTGAAAATACTGATTCACTGAACGTCTAAAGAGAGATAATATTCCACTCATTTACGAACCCTTTTCCGCATTAATTTTCAGCTTCTACATTCTGTGTATCTAGAGCTGAACATCTGAATTTCCGGCGAATTGTTTTTTCATAAGCGCAGGATAAATTCAAGTATCTCACCACAGACATCTGCGAGAGCCCCAAGATATCTCGACGTCTGAATTATATTGTAATTACCAAGGAAATCTGCGGACCACATCCTCTGGATACACTGCAGGGAAATCCCCATTAATAATCGAAGTTAATCTAATATTAAACGGTAATTTTGCACCTCCGTCGTACACAGGAACGGCGAAGTTGAGATAAATAGGTTTGGAACACTTTTTCAACCTTTTTATCGGAGACTTGAATGCACATTCTATGGGGAAAACTACAAACACAGCGTGTTTTTCTTACTGACAAGCCCACTAAACTCTGTTGCACTCTCTTTTCGAGAAATGCGGTTCTATAAAAGCGTGTTCCGATTTGTTTGCAGAAGCCATATACCAAGTGTTCGATCAAACTTGTGGGTGAACATTGCCTCAAGACATTCATCGATTGAAAAGCATTGAAGGGCTTCAGTATTGTGTCGGTCTTACGCAGTCGACAATGACCAAGCACTTAGTATTAATTTCCTGTGAGGAATGAATAAGTCTATGGGGGACAGTTTTGTATTGTCTGTTTTCTCTTACCTACATTTTTCATTCTGTCAATACCATTTGTACTGTATTATCAGCGGATCAATCTATGAATGTATCAAAAAGAGGGAGGGTAGCTAAGAAAATTAATGCCTTCTAATGTTGTTAGAAAATATTTCATGGGTCGCATTGACATTGAATTATATCGAATTGTGAGAATTACATGGAACAAATGAAATAAAAATAACGTCAACGTCTAATAACGAAAAAAGGGTTGGTCTACCCAAAGGGTGCTCCACACAATATAAGGGCGCGTCAAGTAGATAGCAGAATTTGAATTTTCTCAAAAGGGCGTAGAGCAACGCGAAAGGAATTCAAGTTTCGTCGAAGGTTTTTTACAGTGATATTGTCATTTCTTGTATAAGAAAAAAACCAAAGAATGTTATAGGAACGCACATCAAAGAGCAGAGAATTGTTAGTTCGAAAAACAATAAACTTGAAACCATTCTAATCACACTTACTAGTTATTAAACATTTTTCTATTAAGAAAGAAAGGTTATTGAACTCTCGACGACCAAGGAAAAGGAATAACGATTCTTCCATTTCTTATTCCTTTTGTTGAAACAGGGACAATCTCACAACGTATTTATGTCTTCCTAGGGTAACTCATAATAACTCATAAAACTGGATATGATAGAATGGAGAATGAGCACTAAAAGAGAACAAATCAAGTCTCGCGAGAGATCGTGACGATATAGGTGGTAAAACCTCGAGAACAGTTGATAGCTGGTAGTTGAGTTGATAGCTGAAGATTTCGTTTCATCAGTGATTGATGACCCAAAAGTAAACCCACTTGATTACTGAATCAAGGGAATCAAAACAACTCCCCTGACTTCAAATTGATGATAATTCCCATAATTTTGTCTGGCATTATACAAATATACTGAAATTGTCTAGAGGTCACCTAAACAAGAGACAATATCAAAACAATTCAAAAATTAACCTATTTATATGAATATGTTATGATATACTTCAAGGATGTTCATTTTAAATTTGAATATGAAGCTGTAAACACACCAATTATAATGTATATCAAAGATACGACTTCTCGTATAACTGATTTGAAGGTAAAAAAACTTCACAGGTTTTCGTGGAAAGTTCACAATCATGAATGGAGCCCGGCATTGATACCCAACACTTTTTCCCATTTCCCATTGGTCAATACAAAGTTTGACATTTCAATTACTGCTAGTAGGCCGTGGGATAATTTTCATCGTGGTTTCATTCCAGGGAGATTCGTCACGTATCACGTACTTCATAAACTACTCTCATTGTTTTCAATCGAAATTGCACCCTATACAGTGTCCGCTTGTCCTTGCCCATTTTATATACCTGGAGTATTCCGTTCAGACGTGAGATGCATGATTCTGGCATCAGAAAAGAATCGACAAAGGAGTCAAGACAAAATAAAATGGCGGTAGCTTCATATCAGAGTATTGCTTGTCTTAGGTGCCGTGTTCTTTTTGGAAAATTCAAGTGGATAAACTCATGATTGTACTCTTGAGGATAATTGCAGTTGTTCTTTGGGTTATATCTCTTCCCAATTTGATTATTGATTGCACAATCTAATTAGAATCGGTAAAGTGGAGTGGTATAAGAAATTCAATTAGCTGATGGAGAGCTCTCGAATGTCTTGTGCACTGGGATCATGTTCCAGCTTATTGGGATTTTATGTTCCACTACAATAACTCCGAATTGATTCTGGAGTAGTGCCGGGTGTATCATCGCACTGAATGGAACGAGAAAACAGGAATTAGCAGGACAATGTCATCAACTTGACTACATAAATCTGCACTTGAGGAATCATTATTTATTTCATACAATCGTGTGCTAAATAAGGATACAAATACAATTTCGTACCATAGATACCAACCTTGTACAGAGAGTTGTTACATGTATGCACAAAAAATATTCATGATATAAACAAATGACAGTAGCTGAAGCCCAGTGATGAAAGATGAAAAGCTACGATCTAGGATCAACTACGTATACTGGCGAAAATGACAATATCACTATGATCATATCATGCTCCATGTGGTGCTTGTGCTCTACAGGTAATCAATTAAGGTATTGTTTTCTCGAAAAACAATTGATACTTTCGTTTCGTTTCAGAAAACACTTCCTTAATAATTTTGCTGAAAACTAGTGGGTACTTAACCTCAAACACATTCTGTTCGTAGGAAAGAAATATAAAAATATAAGCTGACGTTTTTAGTAAAAAGATCTCTTCATGTCTTTCTTTGTCTTTATGTTCGCTTTTTATTTATACAAGGGGTTAGGTTACACTAGGTCGTCCGAATGTCACTGGCTTTTTGTAACGCAGATCAATCAGAATAACGAAATTCCTACTATGAAACCAATATAATGAATTGTACAACGGACATGGAATTGAATATTGGAGGAAAATAATATTCCATTCGTGTGATACATACAAATCACACGCTCGATTGAATTTTCAGGGAAATTACCTCCGAATAGCTGTTGACTATTTAACTGGGCCATCCAAGTGGAAAATTATTCACTAGTGCAATAAATGAGGTGGATGAGCAAATCAAATTGTGCACCATCAATGTTCGAAACCTATTCGAAGAGAAGAAGAAAAACAATCGTCAGAACAGCTTTTATCCAGTATTTCCTAATGGGATATGTGTGGGAATGGAAAATCGCGGCCTACAATGCTTTTCTCGTTTCACTTCCCACTGTATCTTTTACTTTTCTTTTTCAGTTCTATTTCGGAATGAAAAGTTAACGAGCATAAAAATTCGTTAGTTTTGTTTCCTGTTCATTAAAAACTTGATACCAGCCTAAATGGACATAATTCCTGAATGTTATTATTCAATTATATAAATTCCAAGGCAATATTCGAATTGCATCTTATGAAAGCGTTTTCCCGCCCCAGGCGGCTCTGCATTCCGAGATTTTCCTTTAATTTCCTGCCTGCTTATTTAGAAAGCTTCCATATTTCACGGCATGATTGTTATTGGTTTTCTCTTCTCACCGTTTCATGCAGTTGCATGACGTTGCAGATCGTCTTATTGGCGCAGTCAAAGAGCCTTCTCTCGTGTTCCTAATGTCAAAATGTTTTTATTCGAGTGTTTCTGGAATGCACATTCGTGTTGGATTCCTGTAATTTTTTGGATATCAGCCCACAAAAATGTTGGACCAGCCAGCGCATAAAATTCTGCGGCTTATCATAAAAACCAGCTCTGACTCTGTTATCTAATAGATGAGATATGTGAATGTATTACCCAAATGTGTTTACTGAACTGAATTAAATTTGTTCCGCTGAGCTCGTGGTATTTACTGCTGTACGAAAATATACAGTGCTTTCCAGAATTCATTCGGAAGTCGAAAAAGAAGGCCATTTCACATCCCCATCAGCCAATTGGGAAGACCATCGACCTCTCAGGTCACCAGATTCAACTTCGATTGACCGGAAATTGTTGAAAATATTTAAAGAGAATTTATTGATCGTCAAACAAGAATTCCTAAGTGAAAATATATATTTCTGGGTCCATACTAGAATCTCTGAATAATCATCGGCAAAAGTTTCCTATGAATTGGTTTTGAGAGAGTGAGAAATGTTTTAGAAACAATATTATAGCTCAACTTGACGAAGTACCCATATCACTTTACCAATGAATGGTTCATGTGAAACGAATGTACATTACGTGATCCGGAACGTAAATCCTAACCGTTCATTCTACCTGTTGATGATTATCGAACTCGAATAAATATCGCTCCATTTTTATGGTTTATTTTAATGTTTAGCGTATGGAATGTATTTTTGTTGCTTTAAAAATAACGAAGCGCTGTTCAAAACGACCAACAAAAGTTTATCTTGCGTTCATTTCAAAGAAAATCGCAGACAGTTACGAAATCAGAGTGTGGAGAATTCTAAAAGCTTGAATAACACCAAACAGTCAAGTAATAGAGCCAATTGAAGGAAACAGAAAGCAGCTTGCTGAAGGACTGGCGCAAAATTCAAACTTTTACCTGTTCATTTCACACTTTCTCGCTAGCGTAGACGATAGCAAATACACCATCCCGACCAAAAAACAAACAACACATGCTGTCTTACATAATGAAAACTCGCTACGCCAGAATGTTTTTGAGGTTAGGTGTGAAAGCGTCAAACTTTCAGGCTAGGAAGTCAAAAGGATTCTAAATGATTATCCAACCGTTTTCACATAGGACACAGTATCGCTGGTGACTTCTGTGAGAGCGCGCTTGAGCCGTGTTCGACGAGTCTGCGCCATAGTCTGTGAAGAAGACAGCAAACCAGAACCCTATACAGGATCATACGATTCATCTTGCGGAATGTACATCGTCCAGGGTTGTCCACCGAAATCACGTGGAATACTTCCGCCCCATACCACACTTCAACTCGATTCACTACCATTTATGCAGCATTCTCATTCATTCATTTGCCATTATCAATTTTCGCTGATTGGGAATCGTTCTTATGAACTTACCAATACTTCTTAGGATAATTGATCACGGAGTTCAAAATTTGCCTTTTGTTTTTGATGCCAGGTTTCTTTCAATATCGAAGACTTTCGCCTAGTATAGTTGAGCAAGACAGTTTTGACAGCTCTCCTGAAAGTGCGGTGTTGCCGCTTGTCTATTTTTTCAACGATACTCCGAATCAGAATACTGGATAAATTTTCAGTCCAATTATTCAGTTCGAAGCAATCTCAGACTCACTAATGAGAAATTGAATGATGCATGTTTCAGTATTGAATCTGCGCATTTTTTCTCAAATCTTAATAGAAATTTGACAAATGTTCCGGAAAATTCCCAAGCATAGTTTGGCTGGGAATGCATGTATTCAGTATTCCACTAACTGTATTGGAATTCGGAGCGGAAGTAATTCTGTGGAGATTTCAAATGCCTCCAACCCATGGAATGAACTCAATCAACATTATTCTAGATCCAACTCAATATCTGCTGTTCATGTTTCGTGACACTTCTGGATTTTAGGTTATCTCAAACTGTTATACATACCCCAAAGCAAACACGGTGAAGAAATCGCGTATCTGCTGTTCATATCTGGAATGTATTATGTTTCATTGTAGTGGTTTTCACCACAGCAAAATTGAATGGAAGATGTAGTGTCCACAGCCTCAAGATAAACATGTATTCTGTCTACATTGGGCACAGATCCCCCACAACCCATATTTCAACAGGAAAACGTGTTTATTCTTGATCGCAAATAAGCAAGTGGAAGCATGTTTTCTGTTTCGGTTCAGCGTTTAATAACGAAGGTATACCTATATTCGACAAATTTATGTTTTAGGCAGGGGAATGTAAACGGATCAAAGAGAGTTCTGGCAATATTCTGAATATAGGATGAGGTAAAATCGTTACCAAGTGGAATGCAAATATTCAGCAATGCACTGAGAATATTCCGCTTGCTTATGTTCTGGAACAGTTTCAGAAGCTTTTACGCCAATTTTACAATTTGTACAAGATGGAAGAATAATTCCCCATCAAATAAGCTGACCCACATTGATTCTATGACCTCTTGTGGAGGAAAACAAAGATATAAAACTTTGACGATATTTCCACCAAACTTTGAACTACACTCATTTTCCTGGATAGGACACCTTGATGCAGTTTCCTCACGAAATATGGGCCCAATCGAATTTAATGGAGAAACAATCCACAACTTATTATTTGGATCGTATTATCAAGTTCATGACCAATTCATTTCGAGGATCGATCGGATAATCCAGGCTGATATATGACTCCCGGAATGGAAGTAAACATCTTATTATAACTTTTGTTACGACTCTTCATACATTGGCAGCTCTCCAAATGTTCGTTGCTTCTAGTCTTGGAACTCGAGACATTATAAGCCTTTGTTGAAATGGAAATGAAAGTTGGCCCGAGATATACAATATTCCAGGAAAGTAAAAAGACATAGGACGAGGATACGCTGAAAAGCTATGCACTACTAAACGTTCATTTGCGATTCGTGCCTAGTAGACAATAGATTTCCCTCTGAGTGCATTTGTTTTTTCGAATGACTGATTTGCAGGAGTCGTGTGGAAGTAATCTGCATGCAGAATGTGCAGAAATATTGAATCATCCAAACCAAATGTCGAATTGATTCATCAAGAATGTTGAGTACGTGCTTTCTTGGACTTTGTTACGATATTCTGTTGAGTTATTTCACCAAGAACTGTAGTCTGCTTCAATCATTCACAGGGTAATTATATTTCCTGACAAGCTATAAGATTGATTGACTTACCTAAGAAGATTAATTCTAATTCTCAGAGCTTGTCTGTACTTATAATTAAAATCCTCCCTATACCCTGCATAACTTTCACAGTATGGGGTACAAGACTTTGAAATGATAAAGAAATTATTACATTTCGCAAACATCCACAGGAAATCGAGTTCCTTGTTCGATCAGTTGTTGAATAGGAACCGTGTTGTTGGAAAGCCACAAACATTCTGTGATCTTTGTTTCCATTTCAGGGCATCTAATTTCAGTGGGTCAAGTGGAAAGGGCCGACAAGTCTCGGAGCGGACCACTTCGTTAAATGTAACTGTAGACAGGCTATAAAACACTCCATCGATTTTTCGTGTTTGGGAAATGGAAATAAATCAGTTTTTCGGAAGTGACATTTCCCTGTGGATATGCCTGGGCATCGCTTGAAGAACTATCGATTTCGTTCGAAAAAAAAAACATTTGAGGAATAAGAGAGGCTCAGCTCTGTTTCATTGGCTGTAAAAGATTGTCATAGCGGATAATCATTATCAATGTTGCATTTAAATAAAGTATTATACGTTGCACTTTCATGGAGAGGAGTTAGGAACTAGGAGTGAAACGAAGCAGTGATCGTTAATTAACAAAACTATAGAGTTTGGGAACACTGGAGCAGATTGCAATGAAAGTTATACTCGATTGTTTGAAGCATTCTCTAATCAAACAGTATTTCCAATTCGACGTACTCAACACTTTTGATTTCGTACCCCAAATTCAGTTTCAGACTGTGAAACATCATTTAAATTTCGAAAATATATTTAGTTTGGAAATATATAATTAACTCCACAAAGTAGAAATGGACCTTGTCTTTTTATATGTGTGAAAGTAGAAGTTCTGTTGAAATTACAAGGCGTATCTAGAACACTGGTCTTTGTTGTGTATTCTTTTCATTCTATAAAGTTAATTAAAATCTCCTGACGCAGCATCATGATGAGCGATTAAAGTAGAGTGAAGGGTTAATTTGGTGACAATGTTTATGTTATCTTGAAGCGACACTATGCATCATCAAGTGATGTACTTGTTCAAACCCTTATTTGACTAAAAATTTCAATTCCAGACTTTCGAACAGCAGATAAAATGATGAGTAATTTTCGTGTCTTCGTTCTCATCATTTGTTAGTGATAAGATTCGAGTTTGTTCATGAAAGAATTGTTATTCAGAAAAATGTTCACTCACAGACGAAATATACTTCAGAGTATTTTATCTCAATACATTCGAATTCAATCGCTGGCGATTTCGATGCATTTGTGAGCACATTTTATTGAATCAGCAATATACAAAGTACCGAGCTCAATGAAAGTGATAGTACATTGAAAATAATAATATTGAAACTAGAAAATTGAGGAGCTGACTGAATCTGTCATCTATATTTCATAAAACTAGCTCGAATTTGATGTAATTTTGTCCACTGAAGGTGACAATGGGCAAATGATTGACATTTTATTCACTGGGAAACGTTGTCAAAATAAATGAAACAGAACTTTGAGGACAGTGAACATTTTTCGACCTCCCGACAAATCCTATCGTCATCGTCGTCAACAGAACGACCGACCAATCACGCTCCTACCTGCCGGAAATTTCTCATCGCGCCATTGATACGTAGGGAGTCGGCAGCGATGCCGGCGATTCCTTCTCCATGGTCCTTGAGCTGTCTCAATGACGTGGAGGGAGCCGTGCCATGCACACAAGCGGAGCCACAGCACGGCGCCGAAGCCTCAGGCTGAGAACTCTGCCTGATCATTCTGGTTCCCGGCAAAGTCGTCACTACGGATGGCGTTCCCATTGGGCACGAGCTGCAAGACACCTGGAAAGCACACCAACCGAGGGCGGTAAGGGCTAGTCGTTAGTCTGGGCTCTACACCGAATTCGTTCTATGGAATTGGTAAAAGTGGCATTGGTGTGAGTTAGATAGAGAAAAAGAAAAGTGCAAGTACACATACTTAGGGTAGAAACGGTCGCTAGGAAGAAACCAGTAGTAAGGAGCTAGCAATACACTGCAACTGTGAGTTCACACACTTCATAGCACATTGAGATAGTAGAAAGATCCCGTTTCGTGTGGAAATAACCAAACATGTCATCATACATTACTATGTTTGAACATTCTGTCGTAAGGCACTGGCACGAATTAATACAACCGACTGTGGAATGAGCTCAAAGTCACCGCAAATTGGCCATTTCATCGCTAATACTTGTATGCATTCATCACTTCTTCACATCACCTGTTCTGGGTTTGACAGCTGTCAATTGAATACTGCTTTTTAATGTTTCATCAGGATTTATACTCTCTCAATATATCTTCGTCCAAGAAAAGAGGGTGAAATTTAGGACTTCCATGTAAAATATTTCGAGAAGTGTCAATTTCCACAAGATTATATCTACGAATTCGTATTTTTTGGACTAAAATACGTTTCAACAGTTTTAACAGTGGTTTCATCACTTACTTCACTACCCTCACTACTTCAATACATATTGCTAATTGTTGCGAAACATGTCATTACCCCAAGTGCCCCAAATGATTGACTGTGCTAATGAGGAGTACCTACTGAAGCTGGATTCTGTTATCCATCCTCGCATAATGGTGAGCTGTTTCATTGAAGGGCACTAGAATATAATGCAAATGATCATTGCGATCACACCTTCGAGAATTTCAGCAACAATAATAGGAATCGTTATGCCTCCATTGATCGCAACTACTAAAATAGATGCATGGGCATGGAATTTTCAAATATATTATTGACACGTGTAACACTTTGTGCGACTTGATTGAATGTCACGGGGTGATATTTCAGTGGAATCAATTTCCGTTGGTAGTTCATCATTTTTCCAATATTCCGTAAAATGATTCTCACCGTCTCCTGATTTGTTATTTCACATGCCCCCAATCCATTTTCCATGAATGTTTCATAAAGCATTGCTGATTGAAAAATGCATTCAAATTGAATATCTACACTGACAGTATCGAAAATTTTATATCCTGCCTAAATCAAAATATCTGAGGCTATGGTGAAGAAAATAACACGAATCCTAACAAGTGGAATTAACAATATCAATTTCTGTACGACGCAGCATCCGGGAATGTGTGAATCTTTGTTATTCATACATAATCGACCCCATGAACGAAAAGCATCACAGTTTACGACTCCTCGTGAGACAACTGTATTACTGTCATAAAATGTTCATCCATAATTCATGCATCCACAAAAACGAAACGATCCATAACGTTCCGTGAATCGTTCGAATCAAACATCTGTACGGTGCAATGGAAACCAATTGGATTTTCTTGTGTCCATGAGTTTATAGTGAAGTTGATGATCACACTCGACAGCATCCCATTCAATTCACTGAATAACAAGACCAAACTGGAATTCGTGGTGGAAAATATATCCTCTATTCATCAGAAGGAAATGGATTGCGAAAGCGTCTGCCCAAAGATACACAGGGAACCGGAAATCGAAGGAATCTCTCAAAATAAAAATCTTTAGAATCATCATGAACCGAGCTATTCCTCATTGGAGTATGTTCTGTCAAGTTTATACATGTCATTATACAATTCGAAGAGTATTGAATCGTTATTTGAGGTTATAGGATTCCTAATGTACAAAGAAAAAAGGAGCTTGAAGGCCTCATTATCAGACATTTTGATTAAACAATGAGAAATATAAGTGGCAGTTGAAATTCTGTTCTTGGCATCACGTTTCTGAGTAATTCAGACATCTGATAATATCCCTAAAACAGTTGTGGAGAGGTTATAGTTTTGCTGAAGAATGGATTGTTAGTGAACTTGAAATAATGAAGCGAACACTGCCTAAACTCCATTTTCCAAACAATTTCTAATTGCCTGTGGGCGGATGCAACTATCCAAAACGAAGCAAATTGAAATGTTTCATAACCAATAGACTCGGATGTAATAGAATTCTGTCCGCGAACTGCTTCTGTAATTTATTTACGTTGAAGATTCAATAAAAAACTCGTTAGGGTTTGGCGGTAGCACCGACAAAATGAGGCCTTAGTACTATAATCGCAGTTGAAATCAACTCGAAAAATGAAATTGTCGCAAAGAAAGCTCGAGGTATACCAAATGATTATATATCCAGATGAAAATGGGGTCCTTCTATATTCCATAAAAAGGGTTAAAGTATATGCAATCGCAGTACATTGAGGAGTGGAATAATTTTTGTGGCTGGATGGATGGAGTCCGGAAGCTGCCGGTCCAGGAAGACTGACCCTATACGAAGAATAAAATCATCGAAACGGAAAAAGACATGGAGTGGCTCCGGTCGTAACTTCCATATTGCCACTTTGTTATTTCTACATTCTTATCTGAACGCATTTCCAACCCATGTGGAACTAAATTGGAATATCATATGCAGTACACATGAACCGTAGTCAATTCAATGTATTTGAATCTGATGGTATCTGAGAAGAAACTTTAATTAAATCTATCTTTCCCACCACTAATTGAATGTATTTCTGAGAGATACTTTTTCATGAGACGGAGAAATCGTTACGAACACTTCATCATCACTGAAAGCATTAAATGTATGACAGATAATTTGAGTTTGATTGATGACAGCCCGCGTATGTGATTATTCATCAATGGTAACTGTGATTTGATTGAACCAACCTTGAATATTTCATGAACAGCTGAATTGGAAGCAAATATAAATGAATACAAATGAAAAATATCAATTTCCTCTCGGTAGTTATTATCTTTTATTTCCCGAGGAATCCATGTTTGTTTTGCAGTTTACTTTTGAAAATTCACCTGGACCTTATTTCCATAACAAAATTTCATTATTTTTTGTCGGACTAGCCCGCAGGGCGAATTTTAATTATTTATTCACCTCCGAAAATTTCATAACAATTTTTGTGACACAGTAGCCAACTGAAGGGTAACTTTGTACCTTGCATATATAGACATTAAAATTTGAATATCACAGGAGGGAATAAATTACCTAAACATTCAATCTCGCGAAATATTTTTATTGCTGCCAACATTCTCCTCGTGTTTGGAGTATTTTTTTATTTTCAAATGATTTTCACTTTCAATCCGATAATATGGAGTGGAAAGTTATCACAGATTCACCCTGTATATACGTTCCACTTGTTAGATTCGTAAGCAACTAACCACGTAGACCACTTCCAATTCGAATAAAAGCATTACAGTGGTAAACTCGATTTGCTTTCTAAAGAAACAAGCAAGAAGTTCCAGTCACATTTTCTTCTCTATTGTAATCAGGTCAATCAAGACTTTATTTAATTCGAAGAGAGTCCTTCGATTAACCGCATTATTGAGTATCAAAATCATTGTTTCGTGTTGCGATGTGACTTTATTTCATAGCACGCGAAATCTTTTATGACCAAAGTCCGAGCTAAATTAAGACAATTGAAGTGAAAAGCGATGCACGTGTAATAGCAAACAACGGCATTCTATAGAGCCATTTCAGCCAACATTGTCGGCGTTTCAGGGCACTAAATGACTACAAAACACTTTCCCAAGACCTCTTTCACAATATTCTACTGCAATAGGCTCATCGATATTTTGACGTTCTGGGTAACTGAACAGAAAAAGAAGAAGAATGAGGTTATATCGAACGGACGAATATTTAGATATGTCTTGTTCCAAATCGTTCTTCGAGTAGAATATTTGAGCAAGTTGGAATAATGGAAAGAGGTAAGGGCCAGCTATATTCCCTTAGGACCAACCGTCTATTCTAGTGGACAGGGTTTTCAACAGTTCGGTGTCCTTCTCGAATATTTAATCAACTCTGGGTCTCCATGCCTACAGAAGGGAATTTCTTCATCCTGTACGTTCCATAATCCGTCAATTGCTGAACAGAAATTGGGTCCGTTTTAATGAAAATCTATAAGCTGGGTACACTGATATGAAGGCTTTAGTTTCCTTCATAACCAGCATGTATTATAATTGGGATGTTTTGTTTTCAAGCGATCCATGCATGTGGAAGGTAAACAAATAGATCCTTCAACGGAAAATTGTCTTACACAAAGGGTAGCAAAATAAAGCTCTTTGCTCCTGGCGTGAATTAATTTCCGGTGTCGGAACTAAGCTAAATTGGAGTTTGTTTCCGAAAATGTCATTAACAAGTGCCAATTTTTTTACCGCGAATAGTCTCTTTTTCAGAACTACACCGTTTTGTCAATTTCAAAATTTCATTGGAGCATATTATTCCGTTATTTTTCAATATATTTGTGAAAAAAATTCAAAAAATCGCCAACTTTTTCATTAGTCTCTTATTATGACAGGTGACTATGATTTCAGAGTAGTGCCCCTGAGATGATATTCAATCCTAAGCTATCCCACTTTTATGGATACGCCATAAAGCTTTTCCAGTCCGAGAGAATCTCCTGGGGCATTGTAAAAATATCATTTCCTCCGTTCCAGAGAAAACGTTCAATTGCGCAATCACTGAATATCATTCACGATTGATTACATCAATATCCCAGGCAGCTGAAAGAGATCCAGAGGATAAGCTGCCCATTTCTCTCGAAATCTCCCCAATCCTTCAATAATTAATCCTTCAGGGAATATATTTCATAACATTTTTCTCTAAGCTGATTGTCAACGAAGCTATTATTTCTTAGCTGAGTTCTGTTCTTTTAGTTGGCATATTTCGGTTCAGGAAATCGCTGCTTTGCGTTTCGCCGAGATCTCGAACTTCAAATAAAATACTTCTAGCTATGGATATAAACGTGAAAATATGCACAATCCGCAGTAAATCATGTTCTCACGTCTACGTTTCAGTACCGTATATTAATAAAAAGGAAATATACACATCTATAAGGTTTATTTTATGAGGGCATTTTCCCACATTGAAAAGCAGTTTCTATAGTTATCCATACTTAATAGGAGTCTACCTCTAGAAGTAATAACAACGGTAATATTTCGTGCAAAGAATATTGCGTCTTATATTACTCCTTCGATATTGCAGAATAATAAGTTTGCTAGTATTCCCACGAACTCAGATATTCCAGACCGACACACTGGAAATGTCTCGGTAATGTTCATGGTGAAATCCACACTGATGCATTATAAAGTTTATCCAAACAACGCGGGATAAGTGCATCACGACTGTATCATGACAAATCCCTAAAAAGATCGATAAACAATATCTCAACCGAACGCAAATGAAACTTGGATTAGTTGATCATGATCGATGTATTGTTGTGAAGTTGTATCAATGTATGCGCCTCTACATAATGGAAATGAAGCAATAATTCATACTGGAAAAGGCTCAGGAAACTGCTGACTGGCCTTCCGGATTAAACAACAATTTCATCGTTGGGATTCTGAACAATGAATCCGAATTAAGGTTTCCTGAAGCTACAATATCACGATCGTTGATAATACGGTGTCTCTCATTATTCACTTCGATTCAATACATACTTATACTACAATCTAAGGAATATGCGATACAATAGGTATTCATTCTTCATCTGTAAAGCTGAATAAGTGCGTGCAAGCTAGAAAGAAGAAGTAAGTATTGTTTGATGCTGAAAAGATAGTGTTCCATGCAACATGTAGAAAACAACTGGGTAATCACGTGGCAAGAACAATAACACGTCATTGTACATGTATAGTCTATTCATTTAAGCAAGGTAGTTTTGACTTTAAGACTCATTGGTTTCTTTTAGAACTTCTTATCAGTTCGATTACCGAAGTGTTTTCTCTTAAAGGAAATGAAAAAAAAGAAATGCACTGCTATTTCCTTATAAATAGTAGATAATCTATACAGCCATCCCTTTCATTATCATTCCGACCTTTGCAATGCCTTGAAAAGAGTACTGAGACGCCATTTTGAGAGAGTGGCTGTATGAGAACTAATAATACCGGAAGTAGAGTTGCATTCGACACAATGTAATTCCATTATCGAGAAACTCCAAAAAATTAACTAGTCCATGTTGTCATGAAACTCTACTTCCTTCGTATATCATTGTCAAGACCCGAAATCGTAGCAATCTTACCGGGGCATTAAGACAAGGACATGTACAATGATGAATGGATCGGACGCTCTCTCTAGACACAGATCGAACTATTTTCAAGGTCGATGCCAGTGTCTGCGATGTCCGTCGTTCGACGACACCCCGCGAAGACGGAGAAGAGTATGGCGCGATCTGAAAGGCATTCGACGAGCTCCTGTTCCTCGTCGGGATGTTCGACGACAAGTTCTGTTTGCACCCTTTCACGTCCAACCTGCAACGAAGTGAATAAATGAGGAGTTGAGGGAACGCCAATGGACTCCAGAGCCATCTTGTCTTTTCCTCTCTCGTCAATAGTTTATGTGTGTAGGTGGAGTTTATTGAACCTTTGGGCTGTGTTATGTAGCTCGGGATAGGCGCCAGGTACAATTTTGTTGATTAATTAACGCCGCCGTTTCCTTCACGGTTGGAGACTTTGCTCCAATAACTGATGGTTTTGTCATTATCAATATAAACACGACCTTCTGAGATATCGTTTTGACCACGACGAATGCAAGGAAATAGGTTGTCAGAAGAAAATCACAAGTCACCCTGCAAAATCACCCCTTGAAAGGGTTGAAGAAGAATATCATCGTGCTCCCTGTACAATAAAACTCCCAATTGAAGTCATGAGAATGCTTACAAAAAGCCTGTTTCACCTGCTCGTCATAACTCATGCTTTTTAATAAATCCAATTAGATATTCGCCTGTGATGACGTCGCAACCATTCAACCGTAGTAATATGAGCTTGTCTGCGGCTTTGGAATGCGCTGAAATTGTCCTGTAATACCCACAGTGAGCTGGTCTAATCTGCATACATTGACAAGACTACGTGTATGTCGAGGCGTATGTCATAAGATTTCCTCAGAGAGATTATGATGATTTCAGTCTGTGCACCAGAATGAAGTTTGTTGGGTTGGATATAAATGAGCTCCCACCAGGTGCATTGTTCTGACACTGTGAACGGTGTTTCGAGTTATGATGCGAATAGGCTAACATTGGTTCATCATTTCCGTGGAGTAGAGATATCAAAACATCCGAAATTCTACCTGAAAGTTTGATGGGAATTTAATATGCTGCATGTGGAACACTCACAGCGAAAAAAACTTAACAACTGTGAATAATACCCAATGAATATTCAGTAAAAACAAGAGGATTGCACGATGAAGTACTTTTGACGTTGATTTGGACTGGTATTGAAAATGTCAGTGATAAATCAGGACCTACGAGGACACCTGGCGTGATTTTTTTTGTTCACTGCGTGTAGGGAACATGATAGTTGAGGATTAAATGGATCCAGAATTAAATTCCTAGGACAAACTCGAGATTACATTCGTGACTGGAATGCAATCCTATATACACATGTAATTCATGATATTCCAACGAAAATACATCCTGTTGGTGTAGTGGATTACACTCGGTTCTATGTCTACGTGTCATATGAAGAGATAAGCTAATTCAAATCGAAATCTCCTCTCAGTCCACGTGATGAATTTCTATTACCCCAGTTTGGACGTTCTATCCTTCCACAGAAACCGATTCATCCACAAATTACAGTGAGAGCTCCGAAAGTACCTATTCAACAGATCATTAGCTCACTTACTCAACGTTTACCTTTCAGATGTGGTTATTCAGGATTTATTTGCACGATTCAACGTATCAGGTTTGCGTTCCCAATAACAGAACAGAAGGACAATCAACGTCGCTTCAGAATGCACGTGTCAGTTTTCATTCCATCTGATCTCTGATTGAAATTATTCGAAAGTTGCGCTTCTAATATCGATTCTGCTGGAAAATCTGGGTCAAATACCATCTTTGCTAATGATTTCGAAATAAGTTTTTTCGGCGCGATGTACGCTACTTCAGCTAGAATGACAATTCAGAGTTTTCATGAGAGTAAACAGCGATTTGAGTGATCCATTTCGAAGAGCTCGCGTGTTTGCAGAATATGAGCTTCTTGAACTTTCCAACATTTTGAATTAACGTCTCCTCCATTACAGTTAGAGTTGTTAGTAGGTAAGAGAGTAGACAAGATCCACTGAAGTAATTTATAGGTCCATGATGCAGTATAAAGTTTAATTCAGTGATAAAGTAGTCGTGATACACCTCCATTGCATCATCAGACTGTTTCAGGAGTATTTGAATGGGAAAATTCTGGATGCCCAATCGATGAATTGAATGTGCACCATAACGGTATTTCCGAAAATTGTGGCGTACTCCACTATAGAGCTTTTATTCTTGTGGTCAGACCATTTCGAATCGTTGTTGATTCCACTTGTATGCAGACGCATAATTGGATATCAAATTTCCATGAAAACAAATAGTCGTCAACTCCAACGATTATAGATTTCAATCCATTCCCATCTGACCGATATATATTTTAATGAATGCCATTCATTCTCGGCCAGCAAGTGATCATGTTTCAAAGGAAAATTGTGTTTTATCGTTCGCCAGTACAAATCCAATCTGGTTAACAGCCACTCGGAGCTTCGTTAATTGAACATTGAATTTTAATATATTTCACACCATCAAACGCAATCAGAGAACTCAATCGTCCATTTATCATTTTTATTTGTCGTTGAACATGTTTTCTAACCTCAATATCAGTATTAGAATATTCTTCTCCCTCATCTCTACGTATCATGTATTCATGGACATATCTATTTCCGATTCTTATTTCTGCAGGTTATTATTATTCAGTGAAAACGATGGAAGTGTTCATGGAATAACAAGCGAAAACTTGGTCCATCTGTTCCTACTAGAATTGATTAATTCTTGATATGAAATCTTCATGAAATTTGTGGGTATCAACAATGAATACCACAAGTTGAGTCAGCTGTCCTTGTGGCAGATTTATATAATTCTCTTTGTCCTTTCAGTATTATACCCTCATCCCTCTCATTGTTTGTCTTGGTCACGGTATTGTCAGAAGAGGCTTAGGATATTTTCTTATTTTTGTTTCACGAAAACTTCTGAAACTCTACGTTTATAGAACGCGAAGGAACAAAAGCCTGCTTCACTGATTCGATAGAATAGGAACTTTATCGACGAAAAAGCGGACTTAGTTGAGTTTGTTGAGGAGAATTTCAGTATTTCGCTCTGCTCAAAAGTGTTCATCTCCAACAGAAAAGCCGAAATAGAGATTCGGTGGAAGTAATTCAAGATTCACTACGTGACTTTTGCTCTAATTTCAAGTGAACTTATTTTGAAACAGCATGTCCTCATTATAAATGGAGAGAATCTCCGCAAATCAACTTCCAGTTATAGAAAGTGTTACGAATCTTTCATAAACTGAAAGAAATGACTTGAGTCACTGAAACAACCAGAACAAATCGATTTATTCCATGATAAAAAGGAACTTAACCTCACTTAATGACGTGAAACGAATTTCAATTTCCATGTGACAGCTCCTGGCATAAATCCTGAACTTGTAATCGAATGTTTAGCTCCTATTCGATTAGATTTTATAATTTAAAGCGAGGAATTCCCGGCCATTGGCACAAATTCTCCTACGACGTACAAATAGTGCTTATTGTGCTGAGACTAACTGGTTTAATGAAACTTTCCAATTCGTTAGCATTGGGGACCAACAGCCAATTGGCAATTGAGTGGCTTTCCAAGGAAATTCTTGACAGTAGTAGAGCCGGGTATGGAATCTATGTATATTTCATGTATTATCGACTAGCAATGGGCTTATTTCTCATGATATATTAGAGAGAGTGCTGAATAGTATCGATTCCAACCTCGCTGTAATTGGGATCATGCAAATAATTAAGCAGATAATTCGGATACCAAAAAGTAACATCCAATACTGAATGACCTATTCTAATGATTGAATGGTGACTTCAACACCTTAGCGCAGTACAAAAACTTCCCAACAAAGCATAATAAAACGTGAAAGGAGTCTAATTAGCTTGCCTCTACCATACTTGACAAACCCCTTAGGAATCATTGCTATTACGTTATTTCACTGTAGGTTACACGATACTATTATGTTCTATTATCCTAGCGAAATAAAAGACCATTCAGTACATAAATTGGTCCGCGTGAATTGCATTTTCATTCAATGTTTCAGGAAGTTCTGTTATCTTTCTATGGATGTCTTAATTGACTACACAATCAAGCTGAAAGTGAAGAACAGGACAATCAGGGGCACAACGCATTAATCAGCAGCCCCAAAAAGTATCTTCTAATGAAACAGAAGAAGAACTAAGAGAGGAAGATAACGAGCAAAATTCTTGGGAACAGTGAAAACGGAAGAGCTCAATCGAAATGAGTACTCACCTGCAATGTAGTTCAATATCCGGCACAGATCTGGTGCTGTTCTCCTCCAAACAGAGCGATCCATCCTCCTCGCTGTCAGAGAACACTGACAGTTGAGGATGATGCGATGACACCAAGAATGTGGTGCATTCTTGACGCATCAGCACCGGCTTGGAACAGTTAGCTGGCGAAGAAGAACCGGTCAGCGAGGGCTGGCCCACCAGAAGGCTTGCTGTCTCATCCTGACTACTCATCCTTGAGCCCTTAGGCCTATCGAAGTCTCACTCCTGAAACAACAGAAATAATTGATAGAGCTTCGACGAGAGACGATGAGAAATATCTCAGGGCTTCGCTTTGAGTGGGGCAATACCGAGAAAATGGAGTGTCATTCAGTGGATGTTATCCGGAGGATAATAAATGTGACTTCAAACATTCTTTCCGAGCATCACTGGATACGGAGATGACAGCTCCTCAGATCTCGAGTCAACATTTTTATGTTAGTGAATCTATTCTGCTCTGAAGGATGAAGTTCGGAAGTTTCTTTGAGAACTTTTCCTGCTCTTTCTTCTTCTCACAAAGGTGCGAAGTGATTAACTTTGTTAAACAAAACGAAAAACTCATAACTTCCTTCTGGAACAGTCAAAGCAATCAAGTTTTATGGGAATGGACGATCAGCTCCATAGCTCACTTCTTTACTAATCACAGTGTGTTTGTTTCCATTCGCCTCTTATCTGCTAAGTAGGTTGTAAGCGTTGAAGCTTATGTGAGTTCAAACAACTTCTAGAGTCATCATTTGGATCGCTCGACTGATAGCAGAGCCCTGAAGTTATTCAGGCTGTACAGTGAGTCCAGAATATAAATGGCAACAAAACAGAATAGTCATTGAGAGAGCCATGGGAAATAGTGGCTCCACACGTAAAAGCTGAATTATTTTTTAAAATCCACTCACATTTTCCCCGCCAATTTCACCTTTGAATTCGTGACTGAAGGATGCAAGTATACAGCGTATCTCTACTGAAAATAATATGAGAGGAACTACTGTAATGATAAAGACAAAAATCGATGAAGAGGTTAGAGCACGCGATATTCTTTTTCATTACCTTCCTGGATGTCAACAAAGCAGCATAGCAGCAGAGAGGTGTATTTTTCATAATGATAGAGGAAAAAATTGTAGAAGCAATTTCATTTATTTTGACGATGAAAGCTGGAGTTTCCTTCAACTCCCGTTCTCTGTCCAATTTTCATACAGACAGTGGAGAAACCAACTGAAAAACTCCCTTTTGTTTCATCTTATAGCAACACCATTTTCATTGGAATTTACTGATTCCACTTGCATATCGTGGAATCAGAATCAATATCCCGGAAGTGGGAGTAGATCACCTTAAGCGGATCAAACTTAGTTATTTCCACATAATGTATCCGCTGCATCCAATGAGTTACTTGCTGTTAAAGTGCTAGACAGTTCAACCACTATTATAGCGTCTACTTGACGGTAACATATTGTTCGCAAAGTATGATGAAACACCTAATCGATTGAGTGGAGATACCCATAACATACGGACAACTAGAAATTCCTTGAATTTTCACAGGTGTTGCTGAATTTATATTTGAGCTTCGAATTAATACCTGAGAAAGAAGAAGAGGAGAATAGGTGAGTACTTGAGATTCAGGAAATAATCAAGATAGAGAATCTCCTCACATAATTATTCCTCAGCATCCTAGATTACGAAAAGATTAAAAGGTTGGGGATTAGACAGTGTAGAGCTGTAATGGAACCTGCTTGAATTAATGATATCACATTCAGGAACACGGCTACTGAGATATATCCTCAAATAGCATCCATCCTTCCAAGAAAACCACCTCGTATGTGTTGTGGAGGCACTTCACATCCGAAATTAAAAATAGCAGAGCAATATTATCTAGTTGCTTATGCACAGTCCATCGTCACTCATTTATTTATAAAACGGTTTAATTGCCGTTTTCGTGTAAATAAACTTCCATTGTAGATGGCCATTAGTGTTATCTACTTGAATTTTATTACACGATCTCAGAGCTTCGACTCAAATGTATCTCACTTGTTATTGGCTCCCAATATTTACCTGAGCCAAAAAAATATGAGCGTCAATAAAATTGACTGAGGAACGTAGTAAATATTTACGGTTCCGGAGACCGAAAAATCATTGTGATTGTGACTTGAACTCCTGTTAGCATTGGCACATCGCTCGCAATTGTTTGATTCTGGGAAAAATTCCCGAAAATCCAAATTGACTGCATATCAATGCCGTACGATGCGGCGTTAAAAAATTGGTAGAAATATTTCTTTTATTTCAGCACAACGAATGTTGTATACATAGCTTGGATGTGTTCGAATAAATCGGTTCATGGGGCAATGTTGATGACGTCAGAGAGATATATTGTGCCTCCAAATCCCTATACTACATTCCTAGTCTCCCCTCCAATGGCTGACGTGGATGTAGTACACACAGAAGAGATATTTTTAAATCATCAAACGTATTTATGTTGGTGTATCAGCGGTCGACATGAGTGTGAAAAGCTAGGTTAATTGGAAAAGTCGGACAGCAATGAAAGTGATGGAAATGAAGGGCCGAATGGGAATTTTATTCGCCCACCCAATCTGAATGAACAGTAGTGAACATCCTTGTTGATAGTTGCAGCATTCACGTGAAGATTTATATAGTGGAAAATTGTTGTTTGAAGTTGAACGCAACTTCAAACTATTCGAAGTCTCCCATGAATAGCGCTTTGAAATTTTCTAGCTATGCGTCTACATCAATGAACGTTCCACTTGTGTGATTTATTTTCAGCATAGCTGAAACGGTATTTTATGAACTATGTCGACCATGAATTTGGTTTATTTTCCTCGGAACACAACAAACAACTTTTTCGTCAAGGTACAAAAATTCACATTTCCATTATAAATTTCATTGAATATTGGTGATAATAATTGATTTATGAGAATTTTTTCAAACGTTTCGAATAAATTCATTTCATACTTGTTCATTATTCAAGTTGTGGAGTTTGTATAAGAATATTAACTCATTTGAAATTTGTATCAAAAACATTTCTGTCAGCGTTCATAGGCTAATAAACTCTTATAAAATAAACTCACGCGTAGAGAGATTAGTAGGCGAGGTGTTTACCTCTACATTATGAATAATTAATTAAATTATGAAATAATATAAACCAGGGAATATTTTATACGAAAGCAGCTCCTTCCATCATCATAATATACTATCTGGGGCATCAGTTTGGCTGACGCCATCATCAGAAGGCCTTTCATCAAATTTCCATTTCTAGTAAAACATTATCGAAGCGAATATGAATATTTAAGAAAGTTCCTTTGTATTTCGAAAGGAAAGTTTGGTCGGCATTTATTTCATGGCTTTCTTATAACTCAACGTCAGTTTTGACGCCACAACGGGAAGTTTGAAAACTCGTTTCATTTCATGAAAGATTCGAAAATAAATCTCCTCAGATTGAACTTCAGGATATGATCTGGCCCTGCCATATAATAGTATCAAAAAAATGGTGAGAATGTAAATGAAAACACCCTTTGTGCTGATCCCTTTCATTCTCGCCGATTCAGCGTTCATCCTGTAATCTCTTCCATTAAATCTCACATTTGATGCCATAAAAATGTAACAATTTCATTCATATTCACGGAATGGGATTGGGTGGAAAAGCAGGAATCCAATAAAAAAATACAGGACCAATCAAGAACGATTGTTATTGAAGTCTAAACAAAAATGAGGGGAAAATATTTTTCCCAACAATGTATCTATCGAGTAGTCAATCATCTCGTGATGGCCATTCATATCAATTGACTCCAAGTAACTCATAAATGAATATCACGCACATACAGTTTGTCCTATAGTATTTTTTCTATAGTTCCTTCAATGCCAAGGTTTGAATTGAAAGAATTCAATATGGCGGATGAAAAAATGTGACAAGCAACGAAATAACATCGACGATAACACCTACTTCATGAAAACGAAGAAGTATGACTTCTGAACTCTGATGAATGTATTAAAGTTTTTAGTTTCCATTACCTGAAAAACGAATTATTCAGTTTTGATCTATGCTTGACCTTCAAGAATGAAACTAATCGATAGCTTGGGGTACTCAATAACGTCATAAGCTGAAACTGAAGCTCTCCAATATTCCGATATTGGTAAAGGTCGAATAGTCCTCTCAATATACCCCTTGACATTTCCGATAGTGTACTTTCATTTATATTTATAAATAAGTCTTCTTGGGAGTCCAGAAATACGAAATCGATGAAATATCAACTGAGTTCATTTTGGGAAATCATAATTGATACAAAGACCCTAACCTCACTATTTTACCATTTGGCAACCTTCAATTTCTAGTAGCTCAATTGTTTATTAACAAAACTACACCTGACTTCTTATCTGCGTTGTTCCAATGTGCATTTTATTACGCCATTTTGAAAAATGCTTGTTTTATGGCACTTTCAAGAAAAAGAACAATAGCTATAAATGTTTCATGATTATGTTTAAGTAATAACATTAAATCATCGAAAAGATACTATTGTTGAAAATTGAAGGTATTCAAAACATCGAACATGTCCGTGAATGACTATGTAGTTTAATGGCTAATCGTAAATTTATCTTTCATTACGCGAACCATGGATGTTGGGAATTTATTCACTGATATTAATAGGATCATATTCAGAAGGCTATGAACATTGGACATTTCCAATTTGATGAGCAGCATGTTTGAATATTTCCCTACTAAATGAAAATAGTTTCAATAATATAACATCGATTCTGAAAGACAATTTGTGAATGGTGCATCCATCAGTTCTCTATTTTTTTTCCTCCAGTGCCATTGAGGATTCCCTGAATTGTAATTTCTCAGGACTCATCACTGTCTGAAACATTGACTATGATCGAAGACTATAAATTTTCTTTATGGCCCAGAATAAAAACCTGAGATCTTTGGCTGAAGTTTAATCTCGTAGATTTTATTGTTCACGTACACAAAAAATATTTTATAGTTGTGAAAATGCTGTCTCACTAATCATTCTAGTAAATCGAAGTTCGATCAGTATATCTTTATTTATTCCTGTCGATATTTTTGCAATGAATGTAATATTTTTGTTGAATTTACATCACTTTCCATGTACCCAATAAATCTTCGTGGGTTTGATTCGATAAGTTATTAGAAAAACTCCAGTAAGCTCTTATATACAAAACGTCGAAAACATGAGATGAAAAATGAAATTATATTTCGAGATGATAAATCTTGAAGTTCCCACAACAGTTTCCATAAATCAAGAAAGTGTTTACCCAGATTCACGTAGTTACAATTCAGGTATCACAGGAAATGGGCACCTACTTCGGTCTATTTTCTAATACATCACTCACGAGATGAAAATACTTAGCGCCGTGTTTCTCTCGGCAGAACAATCGATGCACTGACTTCCACGTGAATTCCGTTTTTCCTCGATGTTTCTATGGAAATAACAGGAGTAACAACTTCTTTATTCTCATTTTCGTTTGTGTTGGAACGCACAATGCGAGGTGGTTCTTGATGGCAGTGACAAAGCTCTACCAAGACGTAATGTTGATTTACCAGAAAAATCTTAGTGTCGATGTATAAATAGTCGAAGAAACGTTTATGTATTTGCCAGATGGCCCGCGGAGTTAAAATAGCCATTAAGAAATGTGATACAGAGTCACGTAAATGCAAAGTGGTTCCAGAAGAGTTTACTAGTGACCATACACAAATTTTCATTTTATTTGTTTTCACACTCGTTAAGTTATATACACGTCGTAAAGGTATATTTGCCTTTGAATAATTCTCCAACATTATGCTCTACCTACTATAGATTACTGTGGTATTAACATTTTTAATGGCCGCGCACAATTTCTAATGGCTTCGTTTCGAATTAATTACGAAAGAATCATGAAAATCGAATTGAAATAAAAACCAAATCGAAAACGTGGTTTATTGGTCAATAAACTTCGGAAATGAAAGGCACTCATTCCCAATTCAAAAATAATAAATACACCATGCTTGCCAGAGTGCACATTTGTATTTTCATGACAATTACCATTTAAATATTCATCCGAAAGTATCCATGACACTTTCAGTGGTCGTTTCGTTATACTTTTGATGGCCTCGTCCATACAAAGTAGTTATCTGTCACATCAACAGCTAGTTATGCTTTGTCAATCCTTTTGATATTCATCAGAACGAGAATTATGACTCGCAATTATCAATAAATCAATTTCGCTCGTCATTGCAGTGGTTACTTTTCTCATACATCACAACCTCCTATCGGTTGAACAGTTTTCTATGGAGTTTATGACAGATGACAATAGTTTCATGATAACAATGAAAGCTAGCTGTCGAAACGGGCCATAATCTACCGCAGAAGGAGTCCTCAAGGACACTAGAAAGGGTTTGTCATCCTTCCCATTTTCGATGATCTTGTCCCCACCAGTTCTACGACACTTTCGGGAATATTCAGTGTGAGAACATCTCCGATGAATGTTCACCGACGTCGCCATAATAGAGATTCTCCTTGGTCTCACTTCGGACACTTTTGTCATCTTGTCGATTTTGATTTATTTCTCGCGAACATGCTTCGCCAAGCGCTGGTTTTCTTGGAGCAATGATAATATGGGGGGAAGCACTTATCCGCTACCCTATATGTAATCATTTTCAACGGTTAACTTTGCTAATGCTTCTCATTCAAAATCTCCGGCGAAGTGGGAAGTTTTTGTGATGAGGGTTGGGGTTTTCTACTTTGCCAACCAGTTAGTATGAAGGTTTCGCTGTTATAGTGCATTATACGCTGTGCTGGATAGCACAAGCTGCTATTTATTTGGGGAAGGTAGTTCTGAAGGATTTGGTTATCTTTCCATACCAATAGTGCAAAATGAAAAGTAGCTAGCTAACCACAGAACTTCTTATTGTTTGAGACATATCTGGTAACAACGATGTCAAATTTATTTGAAGGATTTAATGAACATTTATGAAAGAAACATCTGAATCGACTATATTCATGCTTGTTCGTGGTTAACGTTTTGGGGAAAGTGGAAAAGTCAGTCAGCTTTCTGACTATCACTTCAAAAGATTCGAATATGTGAAAATCGATAGAAACAAACTCAACTTTCAGACATCACCGTCACGAAATACATTCCTCAGTACTTTGATGTCTTCGAGAAAGCCAGTCTTCATTAATTCTATTGATTACAATGGAGTTAATAAAGGTAGAAAGCACCCATCAATCATTGTTATATCTTTCTTGGCTTCACGCCATTATGGTTCGTTTTTGGTGATTGCTTCTGACCTTTGTCAATGACAGAGACGATGAGCCCACGGTTTGGTATATTTTTCTGTACCCACGGTGCCTGAGTGAAAAGCAGCGATATTGACATCGATTTCTTGATGCCAATTTCGAAGGAGAAATATCCCACAGCCGGACACTCAAGTTGGAAATCGATTTGTCAGGCTACCTTCCTTCCTCGACCCATTATCAGAGGAAATCGAGTCGTATATGCAAATCTTTTAGAAATCCCCTGTCAAGAACGCCGAGTTATGAATAATCAATAGATACTGGGTTTAAATGGGAAATCCAGAAACAGAAAACTGAAGTCATTGCGGTTGTGATCATATTTTCAATCGAATTTGGGGGTTTTTGTGTCTTTTTGGATGTGAAAACAAAAATACATGGTGAAAAAATCCTTTTCACATTTTCAATAATTCAATCGGAAATACTACTGAATGAATAATCAACTGGAATACCTGAATTCCTCAATTTTCGCAGTAGAAAGTTGCTTATAATTCCCCTGAAAATTTCCTCTTAATTTCCTCTTCCTCTCGCTTTTTTCTCCTGTCGTTTCTTACGTTACCATTGGACTTATTTCTCGCAGAATTATCTATCCGTTCAGGAATCTGATCCATGAAAAGCTGAGTCGAGAAACGTAGACTTTAAATCAAGTTACAGGAAAAGCTCATCAGCTCCCGTGATATTTGGTCTACATCGATTCCATTTTTAGTATTTTCGAGTATTTTTCCTGAGGAATGGTAATTAATACAGTGGAAAAACAGTTGATAACACCCTTCTAGGGGTGATATGATTCTATGGGCCTTGACACAAATATATGAAATCGATCTGATAGTAATCATCAACTATTTTTAGGCCTGCTTCTGTTAATATTTCATCGATGTAGTTCCGATAAACAGTTGAACGTACAAAATCTCTACCTGTTTTATTAAAAATGCCCGAAAAAACAATATTTGGAACAAATTCAACGCAATTCACATTCAATCGGAATATTTCAGGTGATAAGTTTTCATTACCTATTGACTGACTATCTCCAAAATGCATTGGATTGGGAACAAATATATCTGGATTTATTTTTTTTTCTCAGATGAGTACGTTGATTTGTGTAATGAAAAGCATCATTATCGATTTCGGAATTAACAACACAATAAAATCCGTGAATTTTGGACTTTTTTATGTACCCGTTCATTTCCGAAATGAATATTATGAACTCTCTGCCCAATCTATCGAAAAATTCATGATTCCTGAGTATTTCCTGCTAAGAGTTACGGATTTATAATAGCTTTATACTTCAATATAAGTACTATAATATCGCTTTAATGATGGTATTATTCTCTTCTGCCTCTTCCACATCTTCAACTGTCTACCCAACACTGCATTCGTAAATTTTGAGTTGAATCAATTTATAGCCGGATGGAATAGTTTCCACTTTTGATCTTGGAATTGGAATCATATTTCGAGCAACTGCATTTGCATTTTCGTAAGCAGCACAACCGTTGCCAAAACGCCATTCTCAATGTCTAATTCCATTTAATTGTCAATTATGTCAAACATGTTTATTGACATTCGAATAGGATCTATTTGATTCAGCTTCATGTGTTTCCAATCCCTGTTCAGATAATTTTATCCTGAACCAGTACAAGAAATGCGATATAAGTCATTCGATAATGTTTGTAACATTGCACCTCTGGCATGTCACGTGACAGAAACGACATTTATCGACCATTACATGATGGAAGTCAGGGCTAATTGAAAAAACAACATCACTGATAAGATTTCCATGAAAGTTTGCTCACGAATGCTCACCAACAGAGTGAGCTTGATCAAGTGATAATCCGATAATAAATCAGAGAATGATTGGGATTGAAACAGTGTCGCAGTAATGTAGCATATACAGAGTGATGCTGGAAAGCTTTTGGCACTCTTTATGAATTTACTGTCTTCGTGAATTTTCCTGAATGAGATTGGAGCTGTAATAGGTAGGGTAAAGGGTATAGGGTCCGGCTCCATATATTCTGCACCTAAGCCCTCAGATCAGTTCGAGGTGTCAACAGGGATTCAGAAAAGCTGACTTTATTCGAGATTGGGTACGAGTGGGGTTATGCGATGTATCTTCAATGTAACACCTTTTTTTATTTTCTGTATAGGTCAAGAATGCCGAATGGATGTGGGCTTGACATATTTTTAGTCTCACGATTCCAATGCAAGCATTGAAAAACATTTATTTCAAGTTCAATTGGAATGAAATCGAGTGTTTCTAAAATAGTTTTTCGTTGTTTCGGTATAGACGAATGAATTAATTGTAGGATTGTAAACAGTCACTTTCAGGTTTGAAATATATAATAAGTCCTTGATACTTGCTTTTATAAACAATAATTTCCATTCAGGAATGGCCTTTGGACCTCTCCTGGATGTTCAACGGACATTGTTAAAATGGCGTCCTCGGGCATCAGGTCAGAGGATGCACTCTGTGTTATAAGTGAAGATACTTTTAAAGAAAAAATATTCAAGTGTTGCCCAAAGAAGGTATCCAAAATACTGTGTTGTGTGGTGTGTGGAAACTTATTTCACCACTCATGTGCAGCAAGTAGGAAACTTCAGTGTGTGAAAATATGTGACACACGAATTAAGTGCTGGGAATGCACAAATAATGCAAATATCCAGGAAACAAATGGTATGCAAACCTCTGAAATTATCACCACCGTGAATTATAACTTAGAAAACCAGCTATTGAAGAATTTACTTCGTGAAAAAGATGAAAAATATAACCTTCTCCTCGAAAATAACAGGCTTCTAAAACAAAATAATGAGCTTCTCCAGCAAAAAATTGATCAATTAACTAGTGATTCTAACAAAAAGGAGCCCGATAAGGCCGCTCACAAAAAACTGTACAGTCACACTTTACAAAAACAAACCGGAGGCGATCCACTACACATCGCAGCTAGCGAGGGAACCCAAATGAATACAGGGTTGCCAACTCCTCAATTTAATCCGAGAAAACCAACACAACCACAGACATCTGGCACTGATAATCTTGCAACTGCACAACTGGAAATGATGAACCAACCAATCTTTAACAGCGATGACACTCCTACACCAGACGATGGATTTAAGAAAATTGCGCCTCGCAGAAAAAAAGAAAGAAAACCCGTGAAAACATCCCTAGGAGAAAAAGAAACAAACGAAGACTTTGGCGTTGAGAGAAAAGCATGGCTTTATCTATATCGTGTAAAACGTCACATTACTGAGGATAAAATTTCTAATTACATAAGAGAACAAGATGCATTCAAGAATGCGGACTTGGTAATCAAAGAACTTCCCACTGAGGAAACCCAAAGTAAATGTTTTATGTTTGGAATTAATTTCAACCTTAAAGACGAAATATATAAACCGTCAACCTGGCCCAGAAGTGTTGCATATAAACGTTTTGACTTCAGCAAATATCATGGGTATCAAAGACGCAGTGCGGATTTTTGAATAAACCTTCACCTAAGTCCTCCAAATCCCACGTTGAACAAGCTAACCAAAATTCTCCTGACATCTCAGTAGCTCATCACAATGTCCGGAGCCTAGGAAATTGTACTAACGAACTATGTGCGTTTCTTGAGAATCTTCATGGCAAAAGAATATTGTGCATCTCTGAACACTGGCAAACCCACGACCAACTTACTTCCCTTGGTATCTCAAATCTAACACTTGTATCCTGTTACTGCCGACATCCGGATCTGCAAGGTGGGGGGGTGAGCATTCACTGTGATGTGAACTTCAAATTTAAAGCACTTAGCGAACTAAACAACATCTCTGAATGCAGAACTTTTGAGTGTTGTGCTGCAGAACTCTCGTTAAATAAGCATAAATTCCGTATTGTCTGTTTGTACCGGTCGCCCGATAGTGATGTTGAAATATTTTTTCTCAAATTAACAAAAATTCTTGACATCTTATCTAAGGATAAACTAGAATTCTATATAGTTGGAGACTTCAATATTGATTTGCTAGTACCATCCAAATCCTCAAAAGAATTTACAGACATACTGGAATCCTACAATGTATTTCCCACTCTCAAGGAAGTGACCCGCCCAGTTAGCAAAACTTGTCTCGATAACATTTTAACCAATTCTGTGAGCAAATTTTCAATAGATAATTTCCATACTTGCATATCTGATCATAATGCACAGGTATTGACATTTAGTACTCTGTGCAAAGTCAGGGCACCCTGTAATAAGATAAGGTTTTTCTCAAATGAGGCTATTGATGGTTTCTGTACTGACTTGATTGATGAAAATTTTGAAAGTTTATATAATGCGGCTTCGGTTGACTCTAAGTATAATATATTCATTAACACCTTTTTGCAATACTTCAATAAACACTTTCCTGTGAAGAAAGTCGCCAAGAGAAAAATTGAATCTATCTTTCAAAGTCCAGATCTGTTGGCTGTTAAAAATGAAATGGTAATTTATCAAATGCTATCTTTGGATTGTCCACAGTATAAAAGTTATTTTAAGTTGGCACAAAACAAATACAACGAATTACTGAAAAAGGAAAGAAATTTATACTATGAACAAAGACTGGCTTCTACAAAAAACAAATCCAAAACATCCTGGCAAATTATCAGTGAACTTACAGATCGTAAAAATAAGAAAAACAATCAACCATCTTTTGATCACCCTCTCGAGGGTGCAAACTCATTCAATGACCTCTTCAATAAAAAAGCTGCCAACCTGATTGCAGATAAATTACCAAAGCAGCATGAGTTTAAATGTGACATACCTTACAATGACATCAGCTTCTCTTTTGCGCCAATAACCGTACAGGAACTTCATGAAATGATGAATGAAATGGAGGCCAAAAAAAGCTCTGGTTATGATGAAGTCTCTACATTCTTATTAAAAAGATGCTTTGTATGTATTGCTGAGCCGCTTTGTCATCTCATTAATGTATCTCTCCAGACTGGAGTTTTTCCAGAAAATCTGAAGTTTGCGTTAATCAAACCATGTTTAAAGAAAGGTGACCCTGAATCCCTTGATAATTATAGGCCCATCAGTCTACTGAGTGCCTTTTCAAAACTCTTTGAGTTGGCCGTCTCTGGACAGGTTGTGAGATTTTTCCAAGACCACAATCTCCTTAGTAGGAGCCAACATGGGTTTCTCAGAGGCAGGAGCATTGAAACTGCACTCTTTGAACTTACTCACTTTATTTACAACTCTCTCGATAAGGGAAACATGGCCTGTGGAATTTTCTTGGACTTGTCCAGGGCGTTCGATTGCATTGACTCCAAAATACTCTTGATTAAACTTGCACACTATGGTATTCGTGGCACTGCTCTAAACTGGTTTCAATCCTTCTTGGAAGGAAGAAAACATTCAGTGAAAATAAGAGATGAAAAAGGTAACTACATACAGTCGAGTGCTCTGGACGTGTCCTTGGGAGTTCCACAGGGCAGTGTCCTTGGTCCATTAATTTTTATTATTTTCTTGAACGATTTTGCATTACTTGCGGATCAAGATAATACTATCATAAACTATGCTGATGATAGTACACTACTTCTAAGTGCCTCTAATTTCCCCGAGCTTATATCTAACGCAAACACTTTAATATCTTCAACTGAAAATTGGTTCGCAAACTCTAGGCTAGTCATAAATCCCGACAAAACTAATATGGTCTTGTTTAAAGTTAATCAAGCCTGGGCTACACCAGACTACACTATGCTTAATCAACATATAATAAAATTATCTGACCATGTAAAATTGTTGGGAATTATCATTGACGAAACATTAAAGTTTAACTTCCATACTGATTATCTATGCTCAAAGTTGAGTCAGACTTGCTACGGCATCCGGGTTTTAGCTAAACACGCAAACAGCAATATAGTTAAAACATTCTACTATTCCAACTTTTACTCTCATGCTCGCTTTGGTATTATTCTCTGGGGAGGCTGTAGCGAAGCGGACAGAGTATTCAAAATTCAAAAAAGGGCCCTCCGTATCATGACAGGTCTTAAATACTTAGACTCATGCAGAAACCATTTCAAACCACTTGGGTTATTCACCATTCCTGCATTATATATATTTGAATGTATTAAGTTTGCCTTCCGAAATAGGCATTACTTCACCGAATACAGAATACAGCACTCCCATAACACAAGACACAATATAAACTATAGTGTGCCAACACACAGACTATCGTTTGTCGAAAGAGGTGCTCTTTTTGCATGCATTAAATTTTTCAACCATTTACCTCCCTATTTGAAATTGTCCCCTGACTTCTGTACAGTAAAGAAACCACTCATTAAACTACTTTGTGAGCTTGAGCCATACTCAATTGAGGATTATTTGGCACTGCAGTATAACTAGACATAGATACTTAGTTAATTCATTGTATACTTTTTGTGACTGGCTTGTACATTTTTTTTTAATGCTATAAGTGCAATAAATTATTATTATTATTATTATTATTATTATTCTATGTAAGTCCACATCATACATCCATTAGACGTCCATTTGATGTACATTTTTACTAATTTCGTGACACCCTCCAACTTTTTTCTGGAAAACGTAATGGGAAAACCGACAGGAAACGTCGACAGTTCGTTTTCGCGTTTATTTTTTCATAACGTTTGTATTTTCTCGGAGGAGTAATAACGTGGTGGGTTAATTGGATTCATAACATGTGATAGATATAGTATCGATTTTACGTGCGTTGGAATGAAAAAGGAATCGATAACTTCCTCAGAATCGAATGGAGTCCCGAAGAGGAAACAAAGTTCCGCCCCCCTACCTCGAAGAACATCAGCTGGATAGGTTAGGGGTGAAGATGTGATAACCCTTCGAAAGCGCTCGTCATTTATTTACCTTCAGGCATGCCGACGGAGGAAATCGGCGGAGCGGAGACGTTCATTTGTTCGGAGAATTCGCAGCGGCGACATGACGGGCTTTTTGGAAAACCGACTGTGATATGTAGACGTAGGAAACGTGACCGCGGCACACCACCTCACGATGTTCGACGCTCCTCGAAACAAACTACACGCTTTCCGACGTCGACTGCGCTACGACGACGTCCGATATGCGCCGCCTCCTAGCGGGTCGGGCAGTGCCAGTGGCAGCGGCGTCTGCCCAACGTCGGACGAAGAAGAAACGTTCGTTTTTCGCTGGCACGCCGTCTTCTACTACCCGTGATACAATATTTTCTCCTCTTTCTCATCATAATACCAAAACAAAAGCTTGCTCATCTATTGAACGACGCTCTTGACAGTTCAATGAATTCAATTGAGCACTCGTACGATCTACAAATACTTTTATTTATTTCTTTGAGGAAGGTAATTGTGACACTGCTTCTCCAAAAACAAAAAGTTGGGTTAGGTTCACCGTTAAAATTCAGCAACACAGCAGCGCAGTAAAATTAATCATGGAAACAGTATACTTAATTAAGAAACATATAAATAATTTCAATGCTGTCCCCCTTTATAATTACATAATACGCAATGTCAAGAGTATTAAGTTGCTTGAAGCAAACTCCCCTTCAATAAAACGTTCATTAATACACAATGGATGCGAGATGTTTACCCATAGCCATACACACGCATTGGAATACCACAGGGCACCGATCTGGGGCCACCAAACTATTCTCGATTACTTTGAGCAACAACCAAAGTGACCTCTTGGCCACCACACACAGTTAGTTGGACCTTGAAATAGGCATTGTCATTTAGAATTCATGAATTTCCTGAATTGTGCATGGTAGCGAATTGATCGTAGTACGAAGTATTGGAGTTCGGGGTGTGTTTCAGTTCAAGTTCATCATAACCTCAAACCGAACCCTTTTTGCGTTGGTATTGACGCCAGCAAGTCATCAGTCGCATGTTTTGAATGCATTAATCTTTAACGAAATTGATAGCATCGGTATAAGTTCACCTTCAATTGAATAACTAACACAGAAGAGATATAACATTGAATGAAATAGGTGTATTATTCATATTTTTAGATCGAGCATAAAATGCACTACAGACGCGTTTGGAATTCTGAAAAAGGCACTAAAATTCGTATCGAGTCCTGTTCAATGGAAATAGCTGCACAAAACTTGGGCTATCCTGGAATTACAAAGATATAGGAAAAATTCAATCTCGCCTGCCAGTGTTCAGCATATTCCAACGTTATAAAGTTGAAGTTTCCCAAGAAACCGAGTTGAAGTTCTGTCGTAATACCAGTATAGCTCATGAATTATGAAAAAGAGATTCATAAACTCTAATTTGTTTTCCTGTTGTGAGGTCACTGATTCCATACTCACACACAAACAAAAAATTGATGACAAGTGTAATAAAAATAAACCTAATGACATAAATGATTTTCTGATTTTCCGATCCATTTTTTGAATGTAGGAAGGCAAATGATATCCCATATAAATCAGAAAGGAAAATCTGTCAGTACTGTTAGCCGCTAATATAAAAAAAACACTCGAGCTCCAGTTATTGGGGATGCTCACGTTCCCCAATTCAGCTTTGAACTACATCGTTTGTACTTTTCCCCTATCTCATCACTTCATCCAAGTGTTTTTGTGATGAGAGAACATCCCTGGAGCCAAAAAGAATTAGTATTTACTTCAGGAAACAGAAGAATTGGATTTGAATTACGACTATCAAGATTCAGTTCCTGGTTAATATTTCAGTAGTGAGATGTATGTGCCCCACACTTTTCAGTGTTCTGTTCATTTGCACCTCCTCTACCTCGAGTTTCGTATTTTCTCGCAGCTCTTACGGTCCACCCTTGACATCTTATCTACTTCTGCATATCCTTCAGGAGATTTCAGGCAGCATGAAAGCAATATTTTTGTCGCAATATGATCTGGCGAAAGAGTCTCGAGAAGCTTGATTACAACTACATCTTCAATATGAAACTCTTCGGGTATTCTAAATACAATTATCGTTTTCCTTTGAGTTTTCTCGCATTACCCTGAACATATTACGTCTCGGGAATTCATGGATTCTGGAATATCATATCCCGGTTTCGAACACGCTTACTGGTTGCACAGGATGAAAGTGTCATGGACATGTATGAACATGAACAGAGCCAGGTTGTAACCGGAAACTCAAAAATGTGTACAAGAGAAAACTTTGGGCAACTGGCAGCGTACGAAGAGCGACGTGATGAAAAACGGTTTTCATTGGATCAGGGATTAGGATGTTTAATAGGGGTGAACACGTATCCATCCAATCTAGAAGAAATATTCGAAGATATCAGAGGTGAATGTAAAAAGTATGTTTCCAAATAAACTCCCCCATCACCCTATATACTAAAATTAGCTCTTCGCATGTTCAACCCTATTCCTGAGTTCCTAAGGGCATACGATTTATATACTGGACAATGATAGCATTTGCATACAGATATACTTCACATTTCGCAGTTTCTTATCTACGGCAAAGTATTTTAGAGCCAATTATACATTCTTCAAACTCTATGAATAGAAAGTCGACAAGTTATTCAATGAGTTCACCAATTATCTAGACGTTTAATAATAGTTTGCAGTGAAAAATTCATACTCGTCGTCATTATAATATCATGCCAGAATAGTCTTCAACTTGTGACTTCATTTGCTGACTGCTCTGGAGAATATTGAGACTGTAACTTTCCATTTCTTTTGCCAATGTAAGGCAATATACAGGGTGTACCTGTACATTTGGTACATGTCTTCTATGTATGAATGTGCATTTTATCTACCAGTGGCGTCCGTACGGGTTTCACATTGAAAATTTTTGGAGAAAAAATACTACGCCACTGCATACTTCCAAAATAAAAATTACTTTTGGATCCTCATTCATTATTGAGTAAATTCAATCTCATGGATTTTCTCTGCCCGACGCACGGTTTTCGTTTAAAAAAATAAAAATCGTTACTTCAGGGTCAATTCCTCGAAAATCTGATGCGGCGTGAAAATGTTTGTGCATCGACTGAAAGCAAATTAAGAGATCAGATTCATAGAATTCATTGATGCACAGAAAACATGTACCAAACTTTTTAAAGATGTCTAAAATATTATCTCAGTTATTATCAAAAAAACTATTTTTTTTTCAATTCCATCACCCTGTATCTCAGGGATGAAGACTTTTAGGACAAACCTTTATGAGTAGTTTTTTTCTCAGAATGTGTCGAAGAATCATCCCTTCAAATGTCTTAAGGAACACCCTGTATGTTCGAATAAATATGAAAGCGGCAGAAACGAAAGGAGTAATCAAAGGTTCAGTGTGACTTTGAACCATTACACAACATTTTTCAGCAAAATCCCACAGTTCCACTGTTTCAAGAGCCATCCTCTAAAGAAGACACGTGAATCCTCAAACAATAGAAAAAGTATTACGAGCCACCACCACGTATCGCGATCTCCGATCACGCAAACGAGGTCTATAAAATTAACAATTGCATGTTGCTACAATGAAAGAGTGACTTTGCTAGCGTAAATTCTGTGTCCTTGTTCCTCCCACTTAGATCGATAGTTCGTTGCACTACGGCAATTCGTTACACGTGAATATAATCACATACAAGTTCATCTTCTCGTGTTGTGAGAGTAGCTCGAGTTTGGCGAGGGATAACGAACTCTAGGCAGAGGAAAAATGCAAATGTAATTTTGATTATCGTTGTTCTTTCGCTTCTCGCTCATTAAATAGAGAGGTTCTGAGCGTTTCTCCAGGAACAATGCCAAATGAAGGTACTCCACGTAGCGGAATTATAGTAATTGAACTCGAGCCGGTTGAGGTGACACTATTTCGGAAAAAAGAGGAAGAAATCACGATTTCAATATCATTACATATATGTGATGAAAGTACCACGAAAGTGTTCAGCCCGAGACACTTTACCTTGTGTCAGTGTCATTTGTCACTAAAAAATAAGAAGCTGAAAGTTCTATGAGAGTTCAATGTGTAAGATATTTGTAATGTTCCATGTATGAACAACAATATATGCGATGACTTCGAGTTCAGTTATTGAAATTCATGGGATGAATTATTATTTTCGAATTCCCAGTTTCCTCTAGAGATGTCTCCGTGCCGATTCCGATGAAACGAAATCCGTGTTTTCCCAAGATCTTCCTGGCCGATTCGTGACTAACACAATTCCAACTCCAGAATATCGATTCCCATTTCCCCTTGTTTGCTTCCGACCACGAACTCAATATTCACCCAAAATAATGTTATGCATGACATTCATTCCAGTGCTTATGATTCCAGAGGAAAAATATCACAGAATTTGCCGTCGATATCTTCCTTTCCTACCACACTACCAATGACTTTTGGAAAAGATAATTTGCCGGCTGAAAACCCCCATTATTGAAACCTGGATTGGATTTAATCCATAAGAACATTCATATTTTATGTGCTGATGCATTGCGACGAAAAGATATACGAGCAATAACTTTTATTTTATGCGTAAACTTTGGTAGTAAGTTTTTCTTTTCATCATTAGTCTACCTCAACTTATTCAGTAATTACATGTCAACTTTTAGTAAGGATAGACATGCAATGTCGTATCCGTTGGGAAATTTTCAGGATGGGTCTCAGCGAAACTGAAAACTCATCAGGACTTCGTATTATTAAAAAAATAATCCAAGAAGTATTCATTGATATCGACCAGCATTGAAATCATCAAAAAATGTCGTTAATTCGAATAGGGGAAGAAAAAAGTTCAATACAGTATCTTGATTTTAAAAATTACGCACAAAAAATATCGTAAAGTTGGTTTTTTTAAAGATGAGTTGATTTTTATTTCGCATGTTGTTATGAATGATTACCAAATGTCGTCCTCAAATAAATGGACTCACACTGTATACACAACAATTCATTCCATGTAGACAAATATCATCAATCATTATCTAGGTTATCGACCACTGAAAATTACCAATGAAATATTCATTTCGAAGCGAGAGAATCAAACCTGACGCCATCTATCCACGAAGGACTGAAGCTCCACTCCACCAGGGACACAAACCAATACAAAAATAACTAAAAAACTGTTGAATTTGGTCATTACCATTTCTATTCCCAACTCCTTCATCAGCGAGTGCACTAAATAATACAGTACTATCAATTGATAGAAATTGCGATAACGCTAACATATTCAATGGATTTGTTTCGCCATCTATTGGAGACTCCTACGAACTACTTTTGTCGCAGGATACTCGATAAGAACGGAACTGTGCTGCATGGTGGCGCCCTCAGATTTTTGGCGACTGATAGCAGAAATGTGGTCGGATAAGTTCGGCAAATACTGCAGGATGTCGAAGTGTCAAAGGGAACTACCCCATATCCAAGGCCGATGAATAATTGATTTTCGCAATGCCATCTGTAGATGAATTATAGATGGCGATTTTTCATTGATAGATGACAACATTATTTAGTTAATAATTTCTGTTATACAATGAGTGCTCGACTGAATTTAATTTTTTTTTTCAGTTTAATGCCTACTGAGAATTGTCAAAAAACTAAATTGTATTTTCAGGGGCGGCTAACAAAATTTTTCACTTAATACATCGAGGAGTGTGATTTAAAGCTGAATTCAATCTTGAGGTTTTAGGAGTTTCTGCTGGTTTAATTTACCAACTATTTCTTGAATTTATTCTTTTCCCACGTGATTTCAAAGGTATGACAAATACTGTACATGAAATAGATGCTTGACAAACCAATCAACTAGTAAATCTACTTTCGTAAAGTATCAACAAACGTTTGAGTTTGTTGTATGGAGACAAGCGGTTGGCACGCCTGTTCAGCTTCCTATTGATCTGGAATGGAGGCCGTCAGGCGTTTGCAGCAACTATAAACGGCAAAGCAGTGTCGCTATGGAGACGCCATCCGCAACGTTACTGACCCTATGACGTCACCAGCGCCAGTACGTCTCCTTAGAAAGGGTTACGGCGAAATGAAGAAGTTTCAAGTTCTTCTCGTTGATGTCATTCAAGAGTTTGACGCAGCCGTCTAACGCGAAGCACGTGCTGTCCGCACATGCGCCCCGCTGCCTCGATTCTTAACCTCGCATTTCGTTATAAAGATATTCAATACTCAGATTGGACAATCAGGTTGGGGTAATCGGAAAGTTTCTGGTCCATTTTCGAGGGGTTCAGACAGTACTGAATCTAATCGGATTGATAAAGAATTATGAGAGAGGAGTCGGTGCGAAGTTGCAAGGACAGAGTAACGAGAATTGGTGCGTGACGTTTCATGTGTCGGAAAACTAGTTCGGTCGTGATGTTCAAGCAGAGGAAACTACGTTTTCCTCGAAGACATTGACGAATAGCCTGTGGAGCCCTGTCTTTCGGCACACCCAATAAATCAAGCAATAAATGAAGACTAAAATTCCTCATGGTTTTTCAAGAATATATGCTCATGATAAGCTGTTTTGATGTGAGTAAACTGTGCTCCTTCTTTCAGCGCTTATCGATTTGTCCTGTCGCATTAGGGTGTATGTACGGCGTGAGAATCATTCACGACCCTAGGGAGATAGGCCATAGGGCACGTCACAGAAATAACGCTGTATTTCGCCGTCGACGCAATGCTTTCTTTTTTTCACGAACGTATTTATACATTAGAAGCTTCTCAACATCAAATGAGAATGTATTGCGATACGATGTCGAAGATACTGTCAATTACCTTCGATTTGACATGACAGCTGATGGCTATTTTTGAGAGGAGTGTACGAGTTGTTAATTGGCTTAAATAATATTCATTTACTATCATCCTAAACTGACATTATTTGCTGAATGCGCTACTTTTCAAGTCTAGACGCGTTCGCCATTTTCAGAACTAATTCACTTTTAAATGACGCTTGGATTTCTGGCGAACGCGAAAAGTCTTCTAATTTGGAGGCGCATCCACCATTATCACAATACATGAATCAAGTGCTGATATGATTTTTTGTATTTCCTTATCTATACATTCATAGCATGAACGCAGTGATACTCTCGAGAGACGCTGAAAAAATAACCCAAAATGTCTGGATCGAACGTTGCTTGTCCATGTAGTTCATGTATTACAGTCTGGCCTGGTTTGAAAAATTCTGATAAACACGCAAACTTGGGAAATATGTGCCGATCAATTCAAAAATCAATACGGTTAAATGTAATACATGCATGTTTTTGTACATGCAATAGCGGTTGCTGCGTCCATTTTCCAACGTCGGAGGGTGCATTAATGATTTTTTTTTTCACATTTTACTGCCGACAACGAATTCCTTATGAGGCTGTCTGAAAGGCAATTTCACCGAGTATCTTTCTCTCAGGAACATTCCACAAACTCCCATTCGTATAAGAAAAAATGTAATGTCATTGCAACCTTCGGATCCTCTTCTTATGAAATATCAGAGAAAGCACTTCTCTAGTCTCGTCTTTTATGGCACTCACTGAGAGTCATGAATCTGAGGAAAAATCAATTTCTTTTTAGTGCGACGGGAGATAAATCGAGATTTGGTGGTTTTGAGATTGATAAACGCTCCAATTTCATCGAAACTATCAATGCGGAATCATCAAAACCAAGCAAAACCATGAAAGAATTCGTTATGTTTGAAATAAACTGGGATCGGGAGTGAATGACCCAGTTTTGAGAATTTCCACATGACATATCCATACCTGGATGGTCTCCTGTTGGTGAACAGGGCCAATCAGAATACACAATCCGGCTAATTGGTCACATGCCCTGTTATACGGAATAATGACACCGCAGCCAATTACAACCTGTGACGTCAGGCATTTTACTATTTTGCCATAATTATCGTAGATCGTGTGTGTTATTTCATTTGCACCGTGCTAACTAACCGATTCGATTCATTCTAGGCGAGACGAGTGCAGGTCTATTCAATAATTCATATCTTTCGCGAATGTTGATAACCGATTGATCAATCATCCTAGTCGCACGTTCCCGCGAGAGTGCTAATTCGGGGTAGAAATAAAACGAACTTTATCGGACACCACAGATGAAACAAACACGGCGAGTGGTCAATGACCCGAGAATTTCTGCCAACAAATATGATGCATTGCCGTATGAAAGCTTCGGCAATGTTTCATTCGAAAAATTCTCATCAATCCATTGGAAGTGGGTTATAAAAGTCCCTTTGTAAGAAATTCGGATTCATAAGCTGTAATGAGCAGACGATGTTTCCTTTTCGTTGGAGAATGTTCTTTGGGAGGGTTAAAGATACACGCTTTATTCTATGATTCTCAATATTCCCAGAAGTTGTTTGATATCGTGTAGTGTTTTCCTTTGTGCTGTTTGAGCTCCCCTGATCTTTCGAAACCTTTGCTTGCATCTCCACTCCCATACTTTTGATGTTAAGTTTTTTACTTCTAGATACTTTCGCCTTAATACCTGCAGAATAAACTCGAAGCGCTGTTTTTTGCTTCCCCATTGAATTTGTATATTCATCGCGCTATTATAACAGATTTTTATCTTCCTTTCGAACTTGGGCATGCAACAACAATTCACTGGAAGTCTTTCAAGGATTCAAAGAAAAATGTTCGAGTCTACTATCGATCGTTGATCATATTCACTACCACCTACTTATAACGACAATTTCTAGAATTATCTCCATTTTTAGGTGTCTGATGATGGATAAAACGTATAAGTTTTGAGTTTTGTTGTAGGAAATTTTAGAATTTCGGGTCAATAACCGAAACGGAATTGGAAGCGTTCGCATCTCAATAACATATTCATAGTGGTTCCCGGTGACCCGAATAAGGAGATGAAGAAACTCTGACACACCCACGTAACCCTCTCGCAGTCGATATCGAGAAAATCGTGAATGGAGCAAAAGCCCGATCTTGTCCCCTATCGCCGGGAGATGTTCATTTAACTCGGTGAATAGAATCAAGTAAAAATATCGGAATACCACTCACTCGCAGGGTAAAAATAATATAGCCACAACGGCAAGGACGGGCGCACGCGTGCGCACAGCCGTCCTGCTGGAAATCCACCTGAATGTCCTGAAAGCTGGCAGTTCCACATTGTAGTAAACTCGAGCTCGAAGCTGTGAGTGCTGTTTCACGCCGCCCTCATCGTTCCCACTTCAATTATGCGGCAAGAATGTCGCTGTTGGACGCACACAGCTTTTCCGACTGTTCTGTGATTCGGTGTGGTGGAATTGTTACGTTTCGGGTCGTGACGGAGAATGGAGTGAACTGTGACATGCTGGAATCCTGTAAGTAAAATGTCTCGGACTCGGTCTCAGAGCGCGGGCAGGCTACAAGCAACTGTTTCTCCTTGCTGTGGCTGGCTTTGCAGCTTTTCATTTCGCTTCCGCGGGGCTGCTTGGACGTCACATGTTCCATAATGAATGATAGGCGGTGTTTTCGCACCACTCCGCCAAGCTGAACGTAAACATTGATTTTCCACACTTTTTCGAATACGAATGGAACAGAATAAGCATTCCTTCTATCGATTTCTCCACTCGGTTTCATTTCAGGGTGACTTCCTCGAGAGCGCTACTTATTCTCGATCGTATCAAACAATTGCTGATCTGATGGATGCAGAAAAAACTGCTTTGACTCGTTGACACCTGTCGCACTTTCATCATTTTTCGCATTGCTTGCAATCGTTGTTTGGCATTAGTTTTGCTGTGGAAGGCCCGAAAAGATTGTCTTCGTTCAACTATCGATTTTGGGAGAAATCCGCTCGTCCTGCGGATATACTATCGTTCCGCCGCTTACTTTAGCAATAATCACCGAATAGAGCTCTTTGCAATCATCGTATAGCCATAGTTCAATTAGGGAAGTGTAGTGTTCAATCAAGAAGAGTGCAATAACAAACAAACAACCGCAAAGAAACCAACAAATTCCAATAATGTGAACTTCCTATTCGATACATGAATACTATCATTCATTGGGGACAAGCTACATGTCATGGCCATTACCTCCATTAATAAAACACGCCTGAAAAGGATAAAAAACTGGTGGATATTGCCCGTGAAAGTATTTCCATGATAGCTTCGATTCAATTATCGGAAAATAGTCGCAGTTCGTCGTATGGGTTCGAATTAATCAAACTAATTATGTAATAGCTCGTATATCCCTCTAAATCTAATTTTGACGTTGCAACCGACGATATTGCTGATAATCCATCATCGTATCCACCAACTCCCAGAATAAATGCATCGACATCAAATCCACTTGGATCGCAAAAATAGTTTCTTGACCAAAACGGAAAATCAGCTGCGAACACTACTGGGTCTATTCATGGAATCGAATGGAATATAATCAATTCCAGTATAAGGGATAAAGCAACGTTTAATACAAGTCAGGAACAGAACATTACATTGCAGTAAATATTGCTCAAAGGATATCACTGTCACTTCTCTACTGATGCTAATTGCATTCGAATCCTTCACAGAACGCCTGGAATTCCTCGGTGAATAACAATCGCACTCAGCCGTTCTACAAATCAACTTCACCTGATACACTACGGGCATGAAGGAAAGGAACTATTCTTTCTCGATCGATACAAACATTGTATGGAAACTGATTCCTCCAGCAAGCAGCTCGACTTGGTCATGATACTCGAGTGGTGTGTGATAGATTTCCCACAGAACACAGAAAGTATACAGCTAGCGGTTGATGTGAAACGGAAAATCCTGTTCTGCTATCACAAACACCAGTTGTCTCGGAAGGCCTCCGACGAAATCGATCAGTATTCAGATGAAAAAACGCTGCTGACGTCGGTGAATATATAATCGATATTAAAGTGGATTCTGTTGTGGTATTATAAAAAGAGTCGAATGCGATTGGAGTGTATTCTCTTTCGTGTCCCTTTCGTTTTTGATGACCCCTTTATTTCAACCAACTTTTCACTTACAAGCTAATGAAGTCGATAATGACTTTTGTCATTGACCACGATGAACGAAAAGTGTTTCGAACTGTACGTTTTTGTCCTATTTCTCAATTACTACTTGATACGATTAACGTTATGATTCTAATACCCATTGTCTGATGAAATTACTCTATATCATCAAGTTTGCATACAACAGATTTCAGCGAAATCATCGGATGAAGCGTTCAGCTTTTGAATGAAATACAATTCCGTTGTTTCCATGAATATTCATCGGGTATAGTATTGGCGGAATTGCTCCGATATCTACATATTCATTCTGGAAAAAAATCGACCATTGTTTCGGTAGGATGCAGTGAAATAAGCGTACAGGGTAGTGTTATCGTATATTCAACAACTCAACTATGGTTGATTAGTAAAACAAATAACACACAGCTAGTATTGGACATTTGAACATATCATAGTTGATATCACAGTCTATAATGAGCGATTTTTTCCACATTAACCGGCTCTAACTAATTCACAAACCTCAATAAGCACTCACGATCAAAGGATGTCGATAAAAAAAGCTAGTTTTTCGTGGGACTTTCCACAAAGCCACCTCGCAGATCAGCGCGAATATCATTGATGATAATCCGATTGGGTCGTTAATCTGGATTCGATTTCCTTTGCCTACCGGACATTGACGTCATCAAAATAATACTCACCATGGTCAGAATATGGATTAATGCATATTATGTTGATCACAACATAATATGCATGGAGACAAACAAGTTTATTGAGAAATATTCGAAAACAACTTCATTTCACTTGAGGCAGTTACCGTAAAAGAAAACATGATAATTCATTCCAAAGGACATATTTCTGTATCCCACAACGCGTATGCGCATGCTCAGAAGGAGTACAAGCATGTCGAAAAGCACTGAAGCTGGCAAGACTATGATTTCTGGAATCCTGAAATGTCTGTTCCAATTTATTTATCGTTCAGTGACTTTCACTTGTTGTATTTTTTCTCTTGAGAGCGTACAATAGAAATTTCCGGATGGATGAAAGACCGAAGGTCTCTTTATATCTTCAATGAAACGAGTCATCCGTCATTTCAGGTTGATAGGAGGAGTTAAAATAATCGTAAAGTGGAGACGAGACGTATTTTCAAGGATAATCTAATGAACTTGGGATGTTCATCGACTAACATTATTGAATCAGTGTTTATTTTAACTTCCATTAAATCGGGGAGAATTATTGAAAGTTTCGTCAGCTCCCAACTCGAATACATATTCATATACTCCTAATAAAATATTCAGGGATACTCCACTAGTATGGATATGCGGCAGGCATTTATTGAACAAACAGAACACAGCAGACTAACTCTCAAACTTTTAGCAGAGCACTGTTCCAGCTGCTCTTTGCAGAAATGTTTTCCATGATCATTTCAATTAACTTTGTTGTCTCTATTCAATCCAAAACAATTCATAATTCATCCAGTATGGCGGAACAATGCATAATCACATTTTCGAGTGCATAATTCGATAAAGTTGGCACTAGCGGGTCTAGGATCTCTTTACAAATGCATTTAAAAAACGTTTGTCTGTCTGTCCTGCGTTCATTTCTGAATTAGCCAAACAAAATTCGCAGTTATAACAAGTGATGCAATTATTTGTTGTGTCCCACTAAGGGTGGGTGCACCCTGTACTTTCCATGAAAATCGATAGATTCTCCGGACAAATTGGCATGGGGAAGTTCGGGCAAGTCGAAAGCGTAGCTCACAAACTAGAAGCAAGTTGATTCCATCTTGAAAGTGATAACAGCTCCATTCACCATGCTAGAGGATTCTGTAGTGCTCAGAATGAACAAGTATTGAAACAGCACAATGAAAATCCCGATATAAGTTCATTTGCAGTAGTTACGAACACAGTTGAGGTGAATTCAGGCAAGTACAGCAGTAGCTGTCAACTGTCAATGATTTCATTATTTATTCAGTGTAACTTTGAAGCTCAGTGTGAGTATTGATTCCAAATTAGGAGAGCTTTTGACAAATTCCTTCTGATCCAACTCCAATCAGTCTCAGAAACATAGATCTATTATTCATTTGATTCTTCGTCGGAAATAAAATTGGGAAAGATATTTCATTCTGAGGGCAATACTGTAGAAGTGGCGGGAACTGAATGGTATCAATATTTCATCTTTTTGTATCAATTATTCCATGAAGATTGAGATTTCTTTCCGTAAATTGCTAAGGTGTAGACGAAATTCCACGTCTTCGATCCAAGGATCTCCATTTTTATTCTTCGAGAATATGGAGAAGTGTCTGGAAATGAAGCACTTTTCATAGTCGACTTATGGTCGTTTCTGGTACTCACTTCACTGCAACTGAGGCATAATCTCGTTCAAAACAAATTAAATGATAATTACATCCGTCAGAAAAACGACTAATCAAGATGGCTTGATGGAAAATGTAATGGCAGAAACCTGAGTTTGCGACCCATATCACGTTCAAGTTAATTATTTTGTTACTTACTGCAAGTAATGGATTTCCATCAAATCTCTTTGATACTTTTCATCGTTGCGATCTCACGGTTTCATCCTCGATTTTTTCTACTACAATCAATCCCGAACTATGGATTGAAGCGTCGATACAACTTGAAAGTAATTGACTAATATCACTGGCAGACCTTGTCTTTCTATTGATCGAAATTTCGACGGCAAACTAATCGAAAATGTTGGGCCTATTTTGGGCTAATAAATGTAGATTCACGTTCATGGGCGTATTTCGTTAATGTCATTTCACGCAAGCATAGCATATACTAATTAACTAATCCAGTTGATAATTTGAGGATGTCTTTAATGTATACTCTTTTGTCTACAGGTTAGTTATGATTTTGGTTCCTGAAACTATTCAATTTGATATCCAGTAAGTACTTTCCATAGCTGTATTATTGTAAGATGTAGTGTAGCACGAAAATTCACGAATTCATTGCATTATGTGTCAGTAGTCAGTAGATGTGTATGTAGTTCATCAGGAAGATCTGAGAAAATCTGCCACTTTGTAACTTCAGAATCTCTACGCAACTATGAATATTCAGAGCTCATAGTTTCTGAGCATTAATCCACGACATCAATCTCGGGAGTGATATTATATCCCAATTTCTGATAGATACACGAGTTCATGGGGCTTTTACAAGCTCGTATAACCCTGCTGCGGTGGGCCCCATATACTCATAATACTAAATTTCGGTCCTCGTTGAACATAAATTTCCATTTTTATTGATAAGGTGTGTATATATGTAGAGGAAAGCGTGCCTGGATTATAAATAAACAAAATTAATTCAGATGACTCCATCGTATGAGCGTAGAGATAATAAGCCATTCTATCCGCACGTAAAAACAGAATGAACTGGAAGGTGAATCAAAACAGAAAACGTACGTTCGTCATCGTTAATCTATCCTATTTTCCATTCAAATGTATTCGTCGATTATCGACGAATTGTATCTTTTTATTTCTATTTCTGGAAGTTCGGAATGCCGATTCGTTTATAGATGGAGGAAGAAAATTCTGAAAAATTTCTCAGCTCATTTTCAGAGGTTTATTAATAGGGATCTGCTTCATTATGAAGTGAATCACCAGTATTCAATTTGGTTTGATTCTGAGCGATAAAAGAGCGTCCTTTTTGATATTAAGGAATGAAGCAAAGAAGCAAATAGTAGATATCCGAACGATATATTCCGGTATCAATCCAATCAAGAATGAAGTTAACACAAAATTACTCGTTGTATCTGTTGGTGAAAGAATCGATTCATTCATATTAAATCGAGAACCAATTCTAGAATAACTCTCTATCAATATCATCAATCATGTTGACATTTATTGATCAGTACATTAAGATTGATGAAATTCGATTCGTAGCCATGGCGCAATAAATCAAAGAACTGCTTCTGTCATATTCTTATTTAATGGCATAATTTCATCATTTGTTCATTGATAGAAACTCAAATTTGCCAATCGCTTATTGATCCTGGAGCCTCCACCATAATTTTAATATCACCAAAAGTGTAGTCATCGATCTGTTTGTTGCCAAGACTCGGTTCAAAACAAGCTTTTGATTCTAACTGAATCGAGTTAGGAGCTCCATAAAACACGAAGAAAGTTGGGTATACTGCGAAACACAAATCGCCCAGCAGAAGTGAAGTAGATCGATAATTCTACCACTGTAACAGAGAAATACACAGTGTCAATATAAATGGAGGTCGTGCTGTGTTCCTACGAACAGCTCTCGAAAAAGAAAACGCCTGTCAGTCGCTCATTGAGGCTCTCAAGAAATGTGCTCTTTGTGTCAGCGGAATTGGAGAATGGTTTATTAAATGCCAAAAGCAATTCTGTAGGCATCAACAGTTGTGTGTATGCCTGGAAGGCTCGTCAAGTCTCTTTCAAATAAATCGATAACGATGAAAATTGCTTCTTCTCTGCTCTTTGGCCGGCATATACATTTATCTAGCGATGAGGAATCTGCAATCGTTTCTTCGGGGTGAACTATCAAGGATTGGGGTTTAGTATGACGTCGAGGGAACACAAGATGGATTATTTTTCGAAAACCATTGACAAGTTGGGTGTTGGGTTGCGAGAAATCGGATAACTCTGGTTCAATTTCCATCGCGAAAAGCGAGAATCAGGTCACGGCGAGATCGTTTCGGGTTCGCCCATGGAGTAACCTCAATTTCGATACATGAAAAGAATTCCTATGTATAAAATTTAGACTCGGGCAATTATTATTCATCCATGAATAGTTCAACTGTTTTGGGTTTTCAACTCTTTATGTAGATAAAGAACTCAAAATATTGGGTTTCAGTTTATTCATCACAAACCAATATCTATTGAACTGAATAAACGTAATTGCAGTTTGAATTATATAATATTTGCTTTGCATGATACACATCGATTGAGTAAGAGTTGCAAAATTAGTGTTTTTGTTCCAACTTCAAAATGCACTTTGCCTAAAATGTGATAGTAGCTTCAATTTCCACTGAAGAAACTTGAATATGGCCTTCAGTGAATGACAACTAAGAGTAGTACAAAAGAATCCTCACAAGTTGTGTTCAGTTAGAACCAGATTCTCAAAAAAACTCCTCATGAAGTATTCATGTATGTTCAGAATTCAGAAAAAACAATACTAGCACCCACTTCCAAACATATCCTGAGCCAGAGTCATTATTAATCCATCTAAATTTCATATCCCAATGGCTGCAACGGTTTTATTGATCCTTCAAGTGACCTATACAAATAATTCAAAATCATACAATTCGTATTGGGTATGTCTGGACACCGCTACGTTTCTAGAGCAATTATAACCATTTAACTGGTCTCTTTTATTTTTCCTAGAACACATGGTTATCGTTGCCCCCCCTGGGAAAAATTTGTATGGGCGCCCATGGTACAAGGTGAGTTCAATTATTTCTCCACAGTGCTTCACATTAGTTCGGTTCCAATGGGATCACAGGAGATCATCGGATCCTGCTCGACAAGTTCTTCTTCTTTGATGAGTTGGAAGACGTGACTTTCTTCCTTTTCAAACATCATCGTGTTTATATTGGCTCGGAGCTCACACAAGTGGGAAATCAACAACTTTTGTTTAGTTAGTCTGGCGAAATTGAAATGGAATCCCATATTTCACTATCGAACCGACAGAAAGTCAGGACAAGGTCTCTAGGCATATACAACTCATACAAAGGTACGGGGCAATTACAATTTCAGAGCGGATCGATCAGATGAAACGCCTTCAGATCTATTCGTAATTCATAATCGAGACGATTGAATGACGATAACTTTCCTGAACTCATTGGATCTATAATTGTATGAATTTCTACCACACAGTGAATTATTGAATAGTCGCGTCACTTACCCTACATCGAACGAATTGTCATGAGCACGTGCTTGAACTACCATGGATTTTCGTGACGTCACGATTTCCATAATTAGACCGCCGCATGTATTTCATCGCTCCTGCAAATTATCGGAAACGTTCGGCGCTGTGAATTCACAAGTTGACAGTTCCACTGACCGATATGGGCTTCATTCAGCTGTACCAGCGGAGTGACGGCTAAGCACAACATTCATTAAAGTCCACTGTCGTTGGTCTCATCGCGCGAGTGCTCTAGCTGAACGAGAGCAAATATTTACATTGGCAATGTCCTGAACCGTACAATATCACATTTTCTGCTGGATTAAATTCGCGAACTGGGAGTCGGCGAAGCACATACAGCCCTCTCGCCAAAGTATGCTCATTCCCTTCGCATTCGCCAAAAACGAGAATATTAGATGGCACTAGAGTGTTTAGGGAGAAAGCGCACAGCTTAATTCATTCGAACCCAATTTCCAGAAAGCCTCGTGGCTACTGGAAAATCAATTACCCCCGAATATTCCTGAACTAGCTAATTTGTTTCTGATGTAACTCAGATGAATCAAGCTTTGTACTTCACCGAACTTCTTTAGCTTGAATACATCAATGGACGTCTGTTTCCCACATGTGCATTGAGTAATATATTCGAATAGCTCTCCCAATCAATTTTCCAAGAAACACAATGTCTTTCTCATAACGTAACCTTTGGAAACCTTTCGAGCCAACTCAATTCAATTTTTAGTACCCACGCCTTTCTGAGTATGCATGAACTGTGATATATGTAATGCACACAGGTAATTAATTCCAATGTCACCGGATAATTGGGAAATGTTGGTATGCGTGGTAACACACATATCCCAAATTATGGCAACACATGAACCTCCATGGCCCTACTACTACGCAGAATTTCGACGAATACTGATACTCACGTAGGCGTCTAGCATGAATTCAACTACTTATTTCTTCTGTCAATTCACGATTCACTGCATCGTCTAACTGAAACATGAAAGGGAGAAAAAATAAAGAATAGACTGTTCTAGAAAACTTCATTCTCGACAGTCTTGAGCATAGTCTTGAAGAAACTGTGAAATAGAGTGGAGTGGTGTTCTTCTTCACATGTTGAAGTCGAAAGTGCTTTTCCTCTGTGTAATTCAGGACCCACGGTTGAATTGTTAATTAGCATTCAGAGGAAATCTTCTGTTTGCGAGAGAAATACGAAATATATTAGTGTTGCAACGGTGTTCATCATTAAATTATAATTGCGCCTTATTTATACTCGCTTCGGAATCGGTATCAAGGCAAAAGAAGAGCTGCTTAATTATTCCATCAGACAGATATTTCCTTTGGAACAACTGAACGTAACAACTCCATTCATCAATTAGAGGACGTACAACCAAATATTCATTCATACATTGCGACACAGCCTCGGCGCATTTTCTATTTTCCCTCTCGTTCGTCCTGAAAGAGAACTACATGTTTAACTTGCCGAGAGAAAAGGCTGAGTTTGATCGGATTCAATTAAAAATTAGTTCGTTCAGGGTTCACCAAATGAGGGAAATAGAATGCTAACAATTGACCCGACAATTACAAAAACTGCAACGAGCGATTCAGAAAATCTGGGCCTTGATTGGTTTCCAGGTTTTAATGAGTGAGTTAACTGACATTCTGGAACCTGGAATAGCATCGAATTCAATATACTATCAACATGTTCAATACGAAATAGTTGTTTGCCTGTATCGAGTTGAAGCTTCCAACGATTATATGCATTGAACACGTGGAGACTGAATCAATATAGCTGCATAATATTGTGTACAAATAATTATATCGCTGCACAGAAATGCAGTTGAGGCATCAGCACTATTCTCCCGATAACCTAAATGAATTTTCAGAAGTCCTACCCTGGTACAATTTTATCGGATGCTCAGAAATCACATCGAATTGAACTCGATTTCCACCATATTTGCTTACACTTACATGCAGTTATTGACAGGAGAAAGCTGTCACTTCAAAATAGATGCTTACAGAATATATTTTTTGGGTTTGCAGCTGAGAATATCTGTTCGCTTTTTTTGTGTAGGGTATCGTGGGGGCCTAGGCGTGAAGAGACATGTCCGTCGCCTCTGACTCATTCTCTGAGGAGGAGCGCAGCCTATTCCGTCCATTCACACGTGAATCACTCGCAGCTATCGAGGCCAGGATCGCCGAGGAACATGCCAAGCAGAAGGAACTTGAAAAGAAACGTGCGGAAGGAGAGGTATTTTTTTCTTCGACATTTTGGATGTTTCATTGACTTTTTCACATGTTCACTTCTTCACTCACCGATATTACATTGTCATGTCTTCAATTTCCACTCAGGGGAAAATACATTAAAATTTCCGAGAACGACGGGATGTCAGAGCAGTGTAGATTCCGCGTGAATTCCTCTGGAAGCCTGGAGATTTTTCCGGGTGAATGACAATTCTGTCGTGATTAACCCCTTCAAAGAAAATACAAAATCTTCGAGTGGGCGTCAGAGCAATGCTCGAGTATGCCCTAAAAAACGTCGGCATTTGTTTGAAGGAGAAAAAGCTTCCTGTTGTCTCTCGAGGGTGTTTAAACATCCTGGCGAGCTAATATTTCCTTATCATCAACCGGATAACTCGAGATGAAGGACTAAAAGGTTTATTCGTACAGGGTGTTGTCGCTCGCGGGAAGTTTAGTGTATTTTCCATTCATCACCTCACCCCTAGAAGAACAATTTCAATTCCAAAATAACTAGATATCCTCTCTTTTCATCTATACTGCCTATATACGTGTATATATTTTTTGTATGACATTTTTTCTGGTAGAAAGAAAGAAGAAAATTGGGCTCGAGTTAAACAATCACCCTGAAAATAATGTAATCTGTGCCTGGAAATTTGCATGCCTGCGTGTATTTATCTGTATATTCGCAAGTTGTCAATTTCAGACGAACCACACAATACCATTCATACTTTGAAAGGCTATAGTAACCGAGGAGTGCCAGTGAATCGACTGGAAAAGCTATGGCGCTTTATTGTATCAAATGAAAGACCCGCGACATTATTTGTTCCTGTCTCATTTTATTCACATCAGCCTCGGAATGAAATCAAACATCATCTGTCGTAACCATAACGAAACTCTTCTTCGGCTGTTTTGTTCTGATCAGTGGATCTTTGTCACTTCAAGAGATTTCGTTGATATTCGCTTATCATCCGGCTTCTCCATTTTCTTGGGTATTGTTCAAGAAAACGGTTTGAATTTCTCTTTCGCAATTGGAATTCGCGCCAAAACGAATTCATCCTCGTGGATGATTTTCCAATGGTTATCATTCCTGCTATATACAGTATGGCGATGATAACTAACAGAATAACGAGTGATATTTGATCGTAACAAAATTCCACTGAAATGTGACGTAGTATAGTTGAAGTGAAGCGATGTTTGCTTATCAATGTTAAAACAACTGAACCTTTCTTGCAGACCGGTTTTGGACGCAGGAAAAAGAAAAAAGAAGTAAGATTTCTCCAATAAAAATGCTCAAACCAGAGTTGCTTTTTAGCTGACTAAATGCCTCTGACGATTCAACAAAATTATGATATCATTGGAGACGCCATTAGCTGGAGATGGCCAAAAACAGAATATACCATAATGTCTATTTTCTTGCGTTTCTTCCTTTCCCTTTTCTATATCGTCAGTAGCATATTCTAATGCTTTCCTTCGTTACTGCTTGGATATAGATCATTTACTGCATTTACCTACTGCATCTTTGCATTGCTTTACACCCTCTAATGAGATTTCCACCATTTTCCACCGAGAGGTACGCTTTGCGTTGCTCAATACAAATATCTCCATTCCACTGGATAATTATGTTCTCTTAATTAATTAGGTACCTGAGGATACTTGACTTGGTCCAACGTTTTGCGAATAATTAAAGAACATAATCGGGTATACACGAGCTGAAAGTCATTTCTCTAGGAATGGCTGCAAACCTCAACACGTTCTCCTTACGATGACACGCATTCTCAAAAGTACCTGCCGAACATTCCAGCTGCCACTTTTTCATGACAATGGCTTTCATGTTCTCTGCATTCTCATCATTCACAGCAAGGCCTATCTTCACGACGAACATCCTGAGGAATCATTGAAGCATTTCATTGAATGGTCACTTGAAGATCTGCCTTGTTGCGAATTGGTAAAATTCCAACGCCACTTCATGAATGGATACTTTCGATACCGTATTTTCGAATATGAAATTAGTAGGATTTCTGACGTTTTGTGAGAGAATCGTTCGTGTTTGAGTAGTAGGGTATAAATGAATAATTTGCCTGTGAAAAACGTCATACGGAGGGTGTATTTTGACTTACAGGGGAGGTCACGATGCCCCTACGAGTTGTCATTCATACCCTACTTTCAAAAAATGCGTGAATAATGTATTATTTGGTTCCAGAATTTTTGGAGTAGATTTAGAATAGCTGTCGATGTTAGAAGTTCTGGATTTTTGAAGCTTTTACTCCACAAAATACCACACTAAATAAGACACTGATTCCCAAAAACCAAAACGAAATTCGGGCATAATTGGAAAAAATAGATAATAATACAATGAAAGCTAGGATTATTCTAGATTTTTTTTCCTCAGTTTTGTTGAGGCACAATTGAAATGAATATACAGGATGTAAATGAATAAGTGCGAAGCCAATTTGTGGGGCATTTCTTCATCAACATACAGGGTGAATCCTTAGTTTTTACACTCTATATAGCTCTTATATCCATCGGTAACTCACTAATAATTCAATTCAGCACACAATGCATGCTACAAGTTGACATTTGAAAGCATCTTCAGATAACTTCCTAACCTAAAAGTTCAACAAAATCGTCGGAGATGCATCAAAATGTTCTTGATAATGACACAGAAATATACACAAGCTCTACAGATAGATATTTTGAGGTAGCGTTCTTGTACAAAGTTCACACTACCATGAAAACTTGGAAAGTTCCTGGTGATGAAAAGTTACATGTGCCTAAATTATTTGACATGAGAGCAGAAGTACTGTAAGAAGTGTCTGTTTATAGCTTCCAACAATTCAAGTTTGCTGCTTTAATTACATTTGGAATAGAATTATCCTTTTGAGTGCTTCAATAGACAACTTCAAAGAGATAGAAACTTCTTGTTAAAAAAAACAGTACTTCTGCTGATGCAAATAACAGATCGGAAAGTCGAGATCTCCATATCGATGGATATTGATTGACTTTGGCTTTACCACAGATACGTTACGAGGACGAAGATGAAGATGAAGGCCCCCAACCGGATGCAACGCTCGAGCAGGGTGTGCCATTACCGGTACGACTGCAGGGCAGCTTCCCTCCGGAACTTGCCAGCACACCACTCGAGGACATCGACCCTTTTTATCATAACCAAACGGTGAGATCATCAGAGAAAGGCTTCTGAGACTTTCGGAATGTTTTTGACTCGAATAAGTTGAAAAACCATTCCAGATAAAGGAAAACGGGTCTCAATACCGTGTTCAGCGCTACATAGACACGCAATATACGAGTTTTCTTGCAAATTCATTCCCTGAAATTTTAATCCAAAGTAAACAAATACACTTTGAAATATGATTTGATGAATTTCAACATAACCTGAATGAAATATTGAGTCACTTTCTTTAATATGGTCGTGGCCCAGTGTGTAGGGCATAGACTTACTACACGTTTGCCTGAGGTTCAAATCCCAACGTCGCCAGTTTTTTTTCTTTATTTCTCTTTCTATTATGGCAAAGCTGGCCGTGCGTTGTTGATGGACACGCCCCTTTCTCTTCAACTTTACGCGTTCTGATGAAATTCTCTCGCTGAGCTGCGAGGCGATTTTCGATGTGATGCGGTGTTGCCTAATTGACTTTGCCAGTGGGTCTACAGAGAAGCGGTGTTGCCGGTTGTTCTATTTTGGCAGGGGGTCTACTTTGATTTCTATCGTGAAGTTGGGATGAATACAGGGTGATCCATAAAGACCATATATACGAGTTTTTTGGAATTCTCAACATGAAATAATTCGAAAACCATGAAAAAAACTGATTTTACTTGCATTGACACGGATTTTTTATTGGTTTGTTCATTAAAATATAGGAGTTTTCAGGGATTTTTATGATTTTTTGGAATTTTGGGACATTGAACAAAAACTTTGGAAATAGGAGGTTTTTGCGTGCCTCCATATGATTTTCTCTCTCTCAGAGGTTCCTGAAGCTCAATCAACCATATCTGTTTCAGACATTTGTAGTAATAAGTAAAGGCAAGGACATATTCCGGTTCAGTGCGACGAACGCTTTGTGGATACTCGACCCTTTCAACCCAATAAGACGAGTGGCTATTTACATCCTAGTACATTCTTGCTTCTCACTTTTCATCATCACCACCATCCTGGTCAACTGCATCCTCATGATCATGCCTACAACCCCCACCGTAGAATCCACCGAGTAAGTACCTAACCTCAATCTTTTCGCGACTCCGCCATTTTGGACGAACCGATCACGAGCTGAAATGCTTATTTCCAGAGTTATATTCACTGGAATTTACACGTTCGAGTCTGCTGTGAAGGTGATGGCGAGAGGTTTTATACTTCAACCGTTCACCTACCTTAGAGATGCATGGAACTGGCTCGACTTCGTAGTCATAGCTTTAGCGTGAGTAGCTTAGCTTTAGACCATAGATACTTCGATGAATCAGTCATTTATAGAGTAGATTCTACTTCATCATAGTTGATAATACGATGATTACTTTCAATAGGCGAGATCACAATCCTGGATTAGCTTCAACAACGTTCCTTAACGTGAAACTTTATTTGAAACTTTACGACGTGAAAACATAACGCTTGGCAACGCTGTAAAATGCAATTCTGTTGCTAGCAGCTGACGTCACGTCCAATACTTATCCCTATGGGAGTACTTGTGACGTATCAACGCTGTGAAACTATCAGGAGAAGAATAATAAAAAATCAGTGATCTCGCCCATTGTTCACACGTTTTTGTAGTTTGAATTTGGAGGTTATCTGAGTACCATCCAAACCATTGTGTAGCCTCCAGACCAGAGGCTCCACACTTCCAATGGGTTTACTGATACTAATTCGATGACAAAAATCTAAACACACATTTACACTATCTGCTGTCACAATTCCCCTTCACGAAATTACTTACACAGAACATATAGAAATCACTGGTATTTCTCATACTTTGGTTCCCTTCTATGCAGTTGGACGATTTTTTTATAAATCCAATTATTTTAAAATTCTGGTGGATTATCTATGATGAAAATTTGTTGTTTTGGTCAAAGCTATTAATTTCAAAGTGAGTTCATTGTGGTGTAACAATTGTCTTCATAACAGTAGAATAAGTTACGTAGAATCGTTTTAGAAAATTTTAATCTGTATCAAAATGTTAGACAGCAAAACTGATTAGATGATAGCTTAGAATTGTTCTCATATAATTTAGAGGCGTCAATTATGGATAGATTCTTAGTAGTCCCCTAGTAACAAAATTGGCGAAATTCCATAATGCATTATGAACGTACAAGTATGTTGTCGAGTGAGATGTTATGTGACCAAAAAAGTCTTTTCGATGCTTCTTAGTGCCGAAGATTCCAACAAACCTCTGCTTGCCAATGCTCAATACCTCTTGTGATTTTAGTTATGTAACAATGGGTGTAGACCTTGGAAATCTCGCTGCCTTACGAACGTTTAGGGTGCTTAGAGCCCTTAAAACTGTTGCCATCGTACCCGGTGAGTACCCTCCTGGTAGGAAGCCCCAGACACACCCAGTACAATGTCTCTTTTCCAGGTTTGAAGACTATCGTCGGAGCTGTTATCGAATCAGTAAAAAACCTCCGAGATGTGATAATTTTAACGATGTTTTCTCTTTCTGTTTTCGCACTGATGGGTTTGCAAATTTACATGGGCGTTCTGACGCAGAAATGCATCAAGAATTTCCCCTCGGACGGCTCCTGGGGGAATTTGACTGATGACAACTGGGAGCGTTTCAACAGCAATGAAAGTAAGTCGTGAACCGTCCCTCGACCAAGGTAACGCTCTGCCTCCCGCAGCTAACTGGTACGTGGACGAAAACGGCGACATGCCCCTCTGCGGGAACTCCTCGGGAGCGGGTCAATGCAAGCCCGGTTATCGCTGTCTGCAAGGCTACGGCGGTAACCCGAATTACGGGTACACGAGTTTTGATACTTTCGGTTGGGCATTCCTGTCTGCCTTCAGACTGATGACTCAGGACTACTGGGAAAATTTGTACCAGCTGGTGCGTCCCGCCTGGATCGCTCTCGTCCGCTTCCATTAACACCTCGTCGTTGCAGGTGCTGCGATCGGCCGGCCCGTGGCACATGTTATTCTTCATCGTCATTATATTTTTGGGCTCGTTCTACTTGGTTAATTTGATTTTGGCCATCGTGGCCATGTCCTACGACGAACTGCAGAAGAAAGCAGAGGAAGAAGAAGCGGCCGAAGAGGAAGCAATCAGGGTAAAATATAATAATAAATGGTCTTTTTTCATCGAAGTTTCGCATAGTTACAGAGGTATATTGAAAAAAAAACGAGGTTGCTTCGACGAAAGGGCGAAGTTCAGCTCAGGTCGCTTTTCTATATCTCTGATTTATTTATTTGAGGGGGTCTAGATAATTGAAAACATCAATTTTTTGCATATTTCCAAAGTTTGGATATTCAAGATTATGCTCTCAAACGGATTTTTCAAAATTTTACTTTATTTGGGAAATCGGAGATCAAACTCCAAACGATTTTTTTTTCAAAACTTCTTTTTTCGAGGTAGTTGACGCGATATCTAAAGTTTTATCTCACCGATTCCTTTGAAATTTTGTGAAAATCTTCTTTATACATCTCTTTATCGCCTGAACCTTGGATTTTGACGAATTTTGATTCCAAATACTCAAAAAAAATTCGTAGAGCACAAAAAACAGGGGTTTAAAGAATTTTTTCCTCAAGCGGGACTATTTGGTGAATTATTTTTTTTCTGGTTCAGATTCGAGCAAAAGCGACATGTTTTTTCGAATTTCGAGTGTCTATAAATACAGTTCTTTTCAAATAGCTATGAAATAAACTAGAATCAACAAGCTCATCAGTGGATCAAATATTTTTCTCCAAATAGAGTAGAGTTGTGACCCATTTGAAATATTTGTATTCAAAATACGTATTTTATATTTTGTACTTGAATACTTTTTGTATTATATTTGAAATACTTCCATTCGAAAGTATTTCATTTGAATAAAGTATTTTTGAAACACCCATTCGAAAAAATGTTTTGCATTCGAAACAGCAAATCAGAAAAGTACTTGTCCTGGAATACTTCCTCAAAGTATCTCCTACTTCTCTGTGAAGCATTTTTCCTCGGCCAACCCCCCTCATATTCTGTAGGAAGCTGAGAAGGCCGCTCAGGCGAAACAAGACCGCGCCGACGCCAGAGCGGCGGCCGCCGAAGCTCGAGAGTCCGAAGCCGCGGCCTTGGCCGCCGAAGCTTATCCCGGCATCGTCAAGTCTCCATCCGATTTCTCCTGCCACAGTTTCGAGATGTTCATCGGCCAGGCGAAGGGCCACGACGACAACAACAAGGAGAAGATGAGCATACGATCGGACGGATTAGATTCAGTGAGTGAGCAGAGAAGAATACCTTCTAATCCCACCAAGATGCGGAAGGTCAGCGCTGTAAGTGTCCTGATATTTATTGACCCCCCAGAGAATTAGATACCATCGTCTGTGGTGACGGTTTTCGATCGAGTTTTTCGCCTTTTCTGGATCAGCAGCGGTTGGTTATGCAATCACGAGTTTTGGGTTTCAGTACATTGGGAACTATTCAAACATTGCGTGAATTTTCCTCAACCAAGATTACTGGGGAGTGAACATAATTTTCCCTATGACTACATTGTCTTTTTTGATTGTAGAAATCGTGGAAACTCCAACGTATTTATTTAAAGAACTTTATCAATGTCAAAACAACTATCAATATGATTCTTTGTTTTTAATATTCCCAAGTTTGTAGAAAGTGTAATATTTGTCACCATAGCAGAGATGAAAATGGGAATTTTGTAGTGGATATTAGAAAAGGCTTTTGAGTCACCAGCATTGAAGGTACATCAACCTGTGAGACGAAATACAAATCCCAAATAAAAATCATGACAATTATAGTGTTACGACTTGGTTTGTTCAACGTTGAACAATCGTTATGCACTCCAATTTTAGTTCAAGCTATCCAACTTAAAACATTTTTGATTTTTCGCAACTTTCAACTCAGCTGACGTTAGGTATATTTATTTTGCTCACACAATGTACCACTTGACACTTCGAACACGATTCCAAACCATTCCAAGGAACTGCCAGCTGTCAAATGTCATGCACTGGAAGCTCTCAGAATGGTCAGGAATAGCAATTGGCCTGTCTACCAATCACACTCAATCTCACTGGAACCCAACCGCTTTGCAAACCTAGTTCTTCTCCAACATCACGCATGTACCAATCTCCCGTGTACAGGCGAGTCTCAGCCTTCCCGGGTCTCCTTTCAATCTGCGCCGTGGCTCGAGAGGGAGCCACCAGTTCACGTGTATGCGTAGTACCAGGCGAATTGTGGCGCCGCCCGGCGATCGCAAGCCCCTGGTTCTGTCCACATATCTAGACGCACAAGAGCATCTGCCTTATGCCGATGATTCCACAGCAGTGACGCCCATGAGCGAAGAGAACGGAGCCATGGTGCTACCCATCTACTATGCCAATCTCGGTACGTACCATTACCGTGAATGTTTTTTGGGGGAAAATGTTCGTGGGGTACGCTACAAGTGGGGAAAATCTGCATCTGTTTTTTTTTTCGAAAAAATCAGGATTGTCATCAAGTTAGGCTCGTCTTGAAACCAACTCTGCCCCATTAGATATACTGAGGGATTTTCAGAAGATTTTCAAAAATCGCCTTTTCCCAAATTAGAAGAATCTTTAAAGGTATATCTTCCATAAAAGTAACATTTTGGATAAATTTGAGGAAGATTCTTCTAGCTCTACATTTATAATTTCTTGTTGATCTACCCATTTTGTTTTTTTTTATTTTCTTTATCGTTTCTGTTTCTTTTGTTTTCTCTCCCTGTTTTGTAATTGGGTTATCCTGTAAAACACTGTAAAATAAAGAAATAAATAAAAGGAAAATCCTTAAAGCCTCATTTTTGGAAAAATGAATAACATTTTGGATGAAACTGAGAAAGAGTTGATTTCAATACCAGCCTGAGCTGACAATCTTTATATTTTCGAAAAATACAAACATGTTTTTCCATTTGTTGCAAACTTCATGAATGTCACAGTATTTTTTGGGAAAAACATAAAAAAAATAGTGGAAGAACACTTTCTCTCTGCACGAAATCAAATCAGGTGTTCCCAGTGCAATTCGCCCCAATTCGCCAAAATAGTTTGCTCCAAAATCCTACCGTAGAGAGTCCCATACGAGGGTGCAATAACAAGTGTTCGAATTTTTGGAAATATCCTACCAGGTTCACGTCATTCCTCATACACTTCGCACGCGTCACGAATGTCCTACACCTCTCACGGAGATTTGTTAGGTGGTCTGGGAGGGAATGGGAAAGTCCTGACGAAGGAGAGTCAGCTGAGATCTCGGTCGATGAGAAACGGTCCGGCAGCTCCCAACACCAACCACACAGAATGCACGACGAGACCGCCCCATCGAGGGGATTACGTAAGTCTGGGTGTAGCCTCACGAGAGGTTCGTAGATTAAAATCGCACTCATCTCGCAGGACGGACCGACTGGTCAGACGTTCGAGGGGAAATTGAAGCATCTGGACAATCCGTTCATCGATAGCAACCAGAGACAAACGGTCGTGGATATGAAGGGTGAGGTAGTGGCTTCGCTGTCGAGGGATGGGTGGTGAAACGTGCTTTATTTCAGATGTGATGGTTCTGAATGACATCATCGAGCAAGCAGCTTGCGGGCAGAGCGCCAGTGATCATGGAGGTGAGTTGACGTTTGAAATATCTCCAAACTATACATTCCTTCACGATACCCAAACACCATCGCAATTTGCTAAACTAGTACAGATTCTGCTGCAAATGCACCCTCTATCTTTATGTGTTGCTAGGACGATAACTAATACGTGTTTATTTACTACAATTTTTACTATGTGGAGGGAAAATTAACGAGAAGTGTTCTATTAGGTAAATAAAATATTGTTTATGATGAATTTGGCACTATATCATTGTTTGGTGCACCAAATTTGGTAGGGTTATGCTACTCAAAAGCAAATAGAGATGAAGTAATTCAAACGAAGTCCAAAGCAACCATTTCTTGAAGGTTTTTATGGAAACCACGCATTCTCTATTTGTTTTTAGGCAATTTAACCATCATCAACCATTAAGCAATGGACACTGGTTCGCTAAAAACTACTACCTTCAATTCCTTGTGATGATGTTTTAAACGATTGTTCTCAATGTGGGTAACATTTGTGTCCGTTTGCTCTCATAACAACAAGTAATATTTGGTTCATCTAGACATCGAATAGTATGAAGTCCCCATTCCCCAAGGCAATAGACTTAGCGCTGTAGATTCAACTAAATGTTCCGTAGAATATAGCTTTCGATGTTCCTAGCAATAGCAATTTTCGATGGTGTCAAAAGATTTCCGCTTCAGTCTAATTCTCAAACTAGCGCAGAATCCAATAAAAAGGCTGTGTCTAACAGTAGAAAACACACGCTAGTCACTCGGGGGTATGCCGAGAATGGTTTCGAACATCTCCAGCATACCCTGAGACCATTTAGTCGAAACTTAACCGCCGGTTAAGACCTGCTGTCGCACCATCGCATCAAGCACAAAACCTCTTTCCCCAAAAAAGAGTGTGTCAACTTCACTTATACTAATCCTTCGTACAGTTTCTGTTTATTATTTCTCAGCCCAGAATAATGATGACGAGGAGGAACCGACCATGAAAGAGAGATTATTGGTTTTCATATTGAGAGTCATCGATATATTCTGTGTGTGGGATTGTTGCGAAACGTGGCTGGCTTTCCAAAAGTTCGTCGCCCTTATCGTCTTCGATCCGTTCGTCGAACTCTTCATCACCCTGTGTATCGTCGTCAACACCCTCTTCATGGCGCTGGATCACCACAACATGGACAAGGATCTGGATAAGGCACTGAAGAGTGGGAATTATGTACGTCGGATGTATGCGAAGTGACAAACTCGTGACCCTTCGTGATTTTCCAGTTTTTCACTGCTACATTCATGATCGAAGCCACTATGAAGCTGATAGCGATGAGTCCCAAGTATTATTTCCAAGAAGGGTGGAACATATTCGATTTCATCATAGTAGCCCTATCTTTGCTCGAGTTGGGGCTCGAAGGAGTCCAAGGTTTGTCCGTTTTGAGATCGTTCCGACTGGTGAGTGGAGGTTTTATCTGCTGGGGTAGATGACGCATTTGTTTCTTTTTGCAGCTGAGAGTGTTCAAATTGGCCAAGTCGTGGCCAACGTTAAACTTACTTATTTCCATAATGGGTAGAACTATGGGTGCCCTAGGTAACCTGACCTTCGTGCTGTGCATTATTATATTCATTTTCGCCGTCATGGGTATGCAGCTGTTCGGCAAAAATTATACAGGTACTGCATGCATGCCGCTCACTCTTTCTTTTACCGGCCCGTTTTCCTTCCAGACAACGTCGATAGGTTTCCAGATCACGAACTCCCGAGGTGGAATTTCACGGACTTCATGCACTCGTTCATGATAGTTTTCAGAGTTTTATGTGGTGAATGGATCGAGTCGATGTGGGATTGCATGCTGGTTGGTGACGTCTCTTGCATCCCATTTTTCCTAGCTACAGTCGTTATCGGTAATTTTGTGGTAAGTACACGCGCCGTGCCCACCACGCGGAGACCTGCAGCGAGTCTTTTCCAGGTGCTGAACCTCTTCTTGGCCTTGCTCTTGAGCAACTTCGGCTCATCCAGTCTGTCGGCTCCGGCAGCTGACAATGACACGAACAAAATAGCGGAGGCCTTCGACCGGATAGGGCGTTTTATAAAATGGATCAAAGCTAGTGTCGCTCACATCGCCAAATTGATCAGATTCAAACTGACCAATCAAATATCCGACCAGCCGTCAGGTGAGGGACCCTCCAACAGTTGGAACCAAGGTTTTTATCCAACAATCTGAATAGCTAATGGATTTTGTGCTTGTCGCTCCCATTTAGTGCTTACACTTCTACTGCGCATGTAGATTAGTCGAGATTATCTGTAACTGCACATTACCTTCACACGAAAACACGTCTTCGATACTGTTAGTCCGAATAGGCCACACTTTTTACCGAATTCGCCGAATCATATCATATATCCACGTAGAAATCCAGTTTCATTGAAAGCATGACTCTTCTAGGAAAAAACTGATGCCAATTGGGGAATCCAAACCATTTTTTATCAGTATTATTCAATTTCTTAAAAGATCATTCGTTGATTAATACACGTCAATCATTTTTTGTAGTCCTTTTGTTGTCATTTTGAAGCTGTCAAATCTAATTTTACTGTTCCAAGAAATTGACATCGCCATGACAGCTCCTGGAAATTCAGTCATTTTCACCATAACAACAATGAAAGGGGCAACAAAATTATTGTTGTGTGTCCAACCAATACATGATCTTTATAGAAATCACAAAAAAATGCTAAAAAAAGTGAAACTTTTTCACGAAAAAATAGCTCGGCAGCTTGGTGTGGACTCCCTGATTCAAACTGTGACGAAATATGAATAATCCTCTTATTCTCATGAATTTCCATTGGCTAAAGGTGTCATTTCATGCCCTTCACCCCAGAGTTCCTCCTCGAATTCTCAACCAACAATAAAAAATCCGTTTCTGACCATCACGAAGCCGTGCGTTGATCATGAACCTTTTTAGATCCGAGAGATGGCGGCTTGGACTTGACAGGCGATGAAATACTAGCAGACGGTATGATTTTCAGAGACAAAAAGAGCCCGAAAGATAGGCTCGAAGTAACAATAGGCGATGGTATGGAGTTCACCATTCACGGTGACTCCAAAACGAACTTGAAACGCGGCAAAAATCTGAATAACATCAACAAGAGCAAGACTATCGCGAACTCGATTCTCGACCACGGAGATTTCCTGGGGCATCTGGACGATGACGAAATCAGCAACAAGTCCTATGGGAGTCACAAACACAGGTTCAAAGATGAGAGCCACAAAGGCAGCGCGGATATTCTGGACGAGCAGGAGGAGAAACGGGACGCCAGCAAGGAGGAACTGGGTATCGATGAAGGTAGGATGTGGCGAAAAGGGTAGGGTTCGTCTCGCATCGAGGATTTCGTTGCAGAAATGGAGGAAGACGAGTGCGACTGCCAAGGCCCGCTGGACGAAGACCTGATCATAGACGCAGCCACCGAAGACATCATCATCGACGAGTACTCAGCCGACTGTTTCCCAGAGAAGTGCTACAAGAAATTCCCGTTCCTGGCAGGAGACGACGACTCCCCGTTCTGGCAAGGCTGGGCCAATCTGCGGTTCAAAACGTTCCGCCTCATAGAGAACAAGTACTTCGAAACGGCGGTCATAACGATGATTCTACTGAGCAGCTTGGCGTTGGCGCTGGAAGACGTCCATTTGCAATCCAGGCCGATACTGCAGGACATCTTGTACTACATGGACAGGATCTTCACCGTCATCTTCTTCTTCGAGATGCTGATCAAGTGGCTGGCGCTGGGTTTCCAGAAGTACTTCACCAACGCGTGGTGCTGGCTGGATTTCATAATCGTGATGGTGTCGCTGATCAATTTCGTGGCGTCGTTGTGCGGCGCCGGGGGGATCCAGGCCTTCAAGACCATGCGCACGCTGAGAGCCTTGCGGCCGCTCCGCGCCATGTCCCGGATGCAAGGCATGAGGGTACGTACGAGTGACACCGAGCGGACCTCCGTTACATAACCGTTTGTTCCGTAGGTCGTAGTAAATGCCCTGGTACAAGCTATACCCTCTATCTTCAATGTATTGCTAGTGTGCTTGATATTTTGGTTGATATTCGCTATAATGGGCGTACAGTTGTTCGCGGGCAAGTATTACAAGGTGAACCCTCCGCGCAGCCGTCCCGTCGGCTCAGTACTGAATCCGCGTGCTTTTCAGTGCGTCGACGGCAACAAGACGACGCTGAGCTACGAGATAATACCAGACTTCAACGCGTGCATAGCGGAGAATTATTCCTGGGACAACTCCCGGATGAACTTCGACCATGTCGGTAAAGCATACCTCTGCCTCTTCCAAGTGGCGACTTTCAAAGGCTGGATACAGATCATGAACGACGCCATCGACTCCAGAGAGGTGAGGATATCGCAGTCGCGCAGGTGGTGGGTTCATGGGTGATTTTTTGCAGATGAACAAGCAGCCAATCAGGGAAACCAACATTTATATGTACCTTTATTTCGTGTTCTTCATCATTTTCGGCTCGTTCTTCACGCTGAATCTGTTCATCGGAGTCATCATCGACAACTTCAATGAGCAAAAGAAGAAGATAAGTATAGTCAAATCAACTCATTAACTCAGATTTCCTGAATGTTCGGATACAAAGGTTCCAGGGATCTTCAGCTCTTTAATGAACACCCAATATATTATTCCCCACTTTGAGCACCTTATCAAATAGAATTCCGAAGAAAAATTGTTGTTTATGAAAACTTGTCCTCACTTTTCTTCTCCACTCATAGCTATTGTTTTCATAAAATTTTGAATGTCTTATTAAAAAATACATTTCATTGTTTCGTGCATTGTCATCCACCCTGAAGGCCTTTTTTTTATATCCAGTAAAAACTAATAAATAAATTGTTATCATTTTGTGGAATTCCTGTTATACGCAGGGGGCTCTCTTGAGATGTTCATGACCGAGGACCAGAAGAAATACTACAACGCGATGAAGAAGATGGGCTCGAAGAAGCCGATGAAAGCCATACCGAGGCCCAGGGTGAGTCTCCCTGCCCGGCCGAAGCACTCCCCGATAATCATTCGCGCCTGTCTCGTTTCAGTGGAGGCCACAAGCGATCGTTTTCGAGATAGTGACCAACAAGAAGTTCGACATGATTATAATGCTGTTCATCGGCCTGAACATGCTGACGATGACGATGGACCACTACCAGCAGAAGGAGGCGTTCACCAAAGTCCTGGACTACCTCAACATGATCTTCATAGTTATATTTAGTACAGAGTGCCTGATGAAAGTGTTCGCTTTGCGCTACCACTACTTCACGGAGCCTTGGAACCTCTTCGACTTGGTGGTGGTCATCCTCTCGATATTGGGACTGGTGCTCAGCGACATAATCGAGAAGTACTTCGTCTCGCCCACTCTGCTGAGGGTCGTGCGAGTCGCGAAGGTCGGCAGGGTACTTCGGTTGGTCAAAGGAGCCAAAGGGATCCGCACCTTGCTTTTCGCCCTAGCCATGTCACTGCCTGCGCTCTTCAACATCTGTCTGCTACTCTTTCTCGTCATGTTCATTTTCGCCATCTTCGGAATGTCATTCTTCATGCACGTCAAGGACAAGAGCGGCCTCGATGACGTCTACAACTTCAAGACCTTCGGACAGTCCATGATTCTTCTATTTCAGGTGAAACAAATTTATAATTCGACCGGTTCGTTGATGAATTGATTACTGCACGATAGCAAATGGCGTTCGAGTGATTAAGGGGTTATGTACAGTTAGAAGGTCGAAAAATAGCCAATTCTGATGATTGTTTTTGAGAAAACTTTCGAATTCATTGATCTTGTACACATATTATGGTATCTTTCAACAGTATTTTGAGGCTTGGTATTAGTAAAATTATTTATTTAGAAAGGCGCTACAAATGAGGTCCGGGAGCTCCTCTCAAAAAAGATGTTTTGCGGTGACAAATCGGTATATCTCTGAACTGGATCATCCGAAATTCAAAAAACCGATCAAATTTCGTTATAGTAATGTTAAATCCAGTAATTAATCGAAGGAATGGGCAAAATAAATGCTTTTGGCAAAATGGCGGTTTCTATTATTGAATATACGTACATTAAGAAAAAAATTGATTTTTGACGGTTGACATTGACGGTTGACTTTGACGGTTGACATTGATGGTTTTCATTGATAATTGACATTGATGGTTGACATTGACGGTTTTGCAGATGTCCACTTCTGCTGGTTGGGACGGAGTTCTGGACGGAATCATAAACGAGGAAGACTGCAAGCAACCAGACAACGAAATAGGAGAAACGGGTAACTGCGGCAACTCCACGATAGGCATAGCTTTCCTGTTGAGCTACCTCGTCATCTCATTCCTGATAGTAATAAACATGTACATCGCCGTCATCCTGGAGAACTACTCCCAAGCGACGGAGGACGTCCAAGAAGGCCTCACGGACGACGACTACGACATGTACTACGAAATCTGGCAGCAGTTCGACCCCGACGGGACCCAATACATCCGCTACGACCAGCTGTCGGACTTCCTGGACGTGCTCGAGCCGCCGCTGCAGATCCACAAGCCGAACAAATACAAAATAGTGTCGATGGACATCCCCATCTGCAAGGGCGACCTCATGTTTTGTGTAGACATCCTGGACGCCCTCACCATAGACTTTTTCGCCCGCAAGGGCAACGCCATCGAGGAGACGGCCGAGATAGCCGAGGTGCAAGGCCGGCCCAACGAGGTCGGCTACGAGCCGGTGAGCTCCACCCTCTGGCGGCAGCGCGAGGAGTACTGCGCGCGACTCATCCAGAACGCGTGGCGGAAACACAAGAAGAACCGCGGCGCCGGCGGCGGCGCCGGCACCGATCAGTCGGACGACGAGGACGGCAACTCGGACGGGATGGAGGCTCGCCAGACGGCCGTCCTGGTGGAGAGGAACGGGCACAAGGTGGTGATCCACAGCCGGACGCCCAGCATAAGCTCGAGGAGTGCGGATGTATGAGACCGGCCTCGTCCCTCCCCGGCGATGCCATAGTTTGGGTGACTATGCTCATATAGCCACATGACGCGCGTGGGCCGATCCTTCGTCTCGGCCGCCTTCGGCTCTTTCCGTTGCTTCGGTACGTCGAAAACCGGGCGTGGCGCCACCGGTGCCACTGTTTTCACTTTTGTTTCGCGCTATTCTTGACATTGTTCGCACGACTTCGTATTTTCGAACACCATTCGCATGTTGGAATTACTTCGGCAACATCGCAACCACATGAAAATTTGACATATGAAGTGTGAAGTTCACTTCAGACGTCAATAGCGACGCCATTTTTATTATTTGTAAATAAGCCAAATTACTAAACATCAATCTAACAATTCAAAGACGGATTCAGTGAAGAATACTCGAAAAACAAATACCACCCTGGAGCAAACATTTTTATTTAATTTCTTTTACGTGTTTTATTGTTTTTTGAATTTTTATTGAAGAAATTTCAAAACAAAAGTAATGTTTTCATTATTGCAAATAATTTTGCTGTATACACGAATCCAGAATTACATCAAAACTCATAATTAATAAATGAATTCCATGAACAGAATATGACTGTATACATTCTATGAAAACAATGTGTCATAAAGTTGGTGTTCTAAGACGTCCTAAAACCATTCGCAAGTAAGTTGCGAACGCTCACCACTCGTCGTAAAATGCGCACGTTCGCAAACATGCGAATGGTCGAGAATAACCGAAGTCGAATGTCATTCGGAAATTCTTCACATGCGAACGGTCAAGAAATAGTGCCCCAGAGACGGATGCAGCCGAGACGAATGACGGCCACGTGACCGAGTTTGTGCAGTGTAGTTTGATGGAGAGAGTATCGTTTACTTTATTGATGTGTGTCAACTGCTTTGCTGCTCATATCGCTATGCTATCCCACGAACATTTCACCGTACACTAAGAACAATATGGCTCCTAGTTGTGTGATCAGTAAGATTGTGAATGTTGATTGTTAAGCGACGCCAGGCTGGGTGAACGATTCAACAATGCGCGACTAGTGTCCCAGTACTAGTCCCTTCAGATCCTTCAACCAGCTAGTGGTCATTTCCAGCAATAGATAAGCACAAAACAGTTGATTCGAGTTGATTTTATCCTTAACCTACTTTAGTATTCTACCGATGAGCGGGGGCAGCTGTGACGTCATGAGCATCATTATCGTTCGAGAATCTTGCTTGTTGACCAATGTTGAAATGGCGTCAGGTTGTCACCTTTCTAGTAACATCACCGAGCAATCATTATTGTTTCGAATACTATAAGAATGTGAAAAGGGCATGGCACCAGTTTGGTCAATTTTCGAAAACATTCACATTTCATTGAACGCTCATTGGATTCCTCGTTGAGTATAAAACGCAGTAAAATTGATATAAACTAGACTAAACTTTTCATGAAGATCCCCAGTATTGATTGCAAAGCAGTGCCATGTCCTTTATAGTTCGATTCATGAGTTTGATTATTTTCATGTCATCATGGAAAATAAACTTTGTCTATTGTTGTTTATATGACAATTCAGATTATGTTCAGCTTGCGATGCAAAATAATATAAGCACTGAAGACTGAACTGGACCCAAGACCCCTGAGTCCATGAGCCTCATTGAGAGCAACACTTCCCAAGATGCTCTCAAACTGAATTGTTACCGAAAAAACCTACACAAGGCTTGTGGATCGGGTTCGAGTTCGTTTCTTTGGGAAATGCATTTTTTTGACGAAACGTTCCTTTATTAATTCCAATGCACAATGAAAGCCGTTGAGAAAATGCATTCCTACGAATTTAACACATTCTAAACATGTCTCGGTCATCAAACAATAATACATGATAAAGAGAACTATTTTGAATCACGACAAATTATATTCATAATGGTGCTTTCTTCAATTGCTAATATTCAAGCTATCTTCACATGCTACATGGAGCGCTAACGGGGAAGGGGCGATGGTTTGCGAAAGTTTGCATAACCCACAAATTTTTGTACGCCTCACAAAAGACGAATAATAATCGTGTATGTGTGACATTTCCGAAACACCGTCGTAGCCTACCGATCATCTCCGAACATATTACTCTCCTTGTCTATTCCTATCATCACTCGTTGTATACAGCTACTTATGTCATTATTCGTCATAGTTCGTTCAGCGATCGTCCATTTCCGATTGTCACAAAAAATTTAAAATAGTCGATTGATTCGATAGAAACCCCTGAATTTCAACAATTCAAACCAAACTTCATGGGCTATTTTGTATTTTGAGAAGTGACGTAAACTTCGCTGATTCAAACCCAATGCTGAACAAAGCATATCATTCCTTTTCTAAAATATCGATGGAAGTGAAATGTCATACGTACCGAAGCATAATAAATGTCTCATACATTTCTACATAACAAGAAATACTAGCAACGCTGTAGTTCTTTGTTATAAATGCTGTTATATTATTTCGTTAAATGAATTGATTAGTATATTATTGTTGAAATTTTATATAAATATTATGGTTATGGGCGGTGTTTGCTTGGTATCTGGTTTCGCTTTGTTATTTTCGCACAATCTCAGTTATCTATACTGTAATTCCCAGACAGTATAGTGACATGAGTACCCCGAAAACCCTGCAATTATAACGTGTACCAGATCTTCCTCTGCGAGTCATTTTTTCGTCATAGAGGGATATGTGTCCTAACCTTGAAATCACGTCACAAATGAATAAAGGCAATAAGAACATGGTTGTTATCGTTAACTATATTAGATTTAATTAAGTGTTTGTTATGAGGAATAGTTAAATATCCGAGGAACATTGTTGCCTTATTTGTTATTTTTCTGACTGGAAGTGATACAAAAGCAAACACTTTCCATCTGCCAACAAGCAAAGTGATAAATATATTTATACAGGCAATCGCTACTATACAAAATTTTGAAATTGTCTTTGGATTTCATTACCAAGCTCCACAGCTCATCCTAGTTTATGTCGATTGGTTTGTTAGAGTAGTCGTACGTTTGTTTAACGAAATGTTTGGTGGAAATAAGTTGCTTTAATAGTGTACTGCGTTTCTCGAAGATATCCCAAACAAGAATAATTCACTGAAAAATGTTTGCCGTCTCATATTATATGCATAAATATACAATTGTTATATTGTGTTCGTATAATTATATAAACATTTACATAGTTTTTTACTTATTAAGAATGCAGAATCAACACAATATTTCGGATCCATTGAACAATGTGGACTGTAAATTACATGAAAGAGCAAAAATATATTTAGTTACTTGATAGCTCGAAATTTCCGGTGTTTTTCAAATTAATGGAAATATGACCTATTAACACAAAAATTGATAAATTTTGCACATGACTGTATAATGCTTTTTTATATTTTGCATATAATTTAAAAAACAAAACAAGTAGATACATGTAACGCGCAGGTGAAACAAATCCTCAGTGTTTGGAACATGATATCTACATTTCCAAATAACTCATTTATGTAATATAATGAATAATCATAGTATTACAACATATATACATATAATTTTTCTAAGCAATCGTTGTTTTAGGGTAGCTATTGATATATTAAGATTTAGTTTGTAAGCTTTGCGAAAAATTAAAGCGATCTCGATTTGAACTTGAAATTGTTATTGTCCATCTACCATTTTATATTTTTCTTGTGTTGTCATCAATTGGTTTCTAATAAAAATAATGAATATAATACGAACCATTTAAATTAACCACGTGAAATGATGCAATTAGGTATGGGATCAAATTAAAAAACGATTAAATCAAGTCATTTATTTAAAAAGTCATACATTTATGTATAGTTACGAAAGTAATTCAAGAGAATGTATTCAGGGTCCAAGACAGATTCACTATTTCTTCGGAGGGTGGAGTGCAATATTTCGGATCTGGAAAATAAAAACAAAATTAAAGATTAAACACCCCAATACCCGAGCAATAATCACCTAAATCTTGTTTGTTTTGTGTAATAGCCAAGGTTGTGAAGTCGTTGGAATCAGTATCTTTAACGAAAACTTCCGGCCAAATCTCAGGAATCCTCCTCACCATCTTCTTCTGCAACTCCTTCAAATCATTATGCAACTTCCTGGACACCTCCACATTCGCAACCTCGGTGATCAGGCAAATGTCTCTAACTTCCTGTCCATATTTGAAGGTTTCCATGTACAAAATATGCAAAGCCCTAATCAGCGCTATGTCTTCATAAAAACCACCTTCTCGGAGATCAATTTTCTTCCTTTCCTCTTTGCGACGATTTCTCGAAGAAGCGGTGGAGCTGAAACGCCAAGCACAATCAGCGACTACAAAAACGGGAGATTTATTGTTACCAACCCTCGGGATCTGGAGGTAGCTCTCGATGAACCCAACGACGAGATAGTGCTTCCGGTTTCTGAATACAAATCGTCGTCACCTTCGTAAATCCCCAACGAAGCATTCTCTAGTTTCGATTTCTTCTCCAGTCTGACTGCTTCTAGTCGATCTGCGTAAGTTGAGAAGGTAGTGTCGAAACCTTTGATTTTTTCTAGTAAGTATGACACGTGGCTCTCCAATTGGGGGATTATTTTATCACCTAGAAATCACATGAAATTTTTCGATGCGCAGACTAAAAGTGACTCACTCACTTATTAGTCCGCTATCACCGTGAGTTCGTGCAACGGAAATGGCCTTTCTGAACGATTTGTGCGTCACGAGAGCCAGAACAGCTTTCTCGTAATCCTTCAAATAATGCTCTATAACGATAACAGCGTCATCCACTTTATGCGCATTCAATAATCTCTCAGACAGATCATTCAGGGTGACATTTCTCGCCGAGTCATCGCGCTTCAACACTGTCAGCAAACCCACCACTTCCCGCCAATCCAAGGCGTTCGTGTATTGGACTAGAGCTTCTTCGAACAATCCAGCTCTCTTCAATATGGACGCAGCTTCTACATATTTCTGCTGAAGTGACAGTCGCTTCGCAAACAATCTGGCAACCAGTTTACAGTGTTGGTGGAACGGTTTGACAGTGTTATAAGCCTCCTCCTCTAACTTGTTGTTCACTATGAAATCCGTGAGGTATTTCTCGGTGAATTTCGGACACCTCAGCGCATACCTCACTGATTTCTTCAGATCACCTTTGAGACACATTCGGAATCGTTGCTCAATCGGAAGCAGTTTCCGCATATCCGCCAGTTCCGGCTCGTAGACTTTGGGGTCCTCGCTGCTGTTTTGGTACACCAAAGTCAGGAAATCCAAGTCGAAGAAAGTGAATGCTGTGTTCAGGACGTCCTTGAAATGTTCCTGAATCAACAGTTGGTTGATGGCCTTGCTACTAACTGACTTGTACTTCACTGGGTCAGTTGAGAAAATGTCTTTTATGGACTTCAAAGCTGATTTGAGACCGATATGTTTCTGTTGTATCGCTATTATACAGGGTAGATTAGCCAAACAGTCCGTGGAAATCAGATAGTCCAATATCCTCTTGACAACCTCCTTCTTGTTGTATGCAGAAGCAGGCAATGTATTTATCGAATAATTCTTGTAAAACGTCTGGAAACAATTCTCCTCCAAACTGAACTCAGCAATGATGTTGCCGAGGACTGCCGAATTTTTGGCAGCTCCAACGAAATCCTCGATGCGTTCGACGAATCTGCGCGGGTTCAAATCAATGAGAACATTCCAATTAACCTTCTCCTTTCTCAATATATCCAGAGCACTCTTCCAATCCCCCCGCCCCAACATCCCCTCAACTACATCAATAGTCATCAATTTGCACCCAATGCTCTCCAGGTTGCCCCTCGGGAGCTGAAGGATTATTTGTGGGGGTGAAGCGTTGTTACAAGTGACGATTCTACCACCTTGCTCGATTTCTCTGGAGAATATTTTGGACAAATCCATGTTCTGGAAGCAGCGGCTGTCTTTCAAACGCACGCAGTATAGTTTACAGTTCACGTGGGTGAATATGAGGTAATCCTTGTAGAGGAAGAATGAAGTTACTCCAGTGCAAACTAGGTCGTCGTTGACGAAGAATTCTCTGTTCCTGCTTAGGGAGAAGTCAAAGTGAGCTTCACAGTTATTTATCTGCATTACTTTCTTCGTTGAGTAGATCAATGTTGTCTCATCATCTAGAACCTTGTAGGAATCCAATGCATCTGTGTCACTGTATTGTAGAATCAATTTCTCAGGCACCTCTTGGATAATGTTGAATTTCAAAATAATGCCTTCTTCCCTGATCTCAACATCAGGGAATCTTTTTGCACTACTCTCCATGCCTGTAGTATTCAACACAATATCATTTGGAGTCCAAACAATGCTATGAAAGTTGAAACTTTCACACTGAATCATTTCTAATACAATTATCTTGTGTTGTGTAATTTTCAAGACACCAACTTGAAATGCTGAGTCAATGATAACACAAACTGGTTTGTTTGGATGACACAGTATCCTATTGATGGGTCTGGCATGTTGAAAACTGTGGGAGCTCATTGGTGGAGGGGTTATTTTGTGGTCAAACAAGGAGAATTCAACAGTTCTTCCATTGGTTACTGCTACAGTAGATGATAGTGGGGATCTGTTGATGACAAATCTGAAAAGGCAATGCTCAATGTTCTTGGAGGTGAATACAATGATTTTACAAGTGGTAAACAGGTTTTCTTGTGAATTTATCCATGTGAAACCAAAAATTTTGGTTTCAAGTGGGTAAAGTAGCTGCTGTTTCAAAAACCATTTAGCATTTGAGTATAAATATATGCTTATGTAACTCTGATCCCCATCAGAGCTTTGTATTGCAAGAAGATTCATTTGAGGATGGTATTCAAGCTTCAACACATCTCCCTGAAATAAAAAATACCTAGTATCATATTAATAATACTGATGTACTGTATGTACCTTGATGTCTGATAAATCAAACACTGCTTTCACTTTACAGTTCTTCTCAAACATAATCAAATCATTGGTATCACCCCTAGAAGCACAACAAGCAATGCATTGGCCTTGTCCCATGAAAGCAACAGGTTGGATTAAATTAGGATATGTTTCTGACTGATTCAGAGGATTCAAATCACAGTCAAAAACCTTCAGAAAACGATTTCCTTCCTTGAAGTAATTCACAACAAATAATTCCCCATTGCCTCTCCAAGAGATTCTAGGGGGGCCCTCACAATCTATTTGCTGTACTAAAATCATGAAAAGTGATACAAGAATCACTGTCAATGTTTATGTTTACCTTCAGCTTTTTCTCCCATTTTAGCAACTTGTCTCTGTTTGGGTCCCTTGAACTGAGTATTCTGGGAACCCCATCCAACCAAAACTGGAATTGGAACAACTGCATCCAAAGTTGTGGTATGCTTCAAGTCAAAAGAACTTGATAACTTTGAGAATGTGAAGGTTGATATGTTGTGTTCACTGTCCAAAGTAACTAAAAGGGTATCAGATGGATTCCATGCTGCTTCTACTAGTGGATTTTTCATTACATGCCCTATCTGGGATGTCTTTGTTTTGTGATCAAACAATAAAAGTTCTCTTTCTGTGGCCAAGAAGACAATATCATACAAAGATATGTATCTCACATACTCAAGATCATTAGTTATTATGTCAATTTGGTGTTTAGAATAATTTGTCCTTTCATTTTCATACACGAATAAATTTGTTCCACATACAACATGGATTTTATCATCATCATAACAATATGCCCTTTGCTTGTCCGATATATTCTCAATTACTCCAACTGAATGGCAACGAAGTAGTTCCAAATTATCCATCTGAAATAAATCGCTATTTTCCTAAGAAAAACCCTAAGACATAAAACCTCATCGACAAGCAGATTAGCACACGGATATTCGAGGTTAAATTAGTCTATATAATCAATGTTCGACCGTTGCTCGTGTGATCATGTAATCACCGATGTTGTATCTGGTTAACGACTCACTTGAATCTTCGTGTCAAAAAGTAGAAGAAGATTTATATAGGTTGTGTTTAACAGGAGAACGGATAATTTATGTAGATCGTCAAATCACAACTCCAAAAAATAATAGTTTTCCTCGGTACTTCTCAATTAATATTTCAATGTTTTATTGTATATTGGTTGAAATATTTTTTTGATTGTAACCGTGTGAAAACTCAACATCACTTCATTCTAATCTTGAAAGAATTCACATGGAAGACAACACTGATGCAGTCACCGACAAATGGAGTTGCCCAGCAAGTAGAGATTCTTCATTTCATCTTGTTCCTCCTGAATCCACTCAGAACGGTAGCAACGATGTCGATGGCTACCACATTCTGGATGAAACTGATGAGAATGAAGAATCTGATAATGCCATTGACTACGATTCTGATATACCTGACGATGAGATTGAGAAGATGTTGGAAGAAGCTTTGGAAAGAAAAAAGAGGACAGCTTCAGAAGCGGGAATAGGAACCGACGATGAAATCCCTTTTGAAGAGAAAACAAAAATTGTTCTGATAGAGAAGGGTCAAAATCACTTTGATATACTCCCAGAAGGTTGGATACAAGTTGCACATAATAGTGGAATGCCTATATACCTACATAAAACGACCAGAGTTTGTACCCTCTCCAGGCCATATTTCCTGGGACCAGGGTCAGCTCGTAAACACAATATTCCAGTGAATGCAATTCCTTGTTTGAGTTATAAGAAAGCACTAGAAGAAGAGCAACACAAAGATCCTGATGAAGCTATACCAAATGTTACAGACCAAAGTTTCCCAAATGCTAAAATTGAAACTGTACAAGAAAATATACAGATGCAGAATCTCACTCCTGAAGATGTACGTGAATATTGTCAATCAGTGTTTCAGTTTCAGTCACTCAAAGTACTGAGATTCAAATCATGGTCAGAAAGGAGAAAGTTCACAAAGAAACGAAAACATGAGAAACAGCTTCAAAGACCCACTTTACCTGATGGGACCAAACTCATTACTTTTCCAATTCGTAACTCTGAAGTTTCTGACAGTAACCCTAATTCAAAGAAGGAGTGGATTATGAATCCAAATGGGAAATCATATGTTTGCATTTTGCATGAATATGTTCAGCATGCCCTGAAGAAACAGCCAAGTTATGAGTTTATTGAATTGGAGAATGCAGCTACACCTTATTCTGCTACTGTTATTATCAGGGACATGCGATATGGAGTGGGTTATGGGTCCAGTAAAAAGCAAGCCAAATCGGAAGCAGCCAAGGCCACTTTGGAGATTTTGATTCCCCAAATGAAACTAAAAATAATACCTGACAATAAATCAGGTAAAAAGTACCAAATTTGCTCTCTTTATGATTTCAAATATTATTAAAAATTCATGTTTCTCACATACTCTTTTTAATAATTTCTTGCAGGTGACACAGCTAACAAAGACAAGGACCAGGACCTGTCATTCTTCGATGAAATAAGAGTGGAAGATCCACGTGTTGCAGAGTTTTGTGCCAAAACTACAGAACCAGCACCATATGACATATTATTGACCTGCCTCCAGCGCAATTTTGGATTGGATGATCTGCACATCAGCTATCAAGGGAACACCTCAAAAAACCAGGTGAACGAATTCACAATGACAGTGGGAAAACATACAGCCACTGTGGTGTGTAAGAACAAAAGGGACGGCAAGCAGAGGGCGTCTCAGGCGATTTTACAGGCTCTACATCCCAGTATAACTTCTTGGGGCTCCCTCTTGAGACTGTACGGCAATAGATCTGTGAAGAGCTTCAAAGAAAAGAAGATGGAAGAGCAAGAAATCACTTCTTTACAAAGTAAAGCAGCTGTGAACCAACCAAACTATGCTATATTGGATAAGTTACATATGGAATTGGGGAAGTTGAGTGGTAGTAGATTATTTGTGAAACCTGTTGGTACACTGAAAACCAACAAGGTCGGGATTCTCGCCAAAGCAACTATCAGTGAGCCCAAAAAACTAATTTCGTGATATCAAGTGATTAATCATAACTCAGAATATTCGCCAACAGATGTATAGCTTTTTAGATGTGTAATATTTGTGCCACAGCTTAGTCACTTTTCCTTACCTTAATTTAACAATTGCGGAAATTAGCTCATAACTTCTTATTCTGAAGAACGAATCCATTTTATAGTAATCAAAAAGTATGAGGGAAGGTTATTTATGTCAGGTAATTTATTGTTTCTGTAATTTTGATGTTCAACTTTGTGACTGTGTTTTAGATTTAAGCTGGATCAATTCCAATAACTAAAATAGGATTACTGTAAGAATCTAGATTGTTGAGGTTAGTTCAATATTAATGTCTGGTTCATCTATTAAGACTGGCGTTGTATGTAATGTTTTTCTGTTGTTTTCGTTTCTCAGTTTGTAAATTTTGATGATTCACTTTGATTTGTTACGACATAATATTTCAAGACATGAAATAAATCAATACAAATGTGTGTTGCTTCGAATAATCCAAACCAATGATAATGAACGAAAACGAATCGGAGTCGAAACTACATAACCAAAAAAAACAACTTTGATAATCTTCTGTCATCATAGATATATGACATAATACTATGTGACAAGGTGCACTGTTACAACACATTTACAATCTCATTAAAGAATTTTTCGTTATGAGCTCATCGCGTTTCTTTGTTTTTATTTCAATCTTCTGTGTGGACATTCCCATCGCATTGCATTATTTCATTGTAGTTTCAATTGATGGTAGAATAAAACTACTTTAACTTGATATTCTGTAATCATATAGCTCGTTGTACTCAAAATGATTGTTAATAAATCATGAAATCAAATTGGTCTTATTTAATCATCCTTTCATTGATGAGACGAAGGCTCCTGGAGTTCATTGTTGGCAATCAGAATTTGACAAATTTTCGCCGATTGACGTTTGAAGCACCAACACATCAAAAAGGATATGTGATCTGTGAGAGCAGCTGATATTTCACTCTCTGTCAAATCTTTCTTTACGTTAACGCTGCTGGTGTAGTGAGTTCCTAACGTGGCTTCCATATTTTAAAATTCCAGTTTCTCATTGAACAGCGTAAGTGATTATTCAAAATTGAACAAATGTCTCCAATTGCTCGAAGGGAAAAATAATTGTACCATTCAAATCCATTCTATAACTCAAAACTTTTGGCTTGCAATACCCCCACAATGATTGCCAAAACGAAACAAAATTCTTGTGCCAAAAATCATAGTGGAACTTTTTATTCCTAGGAAATGTCCAACGCACAAACCAATGATGTCTGGATCACCAGGAAAATCTACGAAGATGCTGAAATTGCTCATTTCGAAAATTTGGCCAAAGTGAGAAGATATTTACGTAATTATAATTTGAAATATATGAATGAATGCGATGAATATGATCTGAACATCAGTCTGATTTAGGATTCACATTATTTATAAGGATTATTGCAGAAGAAGTTTCATATAGGATAATGGTATAAAGATATCATATGAACATAACACAACTACCGGCATATAAATCTATTTTTGCTTTATCCTCAACTCTAGTTATCTAATATCATTATGAAAGAAATTAGAAATGATATGTTACTGGTCCTTCTATTGATATTTAGATAACAATGTGTATTTTGTTTGGTGTAGGCTGCCCTTACCCCTTTAGCAGGTGAAGTAGCCAAAGCCCGTCAACGTTTAATCGAAAGTAGAGACACTTTTACAGTGAGTAAATTTAATCCATCCGTTAGTAGTTACCTTCTCCGACTATGTTTTTTTGTGTCCTGGTCTCACTATGTCTACTTTAAAGGAAATATCTAAAAGTGACTAGCATTCAACTAGAATTTGTTGAATTGGTTGTGTCAACTGTTTTTGTGATCGATTTTTCCATAATTTTTGTTTTAATTTTTTGAACTTGTGTTGATGTTTTATTTCAGTCCAATGTTGCCACCGCTTCAGTAGATGTGGGACTCATCAAAGACATTGAAAAGAAAGTTGCAGACTTTGAAAAATGTAAGTTTTTCCAGCAATAGTGAATGGCACAAATTACTTCAATATTTTCGTTCAAGCAAATATCCCATCACATCATAAACACCTTCTAATGTAGTATTAATGTTTTACAGCAATGAGTGCCATTCTGAAACACTTAGATTCCCTAGACATTCGTGTATCTTCTATTGAGCAGAATTTGAATGATAACAAAAAAGTTCAAACCCAACAACCTACATCTACTCCACCTGCCTCTAACGGGGTCGCCAAAAATGACGACGACGACGATGATGTAGATCTTTTTGGTTCCGACTCCGAAGGAGAGAGTGATGTAGCTGCTAAAGTCAGAGAGGAAAGGTTAGCTGCATATGCAGCCAAAAAATCTAAAAGTAAGTCAATTGTTTTCCTATAAATTCAGTTAGATCGTCAATTGACAGGTATTCCGAATTTAGAGGTTATGTTGACCTTGATCTCAGGTCAATTTGAAATTTGTTGAAACAGTGTTTTATTTGCAGAACCAGTGTTGATAGCCAAATCAAATGTCATTCTTGATGTGAAACCGTGGGATGATGAAACTGACATGGCAGTTATGGAAGAAGAAGTGAGAAAAATTGTTGCCGACGGTCTTTTATGGGGAGCCGCAAAATTGGTACCGCTCGCTTATGGAATCAAGAAACTAACAATATCGTGTGTCGTAGAAGATGACAAAGTTTCCATCGATTGGCTAACAGAGGAAATCGAAAAAATCGAGGATTATGTGAGTCATCTATCTTACTTTATTTACATTATTCAAGTTACATGAATACGTTTGTTTCAGGTACAAAGTGTGGATATCGCTGCTTTCAACAAGATCTAGATTGCACTCTTTTGTTTGATGAATGAATTTTTTCGTACCCTTTGAAAATAAATTATATTTTGAATTGTTGCCTTTTATTTCGATACTTAACTGTTGGTAATTACAGACGGAAGAAACAAATGAAGTGGATGCCACAGGTTGAATAAAAAAAATGAATTTTGGCGCTTTATTTACAACTGGATTGTACAACATTATTCTATTACTATACACTTCGAATAGCTACCTATCAGTTTAATAAAAAAAGTTATTGTAGTAAGTATATATCAATGATATATCAACTATAACATTAATAGTATATAACATAAAGGGGGTTAAATAAATAATAAATTTGCTTCGAAAAAAAAAAAAATTATAAAACGAATCTGACCGTACATGGAATTGTATCATCAACATCATTGATATATTTTGAAGGTCAAAAAGTGACAGGAACTCGTGAAATCCAAGTGGAAAAAATAATTGCTCACTGATACGATTCATTCGATTGTCTTATCACTTCTGAGACGACACATCGAATATAAAAACGTTCGTTTGCAATCTTCACGTAGAATAGACAAAGCAATGATACATAAAAATTTCCGATAAAAGTTTATCAAAACATGATTCATAAGCTTGTGAATTTCAAAGAAAGAACATAAAATCCTTTTGATGTTGAGATAACTGTTGGACATGTTCAAGTTCATTGAAGCCCTCTGAATAAGAAAATAGCTCGATTTGGAGAGGGACGGTAATATGAATAATATCGAGAACAACAACAACATTTTGATGAAAGATAATTCAACGTACAACGTGAAGGACAAATGAAATTACGATTCGAAATTTTATCAGCCTACCAGAAGAAATGAACATATATCTCCAAAACATGCAATTAGAATGATTGTTTCAAATACAGTTTCTCGAAAAACGGATCCCTACAAATGATTTTTCAATCATCGAGGCATTCGAAACAATTTTTGTTATGTCATACAACTCTGTTAAAATTGCGACCTCGAATTGTACTGAAACGGGTTACGGGAGTAAATAGAAATAATGTATAATGAGTATTATCAGCTATTGACTGGCGAGTTCGTCAAATTTTTAGGCTAGACCATCCATTCAGGTGAAAACTAAAATTCGTGGTCACACATTTTAACAAAATCGTTCAGCAAATCTCATTCCCAATAACATTTTGTATTCAATCTTGAGAGTTACAGAGAATTTAGCTTTTCAGCATCGTGCAATTTCAAACTCATTGAGACAGTCTGCTGTTTTGATTCTCATTTGTTTATATATGTAATGAGGAATGTATCATATAAATGAATAACTGTATTTCGCGTCCAAGATACGAATGCATAGTATGTGTATCATGAAAACGATTTGAATCATATTAAAGCTTCCAAGGATTTATAAGGTTTTGCATTGCTGTCTCCAAGATATTCATGTTGTGCATCCTCATCTCGAACTACAAGCTGCTTTAAAATGAGCATTTGCAAAATCCTGCTCAAAACAACAAGAAACATGTTATTTTCTAAGATCTATTGTTACCAATTATTACTAAAATTATTACTCTATATTATTAAATAGGTACCTTTAAGTATTACTCAAGCATATAGTACATGGTCAAAATTGAACAAAATAAGTGAAATTTTCTGTCATAATCGAAAACGAAAAGATATAAAAATGTACTATATCCTTGAAATTATAATGGACGTCAAACATTTAGCTGTTTTTGTTACATTTATATATATACACTCGAAGTATATAAGTTGAATGATTCAAGTTTCAAAAGAAATTTTGTAAAATAGATATGACTTCACGCTGTTGGCAGTTTTTGGCAATAGTACATCCATCCTTTTTAGTGTTTTTGTTTGTTCAAGAAATGCTGAGTCATTGAAATTTCCAGAATACGAAATCATTGAAAAAATTGGAATGACGTACTTGCAATCGTGTGCGTTCAATAATTAGTATGTCTCCTAAACCTTTGTTTTTTTTTATAGAAGCTTCACTACAAGCGGAAGATTCAGTCCCTAACCGTCTGCCTGAGCTTTTTGAATGAGCGAATCGCAGAGCCCCTTAAAACAATCGTCCATTACAGTCATAACACTATTTTCAGGCGTAGAACTCTTTATTTGTTGTTGCTCTACTGTACGAGTTGGAGTTCGGAGACTGCTTCGGCTCGCCCAAGGCGTACGAGCCTTCGTCTTTTTTGCGCATTCGGTAAACGATGAACATCACCACTAGTATGGCGCACAGAAGTCCCACAACAGCACCTCCAACGACAGCTGAATCAAATTGAAATTATTATCAATGCATCGAAAAGTACACTGGAATTTGGATCGCATGATGATTGCGAAATTATTCATCACTGCAATACATTCTTATAAATTTGAATTGGAAATTATCTCTGGAAATTCCAAACACAATCAAATTTAATGGAATTTCCATAGTTTCGAACATTGAACAACTGGAATTACGGAATTTATTTCACAACTCACTAGATCTTTGTTTATTCGGAATTACCAACAAATTCAGATAAACCCGAGTCTATCATACATCATTCAACCATTCCTCACGCTGAACTCAGGTCATTATGATATACTCTCAGAACAAATCCCTTCCGTGGTCAAAAACATCAATTCGACCAGACTTCGAAGGATGGCCACATCCCAAAGCCGCAATGCGATCCACTCAAAATACGTCACGCGTTTCGGTTCTCTCATGAGAATATCGAATAAATGGCAATGTTTCATGATAAATGTCTCACCTGCCAAAATACCAGGCTGAGCAAAGAACGAAGTTGAGCGGTCGTCCGATTTGGGATTCATCCTGACGCTGGTGTCCGTAGTAGTCTCTGGGTTGGTATTATCTGGCTTGTTGACGTTCTTGACGATTTCTATTTCGTCGATCGGAGGCAGTATTCTCGGAGGTGGTGCATGATCGAAGTTCGGATTCACTATGACTGGAAAGTACACAAAACGAAATGAATATCCAAGAAAAACGAAAAAAAAAAATAAAATAAATAAAATCACGAGGGTTCTGATTTCATTATGCTTGGAAGAGTTTGAAGGGACGAAATGACGAATATCTTACTTGGCGTATTGAACTTATTATTACCAGGATCATCCTCGTCATCTGGCCCGAAGCCAGACCCACTGGATTCAAGGTCATGGGTCACCTCGCCATTGATTCCACTTCCTTCGATTGCATCGTCGTTTTCTTTGAAGATTAAATCGGCACTATTGCTACGTTGGTTGTTCTGCAAAATAACAACCAATCACGGATTTGGAATGGACTGAGAGCGCGGTTTTTTCAATTTCCAACCCGAATGCGAATTGTATAATGCAATTATCCAATTAACAAACGAAACGAGGTTGAAGCGACGAAAACAGTTTGCTTTGGCATTCTAATTAAAACAATCTCTCTAAATGATAATTGTGATTCCACGCATATAATCGACGAATTAAAGTAATTTAACCGTTTGTAAATATTTGTAACGCGTTTCAATCGAATAATTTCGTTCCACTATTAAACGTATCAATCAGAAAAAATGCAGATGTTCCCATGACAGGATGCTATAAGCTATTTTCGCAGCAATGAGATAACCAGGAATGAGTAATTTAGTGATTCTAGCATAGCGATGACTAATTAAAAATACATATGTCGATCATTCCATTCAAACTGTTTCAATATTCCATGATTCGAACTCTCTTTGTTTTTTCAGCGTATTACCGAACAAAAAAAACGCTTGTAAGAATATGCAGTCACCTGTCCTGAAAACACCTGTTGAGTGTGTGATGTAGGCTACGCGTTCTCAAGTTGTGTTCCACTATTTTTTCCACTATAATCAAACCGCCATCCATCTTCCGATGAATCTGTGCATGGCAACTTCCAGAATACGCATAAAACGAGTTTCCGATATGGAAAAGGTGTAAGCTCTTCGGTGACGAGGATCGGAATGCGTGGAATTCCACGAATCTAATATAATGGTACATTTTCCGAGGGAGTCCACAGCCTAGCGCATTTCTGACAATTCCACGCTCAGTATCCAAATAAAGGAAGCATGCTTCAGAGTGTTTAACTTGTGAAGCCTCGCTTTGTCAAAAATATTCCCCGAAAGCGGCTTATTTGAAAGGCATGAAATATAGGATGTTATGGCAAGTCAGTAAAAATGGTATAGAAGGTATAAAACAGGTAGTTTAGAGGGAGGTACCTTGCTGGCTGCCAGACGGTCGTTGTATCCGAGCTGACGCACTAGATTACAGAAACTTTTACCAAAACACAATGGATATACGATGTTTTCAATTCTTTGTGTCGAACATTTGGTCGACAGAAGCCCCGAAAACTATCGGCCTCATTGGAATACCATTTTTTGTTTTTGGCTTGAAACGTCCTCAAAACTCATTGGAAGTTGGGTATACAGAGTGTTAGAAAAATGCCCCTATACATTTTCTGGACCAGTGTAGATACTAGTTCCTCGTTTCGAATTATTGACTGGAATCTAACTGTTACTAACTCATACCGACGAGTGGTTTTCGATAAACTAGAACAATATACCGACTGCACGAAATCGCAAATGAAAATTGATTGATAATTCTCCGCTTGGTTGAATATTCATTTCGGAACTCGGTGATCTATTGAAAATATCTCGATGTTCACTATTGATTTGTTTGTTGATAGTGAGTTTCATAAACTTTTGAATGCCCACAACTTGACGCCTATTTTTATTGGCTTGAAAGCTAGATATCTCTATAATTTTGAGCCGAAGCTTGAAAGACTGTCAATGAAACAAAAAATAACAGTGAACGAATGGCTTCCAGCAATAACAAGTGCAAATTAAATAAATAGAGCAGGTATAGAAATAGGCTGATCATGCCATAAGCCTAGCCAGTGGCGTGCACAGCTTCAAATCCCCCTATTTTTTTTTATGTGCCTTGTAACTAAAAATGTACCATTGTTTCCAATCTGATTTGTTTTTAAAATCTCCAGGATTTCCTTATCACGAGAAACGTTGCTAAATTCAGATATTATTAGAAGATAACAATGAATACGAAAACAGTTGAGAGATCAAAGCATGTCAAGGTGAGCGATTTATGCTTACGAATTTCGTGATAGCCAAGTCTCTACAAATATATGTATAAAATAGCAAAACAGATGAACAACGCAAGGCTTTTCAAACTGTAGTCCCTTATTGCTGTGAAACACATGGTTTTTGTTTACTTGTACGTTACTCAGAACACCCATTACATCAAATTCTGGTACGCTAATGATTTCTGTACCTCGAAGAAGGGTATTGTGGGGAAGACTGGTTGCAGCTGACGTCACCACGTGGCAAGCAATGTGTAATTTCACTGCGAAATATGAAGTGAAGACGGGTATATCGAAAGGAGATGTTTCAATTCAAATTTTTCGAAAATTCCAACGTTAAACGTGATAAATTTCAGAAGTACCATCTGCGGTATGAATTAATTTTGCAGAATGGCGACAAAAAAGTCCAAGGCATTATTGCGTTGTCGTGCAGTGACGTCTGTCTGGAAACGAATCGATTTTTTTCCTTTCCATGTTCCACTGAAGGATAAGAAAAGCTATCAAATCGAATAGAACGATTCTTTGTTTGCATATCATTTAGTGACTGGACGAGGTACTTTTATTATCTTAACGATTTCCACTTCCAATGTTTGTTCCTTCCATTCCTGGAACGAATATTTTTCATTCCACTGAATTGCTTCAAGGACATGGAGAATTTTCAATCTAGAAAACAATTTTCCCGATAATTTGAACTCGACATGTTTACACCTTAGGAATATCACGACTGAAAATGAGATCGCATGATTGAAATGTCAAATATGAAACCATGATTTTGTGTGTTTTCGACAGATTGTCAAATTTTCATGAAATTTTATACGCGTTCGGAAAGACTCACTCAAACATCCGATAATCTATTCCACGAGGAGTGGTTCTGTATTGATATAGACACAATAAAAATACAGTGTAATCGCTAAAAACCCAAGTTGAGCAACAACTCATCATCAAATTCAAGTACGAACCAATATCGACATATTGATTCGAAACTATATTTCATTCCACAGAAATAATCACAACTTCGGAATTGTGAATCTTATAATGTCGAACACATCCCAACTATTGCACAGATATTTCGAATCTAAATGTCGATTGGTCGCTACGCAGTGAAAATAATTACGTTCAAACAGTACTGTATGCCTAACCTAACCTTCAAATCGAGTCGAGCGAGTACAAATATTGGCGAACGAATATTTTCCTAGAGAGTCAACAAAAGTGCTGCGTTATTAAGGCAATTCAAATTCTCGTCTGACAGTGTTCCAATCTACTCTGGATAGGCAACACCTTATATATGATTTTAAGGTTTCAATTTCATTCGCCTAGAATGTTTTATCAAGTATGAAGTGTTTACTTTTTTTTGTTTATCTGACTCAAGACGTTTGATATATAGCTGTAATGCATGCATATATTTACATTAAACTTGAACCAATATTTACTTTCAGCTGAGATGGTAGCTTCATGATATTTTTTCATAAGAAAATGCATATAACAGTTGCTACCGTTCATATTTCTCGAATGCAGACTTTTTCGCTCGAAAACACTGCTCAAAGTTCCCTCTGGGACGCCAATGGACATGATGATTTCAATATAGTGAGGGCGTAGCCCCTCCCGACACAAAAAACTGGATAATTAGGATGTTCTTGAAAATATTTTATTCTTACGACAACAAATTACTGAACCAATCACGATCTGCACAGAGTTGAAGGGTATACAAGGGCACTTACGATGATGCGAGGCAAAATTGATCCGAAACAAAAGAACTACAAATAATATACAATTAATAATTGGTAGAAATGGTTTCGTTGAAGAAATATTCGTTATCTGGGTCATTAAACGACAATTAAATAATAGTAGTGAAACTCAGGTTTGTTATCTATGAAACACTATAAAATTAGATAAGATGGAACATGAAAACAATTTTCGAATCGTAGAATCGAGGTGAAATCTTTCACCTTCCCTACAGAAATCAGGATTCTTTTTTATTAAAAATAAGTTCGGATGATCAGAGTTTGCTTGTAGTTTCAAAAAAATAAATATGCACTTCAGTGCTCTAGAAAATATCGATGAAATATTCAGTTGTGAATAATATCGATTCACTAATTTCTGGGTTCCGTTGTTTCTGGGCGCCAATCCAGGTAAAATCAATGGGGGCTTGCACAAAATTAGGTAACCACGCACCTGAAGCAACCCACTACCTCGTAACGAAACAAAAAGCACATCGATTCGAACCAAGTTGAAAAAACTAATATGCATGCAAAAAGGTGCCACGAGAATAAAAAAGAGACAATATTGGCTGGTGAGTATTTCTGATGGTTATACTCACGTGTTGACAGTTAAAAGATAGATAGACGAAGGTATAATAGGCCTGAAATGTTGCTTTTTTGCTGAAAATCTGCAAGCAGCTATGGCATAAACTAACAAGAAACGTTTGCGATGGCGAAGAGAATATAGAGCGGGAATAACAGGGATACGAACTGATCAATAAATGGTGTCTGCGCAGCATCTCGCTTTACGTGAACTGCTGGAATTTTCACCTTCGAATATACAGGGGACACAAAACACAATATTTTAATAGTGTATATTCAATTTTATCCACGACTTCTAGGACACCCTGTATTATGGTTGGGATAGACTGAATTTTCAAAATATCGAGAAGTTATAGTTTCCCTGTAGATAGGTTGATTATAGCTTCAAAACGAATCGAATTCCAAAAATTCCGTATGACGTAGATAAGTACCATTTGTATATGTCTAAAAATAACCACTACAATAAAAATTCCCAAATTATATTTGTTCGGAGAACGAATGTATAGTGGCTTGAAAATGTATTAGCGATGCAGTTTTATCAGATGATAGGTATTCATAATATTAGCACTTTATATTGCATTCGCAAACAATAATTTGCTTTGATTCTAAACGAATAATTTCAGATCCAACTTTTCTCCAACATGTATTGTTCTTAATAGTTTGTGAGAGTCTACACTACTTACTACATAATTAATGAGTCAAATCGGTACTTTTCTGAACTCTCTTGGAATTTGATTGTTTGAATGACTTCTCAATATTTGTTCTCATATAAAGTGATTAATGTTCCCGATTAGGTCAGCTTTGCATTCAATTTTGGTATATTTGGACTCGGGGTCACTTTGGTTATTCAATAAATAATGATAACGCTCCACCATATCGGCAAAATATTTCCAATTGCGTTGGCAATAATAAAAAAATACTAGGATGTGAAATCTTCAAAAAACTGAACTAAGCACAAAATCTATAAACACATTTATCGATAGGAAAATTATTTTGAGTTGTGTGCGCTATTTTCGCATCAGTATCATACCAACAACCCCAAAAAAATCCCAATTCAAAACTTCAGCTGTAGCTACATGACGCATTTCACAATCGAACGAAATGTTCTTTGAGCATATTGACCTCTGTAATGTTTCATCAAACAAACTTCGATAACAATAGAAATATCTCCCACAAGCAATCTTTATCGAAATATTGTTCAAGATAACGTTCGTTCAGATTTATCGAAAAAAAAAAACAATAACTTGCTCAATTAGAAATGTAACATTCTTGATAAAAACGACGGTAATAGCAGATTCGCACAGAATCCAGCAGATGTACAGGGTGAGTTGAAAAACGAGTGAAACTGCGTGGCGTCATCTAGTAATAATCGATGATGTTCACGTATAATGAATTCAATTAATTCATAGTACAAAATGACATTCATCGAAAAAGTAATACAGCCACACATTAAATGAATGAATAAATTTTATTCTGTTCGAGTAGAAGGAAGTGGATCCTTCACGAATGCAATGACGTACTGTATATATTATTGTAAGTACATCAATGCTAAATTTAACCGGTACCGTCTTCTAGCAACAACTGTGCGGTAGAAAACGATTCGCTTATATGAACATCATTTTTAGCGTAGACTAAGCGACTAATTCTACCCAATCTGCTAATTCGAATCTACAGTAATTTTCTTTTGCCTTTATTCGGATCCTTCAATACATATTCTGTGAGACATTCCCTACAGTAGAAATAGTGTTTTATTACAACAAATAATGTGCTTGTTATTCAGAATATTTGTTATGACTATTGGAATACATAAATTTCAATTACCTCACGATAGTCTTTCACGTTTGAACTGTCAACATGGCAACGTTTCATGTTTCAGTGCAAAAGATAGAGGAGACAACTGCGTAGTCAATGTTGGTTTCGATTTCAATTTTTCCGGACCATATTTTGAACCCGTCATTGTCAAACGGTCCGTCTGGTCGAAAATTTATTATTCGACGACAGCCGGAAACAGACAATTCCAAAAACAATCACTGATTAATTTATTTGGAGCATAATTCAAGGTCACTAACTCGATTTACTTCGACGAAAGTACATATACGGAGTGGTTCTGATTTATTTATTTGTTTATCAGTACCTAATCATCAGAAACTGATTTTTGATGTGGAATCGAGTGAAGTCCATTATAACTGATCCGATTTGTTTATTCAGAGATAGCCGCGTTTTTGAATGCAGAATAAATTGAAATTCCTATTTTGTATGGAATTAGACCATTCAAATTACTATGCCGAGTTTGATTGTTGTTCCCATACTCATTTCTGTTTCCCCAGAGGATTTATATTGTTGAAATAATCCCATTCGCATAGAATATTTCACTAAATCGAAGCCATAATGAACCAGTGAACCTATTAGTGAAAAATGGCATTGCTACGATGTAAAAACAATCTACAAATAATTTTATAACGTTAGCAATCAGAAACTGATTTGTTGACAAATGTTTGCTAAAAAACGGCCCAACAATTCAAAATCGTCTATGACCTGCTTTCAAATAAAGCCCCTCATCAATAATCTCTCCCCCTACCCCACGATACTTGTTGCCGAATATCCAATTTTTCATTCTGCCTTGCACAGATTCTGAAATAAATTGATACATCCCTGAATAAATTGCGGATAAAAAATTGAGCAAGAAGCCCAACCGTTCCAGAACGAAATTAAACTCGACGTCAATGTGAAAAATAAGTTTTCGGAAGAAGGCTTAGATGGAATCCGAAAGTATTATTTTTCCTCGATTTCGAATAATGCGTAGGCGTATTGTGTCAGCATTCAGACTCCTCCCGAATTCATGTGGATAATAAGAAACTGAGTGTTTTGAGAAAACAATGATAACTGTATTCCAATAACAGCGAAGACGTTGAAAATATTTACAAAATAAATGCGATACAGCTGCCTATCGAATGTAAACAGTTTTGTATCATTGAAATTTTCTCGGAAATTTCGGACATCACAAATGCCGTTGATCCGATTACATATCTTGACCAAAAAACAAGTACTTCAGTGGAAGGTGGCTAAGTTAATTTGATATCACCCACTGATGTATAACATGTCTCAAATTATCTTTACATGTTGCTCGGTTTGGAAACCTTTGGAGATACAAGGTCAACTGGATGACATGTTATGCGTGAAAATAAGAAATGTGCAATCAATACTTTTATACAAGATGTTACATAAGTTGCGAATCTACCATAGCTACAAACTTCTTATTCAAAACGAAATCTGCTTTTTTACTAGAACCAAAATGAAAAAACTAATCTTATATTCCATGGAAATATTCGAAGAAATTACGATGAATGACGAATCCTTTCATAAGGTTTTGAGAAATCGAAAATTATTGCCATATCCATAACCTTTAGTCTTTTTTTGTACTTATAAATGGAAGTGTTTATAGATCATAGTCATGAAACACGACCTTGAAAGTCACCAAACTGTGTTTTTTTATGATTATGGCCAAGACAACGTATGTAACCTATCAAATTCTTGCATTTATTTTCTACTATCTACTAATGAGAACTTCACATTCTCCAGCACATCCGTTGGTTTTATCAGAATGTTGCAGTATACTAAGGTGAATCTTTCTCAACCCTAGCTTCACCTAATGAGTAGGTGCCTGCCCACTATATCAAATCTTAAATGCAGATGCTGTAATTTTCCTAATGGGTATAAACATTTTTTATTTTTTCCTACAACTTTCGAATGGAGGAAATTTCCTCAGTTCTCCAACGCCTACCAAATCTAATTTTTAGGTTACGAAAATAAGAAGGAGAATTTTATGACACTTTAACAATGTACAAAAGCTAGTAAAACAATTTTTTGGCTGCAAATCTCAGTTCTCTCTCAGATACTAGTATTCATTGAACATTCTTACTCCTGAAAACAAGAACCCATTAATAAATACCAAAACATGAACATTGACTCAAAGAACGTGTTTATTTTGAGGTTTTTCTGCTGTGGGTGGTAAATACAAATTCATTCTAGGAACCGTAAGTGAACGGGTAGGCAGGTACACATATTTTATGAGACTAAACATAGCTTTCTTGAAAATGTACGTCCGTTCATAGTATTATTACCTCCTGTCTAGAAAATGAAGTTGAAAGTTTGTCTGTACCATATGAAGATCCATTAAGGATATACAAACAATCACACAGTTCTTATTTACAGACCATTCTAAGAATAGGCAACAGAATATTAATTATACCTAAAGAAATTTTCGAGATCGGATCAAAGTGAAGATAATGCATCAAAATATAGGATATCTTGTAACTAGGTAGGTAGTTGGGCAATAAAAATGTAAATATTTGTAAATGATATTCATGTAGGTAATAACTGATGAAACGTTAAAAAACAACCATCACTCACTCTTCCAGAGATGATAGAATCGTATTGCGCATTGCATTTGACCGAAATCACCGACTAAGAAATGCATGGCAATAATTGCAGTCGTTTATCCAAAAGGATACATCGGCTCCACACGGAAGAAAACAGTATCTAAACGATTTATTACCTGTGCTGCTGTCGCAAATCCAACAAGGATCGCCCAACATAGTATTGTTTGTATCCTAAACTGCATCACTATAAACAATATGACTTCTTTTAGTCCCTATTTTAGTTATTGTAACTTATAATAATAATATGGCACGACACACACAACACAACCCACAACTATTGCATTGAGTACACTGATCAATCGCCCAACTTGACTACTTATGGAGCGCATGAGCAGTCTCGAAATGGGCGCCATCATTCAAAATACGCTATTCGACAAAAAGCTATTAGAGATGAGACAATTGAATATTCAGCAATGGAACTATTTATTGTCACTTTATATGTTTCTCTTCTATCGATTGTTCAGGCTATAGTCTGAGTACACCTTCACTTTACAAATTGTCAGTTAATATGCCAAATATTACATATCTACGATGCAATACGAAAACGTCATGTGTTTGCTCATGGTCTCTATTTGTTTACGACAAGACTCGAGAATCATACAACTGACGTCATACATCGGAGATCACAAATTCAGTGGATCTATAATTTGAAATTCTTGACATTGGACAGTTTGACATTAGTACGTTGCCTGTCAAACGTGACATTAGATATCGTGGTTTTGTCAGATAGGAAACATAACCAAAAACTACAACTTTTCTAAACAGATCAAACTGAAAGGAAAAAGTTGAAATATAAATCTATTCTAGGACCAAAAATGAATTCCACTAATTTATATGTAACAACCACACGAATAATAATGAAATCTGATCCAAAAAATCCAAGTTCATGGCAAGACCTTTATAGACTGGTACCTTACTTGAGAAATTCTCTGTGTTGTGTTGTTTGTTCGAATCTGTTAGTAGATCCCTTTTCACCAAATATAGCTCAATGTCAGCATCATCTGTGTAGGAGATGCAAGGGAGGACGAAAAAAAATCAAACCTGCCTGTGAAGGATGTAAAGATTGTAGGGACTATTCAGAGAATAGAAGATTGAGGATATTGTTGCAGTGTTATCAAAAAATGTGTAGCTCTTTGATCAGCTCACAGTTATTCAATAGTATTACTCAACAAGCAGCAGATTTAGGGACAGGATTTCAAAGTGGAGCTAGCAATCTCATATTATTGATAAAAGAAGGAGCTGCATTTCAAGATGATTACAAAAGCAATGGTGGTTTGCCTGAGTCTGCTTATTCTATATTACCGTGTATTTACTCAAACTCTGTGACTTCTCAAGTACAAACAGTTCAAGAACCTACAAGTAGAAATGAAGAAAATGTTTTAAATTCAAATGTACAAAACCGAACAGCATTTTATTCAGTCTTATATCCAGGTAATGGCAGCAAAATAACTCTGAAAAGAAAACCCAAAGAAGGTGCAGGCACTGGAAAGCCTCCAATGACCAGCAAACAGAAAGATATAGATAAGGTACTTGAATATCAGTTTTTAATTTACCAAATTAATATAGCTTTCTTTCAGCCTGTGTTCAAGAAACCCTGTACAGTGAAACCTAAAAAAGGATGTAGATGTGGGAATGCCACTGCTACTCCTGGAAAATTAACTTGTTGTGGTCAGAGATGTCCTTGTTATGTTGATAGTAAACCCTGTATAGATTGCAAATGTAGAGGCTGTAGGAATCCCCATAGGATGGATGGACTCAAAGTAATCAACAGTTCTTTTACAATACAAGGACTAGATTGTTATGAATATATGTTGTAGGTTATACCACACATACCTGAATTGCAGCAGATTCATATAATGAATACATCACAGCCTCCACATCCTTCACCAGATGTCCATGATGTTGATGGGCTTGATTTAGATGCACAGTTTACACCATTTGAACCAATGGGGTTGAATCAAACTTATAAAAATTTCAAAGGTAACTCATTGAGTTATATAACAATGGGAGTGATAACTGTGAAAATAAACTTTTTTCTAGTTGTTGGTGGTTACAACACAATGCCATTGTCATCATCAGAACTGTTACCTCTAGGATTTAATGATGAAGAAGCAGAAATCAGTGTTGTTTGACTTGTTTGTAGGTACACGAGACATTATCAGGAATAGGATAATTTTTATACGTTTTTGTAATAAATTAGATCGGTGCCACTTGTAGTCTGAGATGCATTCGGCCAGATTGGATTGATACCTAATGCAAACAATTCCATATTCTCTATAAGAATTTATTTATACATCTGTTTTATATAATTGGGATGACATTTGAGCATTTTACGCTTTTTCATAAAAAGATGATTCTACTGGAACCGCTATTTATGATACTTTAATTGTGCTGTGATTTTATTTCTTTGGAACTCACAAGTATATGAGAAATTATTTTACAAAACTTTGCATTATGTTCGTTTAGGTGGTTTAGTCATTCGATGGAATATTGTTATGTCTTTTGATACAATGAAATACATTCATTTCGTTTTATTTGTATTTTCCTATGGAAACAATTTTTCTTTATTTAACATTTATTAAATGTTGGTTGATTCACTCCTAGCAACTAGTCTGGAATCCGAACTATTTTCTGTATTATTTATTTAAAAAACAGTGATTGTAAATTCAGTGAGAAATTGATGCGTTACGAACTTATATTGGCCTGATGCATTTCCAGACTTTGAAATGAATAAAGTGTATGTATTGATACCCGTTATCTTCCAACCTCTCCCCAAATCGCAAGTAAATTTCTCCAAGAAAGAATAGTGTTTATTTAATTAAATGAAATAAATAGAATTCAATAGGAATGAGGAATATAGATAGAAGAAAGTTTTTAGTAAGTACATTAATTGTATATCTGTACAGAAATGATTTTGATTATTCCACTGTTTCCTCATATTTTGACTACATTTAAAATGGTTTGTATGCGGAAGGGAATTTCGAGGGCAAAGACCTTTGTAAAAATTGCGCTACATGATCCCATTTGAGTATCTTACAGTACTCGATCATCTTCTTTTCGATATCTTCGGTCGGTTTATCCTCTTGCATCTTCATCAAATACTTCAGCAATCGTCCAAACTGGTTATTCACATAAGCATGCCAGATCGAGAAATACAATACTTGATTAGTCAGTACCTAGAAATGAGAACGTTATTGTCGTATTCGTCATTGCAGAAAATACATCATCACCTTAGCATCGGAAGGATCGACAAATTTCACCAAAGACTTCCATACCGACTGTATTTCTTCGGACACACCCGCTTCCTCTGAAGATACGCTCAAGCGGCAAAGTGCTAGACCTTTTCTGGCCAAACACTCCAGATAAATGTTCTTGTGTTGCTCCATGGTACTGCAGGAAATATCAACAAAACAATACCGAGTGTTGTACCAACACGAATATGTACCTTTTGATTTTAGCTGCGTCTTGCCTCAAATCGGTTTTGGTTGCGATGAACGCCAGCACCGCCTCTTCCTTGATGCTTTCGAACACCGTATTGCACACAGCTATAACTTTGTTCAACTCCTCCGCCGACTGAGTCGGTTTCTTGTTGACACTAGGCAAAACGCGCTTATCCAACGGATCGATGAGCTGTAAATACGACGAATGGACCAGCAGATGATCCGGATACTGATTCTTGAGGTCTTCGTAGGTAGCCTCGGCTGTTGGGAGTTCTGCAAGAAAAAATCCAGAACCAAACTGGGACACGCGCGGACATTTCCTAACCTAGCTTAGGCAACCACTGCGTCCGGAGGTCCCTGATGGCTTCGTAGTACTCGTCCATTTTGGTTTTATCCGAAGGCCCGTTCGCGGGCGGTGATTTCTTAGCGATATTATCAGTCAAGATGTACTTGATGTCGTACACATCGGCTCTCTTTCCGTTCTCATCTCGAGCATACGTTATCGTGCCGGATAAATAATGTGCAGGGTTGTTGGATTTAGGCGAGAATCTGAAAAGCCTCGTCAGCCAGAGTTCGCGGATGTTTCGTGATTTACCTGTCAGGAGACAAAGTGCCGATGTACAGCGGTATGGGCACGTGGGGGTTGGAATTGGAAGTCACCCCGGCTTTTCTCCCAGCCACCAGGGCTTGCGAGTAAGACAAGTAGACATCCAGCGTTACGTTGTTGTTCAGCTTTTGGAAAAGCAGCAGTGGAGCCTCGTTTATTCGCTCCAGATAGTCTTTCTTGTCGTGCCTCACTTGCAGTCTTATCACATAATCGCCTTTTTCTAATTTCATAGAGTACTGAAACAAGGTGTGGGTGACAGAACGAACTCTAATTGAAAAATAAGGGCATACTTTAGATGCGTAAGCGTCCCCACAGCCCATCAATTGCTTATTTGTATCATACAACATCCAAAATTGCGATTCGTATTCGGACTCGTAGAGCATATTACTCAACAAAGCTAGATCTGGAGACACCTCGCAAGGTTTAGTTAAATTGAAATTGTAAACTAACACCAGCTCGTAGATTTGCCTGCTTGGAGGAATGACGTCTCGTGAAGTTAGAGGGGCAATTTTCGCTTCAACTGGCCTAAAACGTGAATAAACGGACATAAACAAAAATGAATGAATAATTGGCGAGAAAGCTATTAGAGACAATGTTCTTTCACTGAATTGCGTTAATTCCCCTGTCCCCACCCGATTGACTCGAATTATCACATGAAATTCATTGAAACCCATACGTTACCAATCGCAACTTACTTCAGTATCTGGACGGAGTACTTGAAGTTGATCGAAGGTGAGATTTCCTCTCCTTGGAGCGTCTTAACCGCCACAGTTTGTATACCGTTAGCAGCGTGCATGCTGATAGCCGGATAAATAGGCTTCACTCCATGGAAAGAAACGGAATAATTCAAGTTGGTTTCCCCCAAATTGGCCCAATATTTAGCGATGACCAGCTCCAACACCAAATCCCCTTGCACCGGTATCGACAGAACCAGCTCGGAGGAAGGATTAATGGGCACCGTCTTGTTCAGCTCCAAGCTCGTGCAATGCTGTCGCGGGATGACCTGCAGAGCGTGGATGACGAACCGGCCGTCGCAATCGTCCGACGCGAACTTGAGCGTGGCCCACGTGGCCACAGCAGGCACGGTGTAGTAGTGACGTTTGATCGTGTTGGGCTTGAAGTTGACGTTTCTGTAAGACACCATGTACTTGGGCTCGACCACCTCCCTCGGCTGGACGATGGTGATGGGTATCTTGAAGACCGGCCCCTTCTCGATGCAGCTGACGTCGTAGCCGTTGATGAAGGTGAAGTAGAGGCCTTCGACGAGGGTCGAGGTGTCGACGGTCACCGCGAACATCCGCGCCATGTTCGACAGGTCCAAGTGCCGGGGGTGCCCCACGTAGTCCGCGACGCAAGTCAGAACGAACTTCTGGTTGTAGTAGATCTTCTTCTCGGCGGGCACCTGGTCGGTGTTGAGGAAGTGCGGCTCGACGGACACTTTGAAGGTGTGCTCCGTCGTGTAGCCCTTGGACCGGATGTAGATGCCTTTGGAGTTCGAAGAGCCGCACTGGATCTGGAATCTGATGTCTCTGTCGCTGGCGCTGTGGTAGGTCGTCAAGTACTCGAACGCTCTCTCGGTTTGAATGAGGCCACTTCCTTGGGCGGGAATTTCCACTCCCTCCAAGAACGTAGCGGTGTTCTCGAGGGCCCTTCGAACGTTGTACGGGGAATATGGGAGGTTTTGGTGTAGGAGACCCGAGACGAGGAGGCACACGACGCCTGCGGCATGCGGTGACGCCATCGAAGTGCCGTTCATTAATTGCGAGTACCGCAGAGTGAAGTTTGGCACTGAGGTTATAGCACCACCTGGGGCACAGACGTGTACTCCGACACCACCATCTATTGTGGGGCCTCTAGAAGACCATGTATAAGGTGATCCTGAAGAAATGTCCAGTATATATAACACATTAGTTATACAGTGTGAATGTTAAGTAAGTCATGTCGTCCTAGAGCCTTCAATAATCGAAAGAAGGCCTCTCACATTTGAAAGGTTATTTCCGTCGATAATATTGGTTTTTAGGGATATTCTTGATATCGTATAATTTGAAAACCGTTCCAGATAGAGAAAAACGATTTTCACTACCGTTTCATGGGTTTTTTCATGAAAAAATGGGGTTTTTGGGTGTTTTCGTGGGTTTTTGTGACTTTTTCGTTGTTTATTGGAATAATCAACATGAAATATCTCGAAAACTATACTAGATATCGAAAAACGGATTTCACCTTCGTTTTCAGCGCCTCTTAGACACCTTATAGACGAGTTTTGATTTTTTGGAAAAATTCTCATTCATCGTTAAGTCATCAAGGCTCGTACGAAAGCCACCAAAGCATTGACATGGACTTGTAAGTTTTCGCGACTTAATTTTAGGATTACCTGGCAATTTTTGTCTCATGGCATATTCTGCCAACATCATTTCAGGTGAGACATACGCCCCGATACTAATAATAGGTTCGTTGATTGAGTCTGAGGGAGTGCTGATTGTTCCCAAAGCAGGGCCATTATTTCCAGCTGATGAAACCCATATAACACCATATTTATTCACAATTTCGTTCACCATGTCACCCACTCGCCTACAAATCGTCGAAAATCATTCCAACAAATCACTCCATGGGCTGAATCATACCCTGCATCCACCCAATGGGCGAATTCCCCATAGCTCATGTTGATGACATGCACATCCATGGTTCTTTTCAATTCTGTTATCTTGATCATGGCTCGCATAAGAGCTGTTCCAGTCTCCATGGAACCCAACCGGCCATCTCCTATGGTCAAAGAAATTATTTGAGCTCCTGGTGCTACCCCATTTTGCTCAGGGGAGTCGGGGAAGTACCCACAAGCTATAGAAGCCACATGTGTACCATGACTTGCTGGAATTAATTGTTGAATAAATCAAATCATGTTGTGCACATAAAACAATGATGTAAGTCTTATGTTCTTCCTCTTCAAACTTTATTAACATTAAATTCATTGAATGTGTGTACTTACAGCATACTCCAACTAATTCTAAAACATTGCCATTATCATGAACATTTATACTGAAATTGAGCTGATCCAGGTCAGTCAGTGGGGCATACTCATGGGTGACACTGTATTCCCCAAGGAGAGGGCATTTTGACAGGTCACCATTATCTGAGGTAACTACACAGCACATCCACTTTTCACCATCATGAAATAGAATACAGTCATAAACTGGCCCCACATCATTATACTTCTTTTCAAATCCATTAAGAATGTCTAACTTAGCATCTAGGTCTTCTTTCTCTAGTTTCTCAGTGTCTTTCAAATTCCCATCTGAAACACATTGACTTTGATATTGTAGAGCACAAACAGTCACAGGGATCACTGAACTGTTCTGTTTTGAATCAAATTCAGCTATATCTCTAGTTGCTTCACTGATTTTGATCCTATGTGGTTCATCCCAAAATTTCTTCTTATACTCATATCTCATGCGATCTTTCAGCCTGTCTGGGTATAAATCAAAAGCATGTTTCACTCCTAATCTGTAGGAGCCTTCAGGATTATTCCAAGTTGATGGTATCTACAAAGCAGGAATTGTAGCAATGTAGCTGTGTTGATGACAAAAATCTACACACCTTGATTCTCTTGCCAGTGAGAGTAGTGATGACACCCTCAACTGGGATCACAACATTTGTAGTATTAACATCACCACACCCACTGCAATCAAAACGTTCCAAAATTTTCGTTTTTCCATCTGAAGTTTTCTGAAATATCTCGTATGTAGTACGGAAAGCTTGAAAATTATCAGTTATATTACTTGTAATCCAGGTGCACCAGGATCAATCCCAGAATCCAAAATTGCTATTACAATACCTCTTCCATCATAAGTGGGATACTTAGAGAGGAATGACAAAACTCCAGTCTCTTTCTTAGGTAAGAGACCCCAGACAGGAAATTCTGCATCAGCAGGAACAGCTCTCATATCAATATTTCTTTTTTGACTTCAACAAAAAACAATTTGAAAAATTGGATGTGTAAATATATCCACTACTTGCAAGCTTTTCAAAGAGAATGAAGTTTGGTGTTGCTCTGAGGCTATTCTATTGTTCTAATTTTAATCTAACAGCTCAGAAATGATTAATGATAATGATAAGCACTCTTTGCTTATATCCTCATAAATTTTGACAAAGGTACAAAAATATAACCCCCTCTTTGACAGTTTTGACACCAGCAATGACGGTGGCACACAGAAAGTATCAACAGAAATAGTTAGATCGACCAGACTACGATGAATTGGATGTTATTTAAAGTATCGTAAGGCATATTTCATTCGCTTTATCAATTCCAGTTACAAATAGTGAAATTATCATAACTCTTTACTCAGATAATGATATGAGGAAACAGATTTCTTGCAAATTTAATCGATTATATCATACCTTCAAATGAACTTCACAAGAATAAATCCTCTTGAGAACATCGAAATAATATGAATATGAAAATGGAGAATTCATTGTTAATCACAGTCTTTTTATAACTACGTTATCAGATAGCCGATAATGGGTATGAATTGAAGTCGTTGTTAAACATAGTTTAGATATGTATGAACAGGGTGTTTCAATATAATCTTGCATCTCGAAATAGTGCATTGGTTGCATTTAATATTGATTCGAACATTCTTCAACCCCTTTTTTTCGAATTTCGAATGAACTGAAATTCCAAGAACAGAAATGCCAAAAATGGAACATGACCTTCCGGCTCATCTGATTTATCGTTACTCCGCTTCGAAAAAGATCCGTAGGTCGAAGAAGGCTTGTCAAGTGAGCGCGCTTCAATAAACTCAAAGCCAACTTCTCTGCGGCTGGCCGCATGCCTAGTCTAGTTAGGTCCACTATGACCGTCACGTGTGTTTTGATATTCCTCGTCTTGAATGTTTACTCGTTTGCTTCAGTTGTTTCGAACCAGACAAATGCTACTGAGACATGTGTCGAATTATACGAGCAAGGTGTGGAGGCTTATTTAGAGAATAACTGGCAGGACTGCGTGTTGAATTTCGAAAAGTCGTTGGAGAAATATCGGGGATATCAAAAGAAGTTACAGAATTGTAGATTGAAGTGTAAAACTGACGCCGAATTATCGGAGCCGTTGTATCCTGTTGATATAGACAATTTATTATTTTACGAAAGAGCGATACGGCAAACTCTGTGTATTGTTAAATGTGAAAATGAGAACCCAGAAATCTTGGATAACCACAACATTAACGCGGAGGCGGAAAAATTATTCGAAGAGCAGAAGCCTTACGAATATTTGCATATTTGCTATTTTCAGGTGAATATGACAATAAAGCACACCTCTATAAAGTGAAGTTATTTCCATTCTCTTTTACATAACAGATGCCTTTTGAAATATCCACAAGTTGAAAACGTATTTGCTGAAGTAATAATTTGTTTCTGAGCTGTTGTCGAGCATTCTCAATAACATAACTTTGAATGTTCTATTTCAGAATTTTATGCATAAAGTGATTTTATTACTCAATAAAGAAACATTCGCATGGAGCATATGTGAAAACATACAATTTTCTTCCGCTCTTTAAATAGATTTCACATATTCTGAACAAATAAATATGATATACAGATTATAAACTGAGGTCAACAGACTCGGATGAAAATTTGATTACCAGAAATATAATTTGCTTGATTAGTTCGTTCATAATCTTATTAACATGCCATAACTGACAGAGTCAGTATTGTTTTGTTTTAGAGCAGAGCACTCTACGCATAATTTTCTCTGATTAACTCATGAACTGTTATGACTGTCAAACTCTGAAGTGTCAGTGCCGGACTAGGCCACTTTGGAGCTTACAGTAAATCCTATCAGAGTGGCCTTGAAGTGTTTCGGTTTATGTAGATTATGGTATCAAATTAATACAGTCCCATACGACGATGCTAATAAAATAATTGATCATGGTCGAAGATATTTGGTAGAAAAATTAGGACAGAGTTGAAGAGCTTCGTGATATTTTCCAATGATTGGGAATTCAATTTTGTTCACAGTTGAAAGATGTAGCAAAAGCTGCTTCATCAGCATTCACCTATATAGTTGAACACCCTGAAGATAAAGTAATGCGTGCTAACCTGAAATATTACACTGAAATGGACGGAATTGAAATGAAGGATATTGTGAATTTTGAAGCCAAAGTAAGTTGATAACACTGACATCAGCAAATATTGTACTCACCTTACGTGTATTGCATTTTATATTATTATTCGATATTTCATTATGAATTAATTGTAGAATTGCTTTTTATCACCGTATTCATTATTATTATTTAAAGAGTTGATAGTACGAACCTGATTGAAACAAATGCGGTGACTGACACACTCTAGTATGACTGAAAGCTTATATTTAGTGATGAGCTTTCCAACAATAACATATGGTCGCAATCTACTTCAATTGTTTATATTAATTGATGAACCAGTTGAATCCATTTGTTAGGTGCTTTATCTTTTATAGATATTAATTATATCCTTGTCTGGAAGTCGTATTTTTCATTCTACATTTTTGATTTTTCAATTATGGATGAACGTATTTTTTGACATTTTTATTTGAAGTCATGTGTTGGCAGGTCAGCGTTCACTATGATTATTTTTCTCCCATTATATCAGAAATCTTAACAGAATATAAGAAGGAATTGACACAAACAATTGTCAGTTGTGTTTGTATTAAATTATTCTCCTAGGATTATATTTATCTTTACGTCCATGGAGCAGATGCGTACGAAAACAAAAACTGGAATACGGTTATCAATAACATGGAAGAAAGTTTAGTAGCTTATCTTCAAGCCGAGGAAGAATGTAGAGCACGATGCGAAGGTCCATTCGATCAAGGATGGTATCCAGACTTCATACCATCAATATCCAGTAAGCGTTTCCAAACGAACTCGTTTCTTTTGTTTCACCGCGGCCTCCTACGTTGTAGATCACTTCACGGTGACTTTGAAATGCAAGCAGAAATGCAGGGCTCGATTAGGGTCTCTCAATGGGGAAATACACGATGATCTCCTGCCTAGTCATTATCATTATCTACAGTACGCGTATTTTAAAGGTAACTCTGGCTATGGGCTTTTCCCCGAAAATAACTCGTTCTGATTGTAGTGGGCCACTTGAGGTCCGCCTGTCGAGCGGTCGCCAGTTACTTGATTTTTTACCCGGACGATGATACCATGTTGGACAATATGAGATATTATTCTAAGCTACCGAAAGTTGTTGAGGATTTCTTCCAACCCAGAGACGTACGAACAATAAGCTCTGGATCAATGTTAGGTGCTAATTTTTTGCGTTTTAGGAAGCTATTCGATATGTTCAAAGACACACTTACGAAGCTAGGTTGATGAAATTTATTAAGCAGGAGTTCCAGGATAAATTATCACCAAAAATTTTGAGCGAGGTAAGTGTCTTCACTTGTTTAGCATTTGTCTCGGGAATTGTGAGTTTTTTTTTTAACAAAACAATGATTGTTTTCGATCTGATTCTGAGCAAAAATCACCAAATTCCACGTCACTTTGGGCAAATTAACGCTTTATTGGGACTGACTTAGAAGTTCGATGTGCTATTAATATCCCGAGGGCATGTGGTTGGACATTAACAACTTTAACTTATTGCAGGGCCAATCTTCTGCAGTAGAATCTGACAGCACTGCGTGACCTTCAACTCATGCTTCTGCCAACTTTTCTGTAAATATAAACGCCTTCGGTCTCGGTATCAACGTCGAAAAAAGTTAGCGCCGCTGAATTGGTACGCCTAACTTTTGTCGACGAGTTTATTTCAACATCACGATGATTTCAGATGTTATTTTGTACCTACTTGTGTAACGATTCTAATAAAATGGTTTGAACTGTTCCTTCTTTGATTATGATTTACCTCTTGGTGAGTACAGGGTGATCAGGATGACATTGCCAATGGTGTTGGGGAGATTGTGAATAGCCCACAACAAAAAACGAATCCGTTTATTTTTGTTGGAAAGGTCATCATCGAGTGATAAAAATTGAATATCACCACGATAATTTGAGGGTCAATCGAATCGAAATGGAAACTAAACATGAAGATTCATCAAACTTCCTTCATAACTAACACTCTTTCATTTCTGAATCCGCGATAAATGATAGCTTTGAGAACTCTGAACAGGGGCGTAGTGAGGTGTGGTTAGGTGCCCCCCTAGAAAAGGCTCAGAGAGCCCCAGCACGAGAAATTGGCTGTTATCACGAAACCTTCCCCTTGCTCTTATCTGCGTTGCTTTTCCCAATCACCCCTCATGGAGGCCTCACAACGTTTTAATCCTCCAGGCTCGAAAATCCGAATTTCGTGTAACGATGAATGCGAAGCAGCTAGGCGGTGAAAAACGGTTTCTCTCTGACGGCGTGGCGTCAGAAGAAGCATGTAGATCTCTCGTTAGAGTAGCAAAATTGTTCGCTCGAGTAGGTGAAGGATACGACGGGAACAAGTCGCCACACACCCCTTTGGAGAAGTTCGAAGGGCTCTCGCTGGGCAGAGCTGTGTTCTTGGCGCACATCCAGCTCCTGGCCCCGGAGTTCCTCGAGAGCTACCTCGAGGTGACCGGCGAGGTTCTGAGGCGCGTCCAGGATCACTTCCAGGTGCGCCAGCCTTTGTATTTTTCGTACACGCAGCTCGTGTGTAGGTCGCCTCGTCCGGGTGAGTCTGAATTCGAGGTGATTCGCGGTGGTAATGTGGGCTTTCAGATTCTCCGAGCAACAGGACGGACTTCAGTCACGAAATCCACGCTGACAGTTGCAACGTTCTGGACGACGGCGCTTGCACCAAGTCGCCACCTGCTTTCACTTGGAGGGACTACAGCGCCATTTTGTACTTGAACGGGGATATCGAGGGGGGGGAGTTTGTGTTCGCAGCCGATAAATACGGGGCCCGCATTCAAGTAAATTTAATACGCATTAGTGGACTGAAAATTCACAGAACTTTTTTAGAGTTCCATTAAACCAAAATGCGGTAGAATGGTGGCTTTCTCTTCTGGGGGGGAAAATCTCCATGGGGTCAAAGCTGTGACCAAGGGATCTCGATGTGCGATAGGGATATGGTTCACTCATGATCCAAACCATGTTGAGGAAGAGAGAACTGTGGCTCAGGAAATTATTGAAAATAAACTCGATTCTATTTCGCCTTCTCAGATTGAACACGAATAACTTGTTGTGTTTACTGAAATAAATGTGGTCTGACACTCAATTCGTTTCATTAGAATATCTCCAATTCCAAAAGTCCTTCGACAACAAGCTGGAAAAGCTAAATTTGGCTATTTTGTCGAGTTAGCTTAGAAGATTTCTCAAAATTCCAATCTACTTCACCAGATGTCACTACCAGCAGGTTTTCCTCATCTCTTGAAGTGTTTACGACTTCATGAGATCTGACAAAAATAAATCTTCGTAGATTTCTATGGATATGGGTCAAGACAATGACGCAGAACTTGACCAAATGATGAGAAACAGATTCTATTTTCGATTACGTTAACAAATCACACCTTGTCAATACGAAGAATGCAAAAAATGCATCGCACGACTTTCGAACCCCAAATATCACAGATAACACGAATATTCTAGATGTCAAGACGAGATCAAAAATGCCTTCAATGAGACCCGTACATTTCCAGACGGCTAGCAACGTATTGAAGCCAAAAAGCATCGTGCTGTTGGGCATATGACGCAAGCGCCAAACTTATAAATAAAAAGCCACATTATAAGTAAATCGGAATCAGAATTCCATTATGTAAGAAATTAGTAATGGATCGCTAGTCTCCGAAATCTTGATGTGGGAGATTCATTTCATACGTTTTAAAAATACAACTATAATAATGAGAATGGAAATAGAATTCATAGAGTTATATTGAAAATGTAGGAAATCCAAAGGGATGCTTCAAAGTCGAATTGCTCATCTCGAAGCAACCAATTTGGTGTGATAAATCAGCAGCCCCTAAAACAGGCTCTCCTTCATTGAATGACGTAATTGAGAAGAGGATAAGATGAAATAAGTCTTATTTCAATCAAATACATGTACGAAAAATGAAAAAAAAAATTGTTTGAGGTTATAAAGACAGTTCTTCAGTGAGAAGAGCCTGTATTTTATTCCAAATCCATTGGGGAATGATGTTTGGGAATTCACGACGCTTTTTCCACTGTGAGCTCAATTTTCGGGTAGACTTTTTTGGCTCTTCGATCGAGCGAAACTGGAAAGTCAGCCGCGTTAAAGGTTGATCGAACACAAGACAAGGAAGAACGGCGATTCTTCGTGGGCAATGAAATTGTCGTCACACCCGAACTCGAATATGTTCGGGGATTTCGTCACAACTAATCGACGAATGAGCTCGTCTCGACGCTACTGACCGCCGTCGCGACGACAAGCGATGGTCGAACGTAATCTAGGCGCTCAGTGCGGGACTTTTATGTGACCGGTGTGGTGAGAAGAAGCCATGGAGGTCTACCGAAGATCCTCTGGGCTGGTGCTGCTTCTTGGATTGTCCCTACTCGCCACTGCCTTGCAGGGTATGTTGAATTTGGTGCCTCGCGAGAGGGTGTAGAAAAGTGCTGGTGTTGGGTTGGGGGCTTTTCGATGCTCTCGGCCTCTTCCTCTTTATCGCCGATTCGTTATGTAATTAAGCCGCGGGAGTGTGCGATTCTTATGCTCTAAAAAGTCGTGTTATTTTCGGATGATGCCAGTTGCTATTTTTGAGAATCCACCACGAATATACGCGTGCTAAAAATAAAGCGAAAAGTCATGTTAATGCACATTTGCGACGAGTTAACAGTTCGTTGTTTCTATGTTAGAGATTTACCTACACTATACAGTGTGTGGCAGCTGCATGTGGAGACAATCGCACACTTTCATTGGGAAAATGTTGATCTATAAGTAGCTGAGTACATGCTGTTGCATTGTCAATTATAGGCATGTAGCCAAGAGGATACCCTAGACTGTTACATATTTAGCTCGCTTCTACGGCCGTCAAAACAGGCCGTTATCTTCTGCTAACTGCCCTCAACCTACATTCTCGAGTTTGACAGAAAAATCAGGCTCCAACGTAATGACGCCATTACCTCGAAACGTTTATTTTCATTAGATAGATCTATTACAGTGTGAATGGCATGTCGTGGGTAATGTTGCGTTGAGCTTGCCTACCTGTGATTTCGAAATCACGCAAAAATTTCAATTTCGAACCTACACACAATCCCGTTATACATATTTCATTGGGAAGAATATACAGCTGTTGGTGTGGAAGCGTGCCAAAATATTAAAATTTATTTAAATTCATCGACTGGGAAGATGCTCCACAAGATATCGCATGGTTAGACACCAAAAGCTAGCGTAAAAACATCCTAAATTATTTCGAATTCAACAGAAAATTCACACGACACATGAATTCGAAACTTTCGTTGCTATGGTTTGAAAGAATCAAATGACAAAACAGGACACTACTAGTTTATTTCTTGTGTTCGTCGAATGCGTTTCGACTGCTCATAAAAAAGTCCCTCGAAATCTGTACCAGATCAACTACCCTATGAAGGGATCCCCACTCTTATCATATCTACAGCAAATATGGTTGAATCTTAAGGTTGGCTTTCCCAAAAATCAGTGAATCGGTCTATTTGACAACTGCCAAAATGCGACATGAAATGTCATATTTTGACAGCAGTCGAATCGGCCGTTATGGATGATGTTTTTTCATTCGATGAAATGCTCGAAGGTGTGCAAGGCGAAGTAGAGTCTGAAGGTCCATCCGAGTCTGAATGCAGGCCGTACATAGAGAAAGCACTGAAACATCAATTGGGGACAGGCGATCCCACGGCATCATCCGAAGCCGGCGACAGCAAAGAAGACATCCCCACTGTAGAGATAACAGACGACTCCAATGATGGAGAAGACGAGAATAACGAAGATGGTCAACAAAGCGATGGCATTGTTGAAAACGTTTCCGAACCGAAGATCGAGCCAGAGGTACGAATCAGCTTTTTTCAAAGATTTGCAAGATTTTTTCAAACAACTCCAGATAAAATAGAAGAAGCAGCAAATCAACCAGAAAGCTTCCAAGACAAGGTACACTGAAAATATATCTACTGATTTCAATATTTTAGAAAGTCTTCGCTCTTATTTAATTTTTGCTTGAAAATTCTGACAAAAATTAATTTGCTGCTTCATAGGAGTGACATTAAACAATATTAAATAATCAACAACTCGTATTGTTTATTTCAAATATTTATTAGGGAGAAGATTCTAGTCAAGAGAATCAGCCTGCTACAGAAGACGACGTAGAAAGCGAACAAATCGAAACGGGACAGTCGATAGAACAGGAAACGAATATTGAAGATAATACGGAAACTGGTGACGAACATTTGAGCGAAGAAGAGGCAACAGAAATTAGAACAAAGAGAGATACCGATGATGAACAAGAAAAAGAAGATTCTGACGAAAACAAAGAGATCAGTGAAGCAGATCCTGATACCGCCCATGAGATTCAAGAAGAAGGCTCGATAGAAAACGAGGCAGAACTTGCCCAAAGTAGTGAAAAACAAACTGAAGATCAAACAATTGACGCCCAAAGTGCAGAAGAGGAACCACAAAGTGTAGAACAAGAAGCACAAAGTGTAGAACAAGAAGCACAAAGTGCAGAACAAGAAGCCAAAGATACGGAACACGAAGAACGAAGTGCAGAAGAAGAAGAACAAAATGTAGAACAGGACAGTGTAGAAGAACAAGTATTGACTTCTGAAGGTCAAGCGATAGATGAGGCAGTCCAAAATGTAGAAGAAGCCAAAAGTGCTGAAGAGACACAAGAAGACGTTCTGGAAGCTGAAAGTGCAGAGCAAGTTGTGAGTCCAGATGAGCCAGATAAGGAAGAAACAATTCCAGAAACTAGTCAAGAAGCCAATCAAGAATCGTTAGAAAAAGAAGAGGATGTACCAGAAGCTGTCCCAGTTGAAATTGCAGATGATAACAATGACAGTAAAAAACAAGACGCGAGCGTGCCAAACGCAGGAGAAATTGAAGAAAGCGCAGGTTCCAAAGAAAATGAGAACCCAACAGAAGTTGAACCAACCGAAGACAATAATAAATCAGCAGAAGAAACTACACAAGACAGTACCCAGGAGACTACAGGAAACAACGAAAGTGAAGAGAAGGTTGCTGAGGATACTCGTCAAAGTGAAAGCAATGAAGCTGAAAGTGTCGAAGATCTTGCAGCACCCGAAGACACTTCTTCTGCAGAAGAAAAGGAAGCAGTTCCAGTCGAAGATTTGAGTTTGGACATGGAGATACCCAGTGAAAAGAGGCCGAGAGATCACGTCGAACAGCTGCTGAAGCTGGACGAGGGTTCCTCGGAAACCGAGAAATTGATAAAGAAGGTGTCAGAGAGTACCCTGAAAGAATTGAAGAAGCTCTATGAAAACGCCATCAAACCACTGGAGACGCTTTACAAGTACAGAGACCTCAGTAACAGACACTTTGGTGATGCCGAGATATTCTCCAAACCTTTGATACTGTTTATGGGCCCTTGGAGTGGGGGGAAATCCTCTATTATCAACTACTTGACCAACAACGAGTACAATGAGACATCGCTCAGAACAGGTAATAACTTCAAATGTTTTTATTGGTGGGGAACTTTTTGAGGTGCCGCCGCCAATAAATTGGGTACACCTAAAGTTATGTATCACCGTAGGCGATCGCATTTTTTTCTGGTTAGATAGCACTTGAATTGATGCCAATTATTGATTAGATTCTCATTATTTCTTCCGTACTAATTAATGGATACCTTTGAAGTGGTAAATTTTTGGCCAACTTGGCGAATATTTTTCGTATTGTATTCGCTAGTAATATCAGCGAAAAATAATGTGACATCCAAATTGGCATACGAAGTAAGGCTTCTTAGGTTGAAAATAACAATTATATCACAATATCGTTGGACAACCTTGTCGTTTATTCAGGTGCTGAGCCGTCACCAGCTTATTTCAACATTTTGATGCATGGAGAAGAAGCAGAAATCATCGAAGGAACGGAATTAGCTGCAGATTTCACCTTCTCAGGCCTACAAAAGTTCGGACAAGGACTAGAAGAGAGACTTCGAGGTGTCAAACTACCAATAAAACTCTTGGAGAAGGTGAGAGGAAGATATAACTACGAATTACTGAACGAAGTTTTTCTAATAACCGTGATTTGAGAATAGGTCAACATCGTAGAGATTCCTGGGATTTTGGAAGTGAGAAAACAAGTTTCCAGAGTGTTCCCATTCAATGACGCCTGCCAATGGTTTATCGACAGAGCCGATATCATATTCTTGGTTTATGACCCTTCAAAACTGGATGTAGGACCAGAAACCGAGGCTATTTTGGATCAACTCAAAGGAAGAGAACACCAGGTATAACAATAGTAGCTGACATAAAAAAGCACAATACCTTAGATAAATATTTTCCAATCCTCTATACAATGTAACACCGAATCACATGAACTGTTCGTATTTCTAGACTCGTATCGTTTTGAACAAAGCCGATCAAGTGAAACCAGAAGAGTTGATGAGGGTACAGGGAGCCCTGATCTGGAACATTTCTCCACTAATGTCTTCCCCCCAGCCTCCTGTGATGTACACGACCTCTCTGTGGTCCAGGCCGTACGAACCATGGGCGCCAGTCAGATTACTTCAATCTCAAGAAAGAGCGTTCTTGAGGGATCTAAGGGGTGCCATTGAGAAACGAATCGAAAATAAAATAGCCAGCGCACGAAGATTTGCGGTGAGATTAGTTATGACACTTAGTTATTTCAGTGACCATTGACAGCTAAAAAATTCATCGATATGACACCTCTAGCAATAGAGATGGTAGTGACATGATCGATCGGTCGATCAATGATGAAAACGAGCAGTGACATTTGTTGTTGTTTCTTTATTCATTAGTCATAGCTGGTAATAGTGAGTGAATTTGGGTTTTTCGCAGGTGCGTGTGAGGAACCATGCCAAAATGGTGGACTGCTACTTGACAACCTACTACAATCACAAATCAGTTTTCGGCAACCGAAAACAAGTTGCTGATGAGATAACAGAGCACCCACAAGACTACCACATTTACGAAGGTCTTTCTACGTTGACGAACATTTCTAGATACGATCTTCCCGATCCGGATGTCTACAAAGACTTCTTCAAACTGAATCCGTTGTACGAGTTCCAGCAGCTGTCAGCGACTTGCACCTATTTCAGGGGTTGTCCGATAAACAGGTTAGACGTCGCTATTGCTTATGATTTACCAGAGTTAGTGGGTACGCACAAGAAATCGATGGAAGCCACATTGACAAGTCAATCGACCGGCTCGCCAGAAAGTTGAGACTTGATGGATTCATAAGTATTAACCGTTTCCTGCGTGATGGACTTATACCAAGATACCAGGGATACATTGTTGTTTGGTGTTTTGGGATAGACATCTGGAATATAAGACTTTTTATGTAGATTTTCGAAGGGTCGCCTCCTGGCAACTTTTCGCAAAATCCCCTCCTCACTGGGACAGATGGTGGAAGTGTGTGGAGGGCATTTTTACTGGTGATTCATGCTTTCAATAGTCTCCTGCCATGTGTGTTGATCGCATTCAAAGAGTTCTTGCTATCGGAGTGTTTAAGCATTCATTTATAAACTTCAAAGAGAGTGGGTTTCATATGATTTTGACACCGGATGTACAATTCCTTACTAAACATTGCATAAAACTGTGACGATTTCATTGTTGTTATGTGTATACTGTATGTACAGATAATGGATTACCATAGTTGTGTAACTTAATTTTATTGACTTTTTTTTTCATTTGAATTATTTGTGGAAATGTATATGTGGGAATACACATTAGGGTTAAGTAAATGAATAAAATAAATATATTTTCATTTGTAATTCTCGTTTATTTATCCAAGCAAATCAACCTACTTCAGTATCAAAAGTGAGTATGCATGAATTTCAAATTGTCTTAAATGATCACTCAATTTTGTGTTCTATAAAATACAGCACTTATGATAAATGACATCTACGATTGTTCAGAATTTGGAATTACTCAAATGGGCCTGTTGATATATAATGAAACACTTTGGTGATTACCACTTTTTTATTAAATATATTTGATTTTACGATGAAAATAACACAATATCAATTCTCATTAAAAAAGTATGAAACATAATATATAAATGTATATAGAAATTCAACAATCAGTTCAATACAAGGCACGTAATATCCAAGCACCATGATATAATCAGTTGATGAGTAGGAAAATATTTATGAAATATTCGAGGGCAATACACATATAATACTAGTAGAAACCAACAATACAGATTTCTACTTTGAATGGAAGGCATTTTGAAAGTTGAAATCAATCCTTCTGTAGCAACCCAACGATTTTCTCGAATGTGCTTCGTAGGGAATCGATAAAATCGGACCCATTCTGATAGGGTGGGTAGCTTGTAACCAAAACACCAAGCTCATCGTCTCTAATGATGTACCTGCATAAATAAAATATACCTGAAGAAACAATAACAGGAAAACTATTGCAAATTCTGGTACGTTTTGAGGAGCTGAAAATGGCATAATTGGTGGTTAATAGACACTTACCCAACCCCCAGTCCATCTCTGACCACAGGACCAAACCCTCCAGCATAAATAGCTGGCGAACTCAAAGTACTCGTCGAAAGGATGATATGATTAATCAGGGCATAATCCGGATCATCGAAAACATTGCAAACGGTATTCGTCTTTTCAGCGAACTTCTTCAGAGCAAAAAGATGCCTGTCGAATCCCTGGCCCATGGCGGCTTCTCTAGTGAGCTGGTTATGCACGCGTGAACATTCTGATATCATATTTTTCAATTCGCCATCGGAAGGTTGGTTGGCAGAGTTGATGGCGAGGGTGAAAGCCTGAAGAAACCGCGTGAAAATGATGGTTTATTTGCGGTTGAAGAAGTTGTACCTGTGTCGCTGTTGTGCATGGTCTCACAGTTTCAGTTCTACCATGCTTGAAAGCGGCTGTACTGCATGACTCATAGGTTGGGACGAATTTGCCAGTCATTTTATAGTAACCGGCCTACAAAATTCAACTGCCATTGGAAAAATCTTGTCATACATAACAGTCAATGATTTCACTAGAAATTTACGATTCACGCGATCTATTTCATGATGAAATTTTTTTGTAAATCAGTATTTTAGCCCCAAAAACACGAATTTGGCTATATTATTGTGAGGAAATTAATACTTTTGGAGATATAATTATGATGTAATAAGTCTGAGCTGCTTATATTTGACAATTGGCAGACGTTTTGAGTGTTTGGAATAAACTTTATTATTCTTTATTACCTGAAAGCCAAGTTGCATCACAGCATCTGGACTGACAGCTTGCTTTTTGCAAACATTTTTACCAATTCGGTCGAAAATCAAGTAATCTATATCCAATTTGGAGCATGCCTCAAGATACTCTTTTTGGGCGTCTTTGATGCTCTTCTTCATATTGTCACTAAGATGCATATCCAAACGAATGACATTACCAATATCCTCATCATAAGGTTTGGTATCAGGGGTAACAAAACAGTTTTCTCTGGAGTCCTTATAAATATCCTGCACATATCTCAATATTGCCACCCCATCACCCCAAGCATGTTCAAAATTAACAGCAGCTTGGCCATCTTTTGATACTTGCAGAGAAAATGATTTATCAAACCATCTAAAGGATATACCAAATTAAAGCATATAAAAAGTCACAATTTCAGTTTTTTATACCTGTTTTCTCCATCACCATGTAGGAAGCTTCTTGTCACAGCATAGGGATCATCTCCCAGTGTTTTTGAATCAAGGCAAACATTGAAGAGAGCTGAATCAATGTATTTGAAATTCTGTTCATTACCATTCTCACTGAGTTGATGGCGCAATGTAGCCCATTTATCTCTCTCCATTGTAGTAAGAATCCCAACAGGATAATCACAGTTGGCAACATTATCTTCCAAAATGAATTTCAGCCTTGCAAGGATTTGTTCAGCTGGCAATATATCATTTGTATCAGTTAGAACCCTGAATGCATAGAAATGCCCTCTACACTGAACAGTAATATGTCTTCCAGAAGCATTCCTCACTATTCTATCCTTATCTATTTCAGGAATTCTTGTAGAGTTGAAGAGATTAGGATACTGGCTCATATCCAATGGATATGCTTTGAACAGATATGCTCCATACCACGAAAGGTGAGTTGGCAGTGCACTACAAACATTTCTGAATCTCTCTGTATCACTGCTTTTTGGATTCAAATGAAAAACTTCAGGCTCCAAAAGACCTGCTGCAAGAGATTTATAAAATCTCAAGGAACTAATTATTAAATTCGTTGTTCTGACCAATTGATCATTGAATCCTGGGCGGTCATCCCTGTGCATGACTAACATTGGGTTATAGTTTATTGGAATAGGTTTGCGGTCTCTCAAATAACTGTCAAACCAGAACTCAGAAATGTAACTTGTATGCTTGTTCACCTTATCATAGTTCCTAAGCATATCTTGAAGATGCTTTCCAGACGTATTTTTGAACTGATTCACATTGCTTTCTGTTTTTCTGTAAGCTTCATCAATCAACAATGGTCTTTGAGCTGCTAGGTATCTTTCACAAGTTAATTCTAGTTTTGGTATGGGTAAACGTGGAAGAGATTGTTGAAAATGCATAGTAGGTATCTTACTCGTTTGCATAAACTGATAATCAGCATATTCCTTTGCTATAAGGTTTTTCTTCAGGAGTTTATACATAATTTTAGGGGAATGGTTGTTATCTGATTTCAGTATGTTCTGCCTCAAAATCGGCATATTATTTCAGTTATACATTTACCAGCTGAAATATGCGCACACTGCACATATCCTAAATAAACAATATAAACACAAATATATAAAACAAGAAATAATATCACACTGTTGTGAGTACTTATCCGATAGACGTACGAATATGATAGGGAAAGAATCTCGGAGTGGGCGACATCTACTTTTGACTCTTTGGAAATACTCGAGGTGTGACCAACAAACTAACCTGTGTGTGTTTGTATGAGTAAAGTGTGATCTTTGAATGTTATTTTAGGCCATTTTTGTATTGAAAGTTATATATTTGGATGATATTTAATGGACAATCTGAAAATGATAATTAGGCGTCTGCAAAATAAAATACATTTGAACTCGTTTCCGTCATTACCCAAGAGGTAGAGTTCTCAATGCGTTGCTTTTTTTGATGGAAGCATCCCCAGTAGGCCTACAAACCATGTTTTTCAAAATATTCACATATTTACCCCTTCCAGAAATTAAAATTAATTCCTGAAATTCGTTCAATGGCATTTTTACAAAATAGCAAAATGCACTTCATATATTGTTTCAGATTACGTCTGTGAAAAGTTTACGCGGCACTTATTTCACGTTTTTCGATTATTTCACTGCATTTACCCCTTCCAGAAATTAAAATTAATTCCTGAAATTCGTTCAATGGCATTTTTACAAAATAGCAAAATGCACTTCATATATTATTTCAGATTACGTCTCTGAAAAGTTTACGCGGCACTTATTTCACGTTTTTCAATTATTTCACTGCATTTACCCCTTCCAGAAATAAAATAATTTCTGAAATTCGTTTATTGGCATTTGTACAAAATAGTAAAATGCACTTCATATTGTCTCAGATTATGGGTCTGAAAAGTATAAACCGCGCTTATTTCATTTGTTTTCACTTATTTCACTGAGAATAGTTCATCTGAACGAAATCGCCAGATGATACCTACTCGAACCGCATTTACCCCTTCCAGAAATTAAAATTAATTTCTGAAATTCGATTATTGGCATTTTTACAAAATTGCAAAATGCACTTCATATCGTTTCAGATTATGTGTGTGTCTAAAAATTCACGAAGAACCATTCATAAAAAAATATTCAAGGTCAAAATAAAACAAATTCACCATGATACTTACTCGAACACCATGAACTCTTTTCTGAAATAAATAATTCATGAAAAAAAAAATAATTCCTGAAATAAAATTATTCCTAAAATAAAATAATTTCTGAAAAAGAATAATTCCTGAAAAAGAATAATTCCTGAAAAAGAATAATTACTGAAATAAAATAATTCCTTAATAGAATAATCCCTGAAAAAAAAATAATTCCTGAAAAAGAATAATTCCTGAAAAAGAATAATTCCTGAAATAGAATAATTCCTGAAAAAAAAATTCCTGAAAAATAATAATTCCTGAAAAAAAATTCCTGAAATAAAATAATTCCTGAAAAAGAATAATTCCTGAAAAAAATAATTCCTGAAAAAAAATTCCTGAAATGGAATAATTCCTGGAATATATTAATTCCTGGAATGCGTTCATTGGCATTTTCACGAGATTGCAAAATGCACTTAATTCGGAAACTTGTCATCTTAATCGTCAGGCCTACCTTCATTTTCATGGAAAAGTGTTTCAAGTAACAAGTCGTTCAACAGACGGTACATCAAAATACTGAATAGAATGTTCATTTTCGAGTTGAAATCCTCAACATCGCAGTAGCAAAAGTAACAGTCATATACAGTGCGATGGTACAAATCGAATCTACAATCGAAAATGCGCTTGAAGAAATCAAGTACACCGTCAAGTGATTCACAGCTAGAAGTTCCATCGATGTCAAAGATTTCAATTCAAAAATAAACATTCTATTCAGTATCCTGATGTACTGTATGTTGAACGACCTGTCACTTGAAAACACTTCTCCACGAAAAAAAAAAATGTAGGCCTGTGTAATTTGGAAAAGTGAAGATAAAATCGAGAAATTGCAATTTGGACATACTGAACGTATATTCGGCTATAAGGATTCTCTAGAATCCTACGAATTCTATAGTTCGTCGGAATATTGTGGGTGCACCCGCTGTAATTCGTGCAAAAAATCATGCATAACCCAAAAATCACCTACCTTTTTCTAGAAGAACTACTTACTACCTGTAAGAATGAAAAAAATCATTAAAACTCAAGAATAAATATCGGAATTCGATAAATCATAATCGACAATTTCAATAATAATAATAAATAGTTTTTATTGAACTAATTTACATTGATCCAATAGGCTATCGACCTAAGTCCCTGAGTTGAATGTGAAATATTTGAAAGTGAATTCAATTGATTAAGTCATAAATGTTTTCCAGAATTGTCTGCTGACTGGTTTTCTGAACAATTTTTGAGTGAGGAGACAAAAGCTCAATGTGAGGTTGTAAAAGTTACAGGAATGAAAAAATCACTCACCGATTGGTAGTAGTAGTTACACCTTCTATCCTAGTTCTTTGTTTTCCAGACGTCACATGCCATCTATAACAAAATTAAAAATGAATCTAATTATAAAATTGCACATTTTATTTTATTGCATCTTTTCTTAAATGTTAAGGGTTCATTTATCATGTATTCATCATGAGAAAACATTGAAAACGCCGCTTTGAAAGTACAATTTCACCAAAAAATCAGTAAATTTCAATAAAAGAAAAACGATGTATCATGTTGGAATATTTCGAAAAAAAAATCAGTTATGTGAAGGGACATGAAAATAAAACTCACCCATTAATTCTTCTCAACATGCCCACTCCCAAACTGTTCTTGAAGCACACACACACACATAAACACATACACTCGAGATCACTGCGGAAACACATTCGCGAAAACTTTCCACCGCACGAGAAAGTCTTTTCGTCAAACACGTCCGAACCCAACGGAGGTTTAAAATCGAATGATTAATATGTGCCATCTTATCAGTCTGCCAATTTCTTTGTGTGTGATTAAGAGGGTTAAATAATCGAAACTTAGTCATCCCTGCCATACCGAAATGTGTGTACAGGATGATTGAAATATTTTCAAATTAAATTCTGCTGCCTATATTAGGAGATTGTCAGAACTCGGACTCTTCTGAATGATTCAAAGATGCCTCTAGGGCTTCGCTAAATCGATAAAATTACATCCATCATGCGACCAACTTTAATGAAAATGTTTGTTGGTACTTACGTATTTCGGTACGAAAACACGAATTCCAAATTTCCAAAACGAACCTGTGTTATTGTTGTTCACACCTCAATCCGACATTTTGTCATTTGCAGCGCCATCTCGCGGTACGCGATCTTTTCCTATTAGTTGGCTGGTTGGTTTGGAAGCCCAATTAGTATTTATCAGAAATTAACCAACAAGAAATGTACGTCAATGTTAAAATCTGGAAATATTTTCACGTTGTTGAATTGACAGTGGAAGAGAGGAGTGAAGATACATTCTGGATTATTTTGGCATTTCAAGTGCGATTTTGAACAGTCGAAGTACATTTGTCATATGATTAGAAGTAATGGAACATAAATTATGCTTAATCCACGACTATACTCATCGACATTTCAAATGAAACTTCTTTGGACTTGCCCGAGGTAGGTGAATGAGACATGAGACAATAGTAAATATTCGTATTTATTAATGGTATATAATACAATACAAATGGCAAAATGTATGAACACGCTACGCACTACTCTAAGGACTAATTACATTTACTAATACTACATAATGAAGATACATTTATCTACAGGTGCTCTTTAATATATTCTATCCATTTCCCTCACAATTGGTATTTTGAAAATAAACGATTTAGAGGTAGAACAACGGAAATTTGAGCCGAGAATAAAATGAATAGGATATAAAAAATGACTTATAGAGTCATAATAACGAAAATAAGTAGAATAGAAAACAAAAGACGAATAGATATAATGTTCGAGTATTTAGAAATGATATTAATATTACTCTTGTGTTAAGACAAAGGTTTCAATGTTGTATTCGGAAGGAACAAACAAAGTAAACCTCCTCCGATCAAAAGAGCAGTTATAATGAATGTCGGCGCTGGACAATACAAATCGAGAAGTTGTGCTATTACAATGTTGCCGATTATACCTCCCAGGCGAGCTGCTACCATTGAGACCGCTATTCCAGTGGCTCTGAAAACAAAACAAAAACATTGAATAAATAGCACAGTTTATTCACACCATACTTTGCGAAGTTCGTTAATATTCACCTTAGATTGGTTGGGAAGATTTCTGTAATCAAAGAGTCCAATGCTGCATTACCGCATGAAATCACGCTACTGAATACTGCAGAAACTATGAGGTTATGTGTCTTGTTGTACACGAAATACATACAAGCAGAGCATATTCCAGATGATACAGTACTGAACACTGGAAAGAGAATCGGGTTAATATGCTGACTGAAGCAAACAATCTGAACCTCACCTAAGAAGAACTTCCTGCCAAGTCTGTCCATCCCCAAAATGGCAAGAATGTTGCTTGGCAACGCTGCAGAGACTGTTATCAAGGATTCCATGAAAACCGAGGAAGAAATTTTACCGGAACAAGTGCTTTCTGTTGCGTTTATTCCCATTTTGACTACGTAGCTCGTTACGTCACAAACGGAAGCTTCAGTGACGTTGTTATTCCTCGAATATGCATCGAATCTGTTGAAGAGCTCAGGGAACCACATCATCAAACCATAATAGCTGAAAAGAAGGATGATATTGAGGTAAGGATTCGACTGTTTCGTGGGGTATTTTGTGTGTGGAGTTGTGCTCACCCAATGTGGAATGTGAAGTTGATGGTTATGGAGATAACCGTGAATCTGAGAATAGGAGAAATGAAAAGCTGCTTGCTGTTGTCCAGGATATCGACAATCATGTTCTGGAACTTCCCCCTACTCGCTATCTTGTTCTTCTCCTCGACAGTGAGTTCTTCTTGGTCGTAAATGAGGTGTTTGACCGGATAATCTTCGGCATCGTTTCCGGTATTCACATGATAAATGTATCTGAAAATGGTGATGGCTTCTTCGCTTCTTCCTTGACTGAGCAAGAACTTTGGACTCTCCGGGAGGAAGCAGAGAAGAGCTGCTACGATGAACGAAGGAAATGAGCAAATCAGAAGAAATATTCTCCATGAGTTGTACACGAAATATTGGTTTTTGAAGCCTATTTCTGACGGAATGATCAGCCATGCCAAACCAGCCACAAATAGATTTCCCAAAGTCCAGAAGGCCGCCATGAAAGAGAGCATGGAGCCCCTTTTCGACTTCGGTTGGAATTCTGCAAAGTACGACCAGATCACTGGTCCGCTACCCCCTAACCTGAAATGATGAAAAAGTTAATCCAAATGAAATAATTGTTCGTATGGAGGCTCCCGGAGCATCGACAAGGACTCTTCATAGGTTTTTTCGTTGAAAAACGGGGGAATTTCGGGAGTTTTTGCGACTTTTTGGGGTTTTTTGGAATTTTCAACATGAAATATCTCGAAAACTATACTAGATATCGAAAAACGGATTTTACCACCGTTTTCAGCGCCTTTTAGACGTCTTATAGACGCCTCATAGACGAGTTTTGGGGCAATTCTATTTTTGGAAATTTTTCGAAAAATCGACGAAAGGGTACCCCTTTGGATTTTCCAAAAAATTCAAAGTCGTCGTAGAGTCTCCAATTTTCGTATGGAGGCTCCCAGAGCATCGACAAGGACTCTTCATGGGTTTTTTTCGTTGAAAAACAGGGGAATTTTGGGAGTTTTTGGTGGTTTTTGCGACTTTTTGGGGTTTTTTGGAATGTTCAACATGAAATATCTCGAAAACTATAATAGATATCGAAAAACGGATTTCACCACCGTTTTCAGCGCCTTTTAGACGTCTTATAGACGCCTCATAGACGAGTTTTGGGGCAATTCTATTTTTGGAAATTTTTCGAAAAATCGACGAAAGGGTACCCCTTTGGATTTTCCAAAAAATTCAAAGTCGTCGTAGAGTCTCCAATTTTCGTATGGAGGCTCCCAGAGCATCGACAAGGACTCTTCATGGGTTTTTTTCGTTGAAAAACAGGGGAATTTTGGGAGTTTTTGGTGGTTTTTGCGACTTTTTGGGGTTTTTTGGAATGTTCAACATGAAATATCTCGAAAACTATAATAGATATCGAAAAACGGATTTCACCACCGTTTTCAGCGCCTTTTAGACGTCTTATAGACGCCTCATAGACGAGTTTTGGGGCAATTCTATTTTTGGAAATTTTTCGAAAAATCGACGAAAGGGTACCCCTTTGGATTTTCCAAAAAATTCAAAGTCGTCGTAGAGTCTCCAATTTTCGTATGGAGGCTCCCAGAGCATCGACAAGGACTCTTCATGGGTTTTTTTCGTTGAAAAACAGGGGAATTTTGGGAGTTTTTGGTGGTTTTTGCGACTTTTTGGGGTTTTTTGGAATGTTCAACATGAAATATCTCGAAAACTATAATAGATATCGAAAAACGGATTTCACCACCGTTTTCAGCGCCTTTTAGACGTCTTATAGACGCCTCATAGACGAGTTTTGGGGCAATTCTATTTTTGGAAATTTTTCGAAAAATCGACGAAAGGGTACCCCTTTGGATTTTCCAAAAAATTCAAAGTCGTCGTAGAGTCTCCAATTTTCGTATGGAGGCTCCCAGAGCATCGACAAGGACTCTTCATGGGTTTTTTTCGTTGAAAAACAGGGGAATTTTGGGAGTTTTTGGTGGTTTTTGCGACTTTTTGGGGTTTTTTGGAATGTTCAACATGAAATATCTCGAAAACTATAATAGATATCGAAAAACGGATTTCACCACCGTTTTCAGCGCCTTTTAGACGTCTTATAGACGCCTCATAGACGAGTTTTGGGGCAATTCTATTTTTGGAAATTTTTCGAAAAATCGACGAAAGGGTACCCCCTTTGGATTTTCCAAAAAATTCAAAGTCGTCGTAGAGTCTCCAATTTCCGTATGGAGGCTCCCAGAGCATCGACAAGGACTCTTCATAGGTTTTTTTCGTTGAAAATCGAGGGAATTTTGGGAGTTTTTGGTGGTTTTTGCGACTTTTTCGGGTGTTTTTGGAATTTGAAAATCATACTTACGCCGCCCCATTTAAAAATCGGAAAACCATGAACAGCTCATACGACTGACAGAAGCTCGAAGCGACTATGCACAGAGCGTTCATGAAGGAACTCACGATGAGCACTTTCTTACGACCCAGGAAGTCTGCGACCGAACCCCAAACATAAGCTCCTGCCATCATCCCGATGAAGATGATGGAGTTGAGCCAACCTTTGGTTTTCGTGTTCAGATTCAGGTCGCATTGAGCCGAAGGAAGGATGAACGACATCGAGATGACGTCCATCTCCTCCGAAGTACTCACGAAGCCACATACTGCTAGTAGGAGAAAATGAAATTTTCCATATCTGAAACACAACAAATACGAATATCATACAGCGAACCACGTCCATTGGAGATCCCTGTTAGGTCCAAATGGAGTCCAAACGACCATGGACCTGATATGGACAACCAATGAGTACCATGACAGGTACCAAAAGAAGAATTCAAAGTTGTCTTTGTGGGTTTTGCGACTTTTCTGGATTTTTTGGAATTTTCAACTCGAAATAACTCGAAAAGTATACTAGATATCCAAAAACTGTTTTCAGGGACACTTTACGAAGGAGTTTTTAGGCAAATTGAACAAAGAAATAGTGTGCTCACCTAGTAAGTTCTATGGCTTTCTCGAAGTCCGCCTTATCGCTGTTCCTGTCATCCGAATTGACTTTGATAGGAAGGTCCTTGAGTCCTCCTAGGTTAGCTAGCTCGAGATCTTTGGATCCGCAGCCGTTAAGTAGGCGCTCGTCTTTTACATCACAGTATTGCTTCTGTTTTGTTTGCGTTTCACCTTCTACCATTCTACGATGTAAGCGAAGTTTGTTTTGTGTCTCGGCGACGGAAATTCGACCTTGGGGTGGTGGGGTCTGGCGGCTTGGGGCGGCTTTCAATGGGGGCAGCGGACAGGGGTTTTATATAAAACGCTGGAAAAAAGAAGCGACATTGAGACAACAGAATTGCCAGTCACCGCTTTGTTCAACCAATGATGGGCTCTCCCGCCACTGTCAAATCTTCACGGAATTAAATGCCATCAAATGCCAGGTCCGGCTCAAAAGAAAAATAAATCCCGCTCAATACCTAACATGAAAATTCGGCAATAGGGAAAAATGTTGCCTCAAATCAGCCGCGAATTATGGTCAGAGAGAAATTGGAAGATATGTGTCGCTGGAAATAATTGAAAATAATAACAGTACAATGAGTTGATTGTGATGTTGAAAAAACGCCACATGGCTGCCTATTTATTTTATTGATTGGTCTGTTCTACTATCATTTCAGCATTAATCAGTGAATGTTGAGAATGATAATTGCGACTATAAATAACTAGGAGAAAAATTTTGTGACAATGAAAATATCCACATTTCCTATAGTAACACTTGAGGAAAAAATAGAAGAGTTCACATGGATCTATCGCCACATGTAGATGCAGTTGGTTATCCTGGTGTGCTCGAATGACGTTGGTAATTGGTTCATTATTGTTTATCTATACGATTAGTGAGAAAAATGCAAAAATTTCACCTTGAGTGTGTACCCGACATCGCTTCAAACCAAATCACTTCATAACAAAACTACCATAATTTGTTGGTACCAACAATCATCGCGAATTCAATTTGAACATCTATTTTACACAACTATTATTATACAACCATGCAGCATCCTGTCGGAAAAACAAGATGGAAAACAGCTTGGCCAGGGGGGCAAAGCAGCAAATTAGCCCCCAAATTTATTTAATTGCATTGAAATTAACGCTCCGATCTTAGAGTGCAATACCCTTCGGTGAAATGTAGTCCGTCGTGTCTGATTTTAATTGTATTATTCCCACATTAAACGAGACGAACGATTTGATTGAGTTGTTTTTTACAATTTAAACGAACTCAATTGGTATAGTTTTCCTGCGAGTGTGATACGAAAGAGTCATCTCACATTATTTATTATATGGAGTGGATATGTATCAGTGAAGAACTTTGTATCATTTGAGGTTTAGAACCCTTCCAATGTATCGGTAAACTTACCAGAACGTGGGAAAGGATGAGACGAAGTCAGATGACGAAAAAGCACACGAAACAACAAAAAACAAATCAAGTGAAATTGTAGTAGAACTTCTGGACGTGCGATAATGAAGAAGAGAAATCAGAATTTCATCACGTGAATAACTAGAGAATTGGTTTTTCGAAATGAATTATTGAGTCAAAGCGGGTAGATTTATATAGGAACAAACAGAGCCTCTGATTCAGATTTATTCACGAATTATTGATAGGGAAGACACGAAAAACTGATGATATATTTAATTATCTTACTTGCTCCTGCCCCCAGGTGTTGTTATTCATCTTTGAAACGATGACTTATTTGAATGTCGTGACATAAAAAAATTGTCAAAAGATGACGAATATGTTTTCATTTGGTATACCTAAATATATCTATAGTTCATCGCGAGACACCCTGTATAAAATAAATTCACCATTCACTACCTCATGATACATGATATCATCAATTACTTTTGTCCAGAAAGGTGCTAATTTTCATTTACTACGAAATTTGTCGCCTGCTATCGAACGCCTGTTAATTTCGACGTAGTTTCTTGTAACATTAAACTAAAATATCAAGATTTGTAGACATGTTTATTTTTTTCTATGAAAGCATCTGTTGAGGTAGTCAACGTTTATCACATCTGAATGGACATTTTCTAGATAAATCCTCGATGATGTGATGTTGGTACGTGTTGTGATTAGTCATTAAATAATTGTTATCGGAGACTTTTCCGTCTGGATAGTATATGCGAATGGATATGCCTTATTCGCAATGTTTGTACAACGCATGTAACTAACCTTCAGGGAATATGTACCAGTTCTATCAGAATGGACCTAATTCATCATGAAATGTTCAATTAACTGTTCTGTGTAATCGATAAAAATAGACGACCCAAGTACGACTGTGTTGTCTGAAAATTCGAGATTGTACCCAATATTATTAAAGTCGTAATAATAATGCATTGTTACAATACGAACTGTAGTTCACCACTACATATCGCCCCTTTTCTGGGACACCCTGTAACCAGAAACGAAATTTTGACTATTTCTGGCTTCCCCTGAATAGGATTCCGTTGAATGTTTTCAATTCCAAGGTAATGTGATTTGTACTACGCGTATTCATTGAATTACAATATCTATCTATAAAAGAACAACCTGAATACCTTCAAGATCATTTCATTGAGATGAGCAATTCATAAGCATAGATTTACGAAGCGATATCATGGACGTACATGGCCAATTTATTTCGAGGGAAACTGAGAATCCTGCCAGAAACATAAAACGCTCCAGAGCCTTGCTATCGAAGTAGGCCAATTGTTTATCCATGAAAACAAAATCAAACTAAAACTCATTGGACCGAGGAAAACAATCGGTCAACGGTCCGAATTTTTAGCACTGAAAATATTTAATTCATTACCAGCCCGATTGTGAAAAATTTCAGTTCCATGTTGAAAACAGGATAATTATCACTGGGAATCAATCTGGGAATGTTAGAATTGACCCAAAAATGACCCCAACGTACCCAAAAAGAGGGATCCCATATGTGAGCAAAGTTGTTTATCATTTCTTGATAGTGGTTATAGGTTATTAGAATAAATATAGGTATTAACACTACAAGCTCTAAGCTCCAGTGATTTATAATGTTTATTTTCCCTGTGATGTTACTCTTAGTGAGATTTCAACAATGTAATCGCTTCTCACTCTGGGGCAATGTTTTGGCTACGCTCATGCCTGAATACATAATCGCATATCGTTCGTATTAGGAAGATCATTTCGAATTCAGTTTGTCTTTAATGGAATTCGGTAGGAATCTTTGACTTTCAAGAACGATCGATTGTTTGTTATACATTTATACCGTTAAATTCTGAGTGACCTTGCCATAAACGCTCGTATTCTGGATTGAACAGCAGACAAAATAAAACAGTTTCTATTCGCATTTTAATTTTTATATAATCTACTACGCGTGTGGTAAATCGCTATTCGCTGGCTCTCCAAACGATGAAACTGTTGATTCTGACTCATTGGCATCAATTAAACAGGCATTATTCTCGAATTAATTAACGACTGAAGCCAATTTGTTCTGTACGTTTCACTTTAGCGCTGACTGTAAATCGAAGCATTTTTATGCTCTAAGACTTTATTTCCCGGGCTTGAGAATCACCTAGATATTTTTTTCTTGACAATTACGTATGTTCAGGTGAATCTCCCCTTGGAAATGTCTACTGCTTTGGTTTGGAATCGTCAAGGATTTCTATTTCAGTTCCGCTACAATAAATTTTTGATAACGTCATCAAGATGGAAAATTTCGGGAGATGATGCATCATGATTGATTGGCCTATTTCCTGGAATTTTTCAATTTTGTGTATGAACTAGATTGCACTATGATTGGAGTGAGTCAGTCAATTCGCAATGGAAACTCAAAGTGATTGCATTAAAGTTTTATTTTGATTGCTTATATGGTTGATTTATTACGCTTAATGGAGTAATTGACCTTTTTTGGGAATGTTTTTCACCAAGTACGCGCAAAATTTTGCTTGAAAACAATGCCTGAAAAAATAATTCTGCTCTCTCATATTTCATATTCTGTTGCTGTCAAATCCTAACTGTGAAATCTTGAGCATGATTTACAACAAGCTCATGCGAATGGGTATGCATAATATATTATGTCTTGAAGGTGCTTAAAATAAATTTCTCTGGCGATGGATTGACAAATTCGGTACTGGGTCAAGGTAACACTTTTCAGCGACTCTTCCTCCAGAAAATCACGAATATCCAACAAGATAAATGGAAAACCAGCTTTTCCAGATAACCACATCGAACTGGGTTCAAGGCAGAATGTCTGCCTTCAAGAAGATCACCCAGTATGGACAAATTATCGTATACGGATAGTGATAGTTTCACAATTTGAGGTCGAATGAAAAAGGCGACAAGTTTGTGACCTTCCCTGTTCTTGAAATCAAGATTAATTCATCAGATTTTTATTGAAATTCAAGAATAAACAACGAAACTAATGAATATCGTGTTCTGATACAAGGAAAGAACTCATTGTGGAACATTTTTTTCCGAATCCCAACCTGCACAGAATCCTCGAAATTTCAATTGACCATGTTATTCATTGACTTGACAGAAATGTGTTTTGTTCTGGGTCGGTAGCTTATGAATTAGGCATGCAAAACAACTTATTGATTTGATTTCGTATTGTTCATTATACTGTACTTGAAACATTTTTATCAACATACACGGAAAACTAATTCAACATTTGTTGCGTTTGTAATCTATAGTTAATTGACATGTGTGTACGTATACAGACAAGATGAATTTGCTTCCAATATTGCGTGGCATTGATTGGTTCATTTCATAGATTTCTAGAAACATTTCGAACGCGAGTTCAAAATATGAAATGTCACCATGAGTAAGTGTTTGCTCCTTTTGTTGATTTTGTTCTTTAACACGTTTGCCCAATTAGAAATTTGATAATCATAAAGATAGCAACACTTGTTTGCTCTTTTATTTCTTTATTAGACATCGAACATCTCTCAAGAAATTGACAAAATTTTATCATTTGGACACACCATCAAAAATTGTTCGACGCATTTTATGAAACTCACCTGGAGTGTATGATAAGTCAAATAAATTATGGTGTTTCTACATGTACTTGAAAACCATTCGCGAAGAGCTGATTTTTTCTGCCCAATTCTGATACTGATAGGAAAATACCTCGTAGTTTTGCACGAATTCTAAACGTCGCTTAGATTGGACAGTTCTAAAAGAAGCACCAAGTTATTCGGCATATTTCATTCAACGTAACATTGACCGACATGTCTGACGCTTCCAAAATATTCTAAAAATAACAGTAGGTCGACAAAAAGCGTGGGCTTTTACACGGTTTTCAAAATAAATGAAGTACCAACTTACATCATGAAAATCGTCAAGTCACCTGTAACCATAACTTCGATTTGTTCCCGAAGTAGTTGAGTCCTTTTCGAGTCACTTTTCAGCACAAGCGAGAGCGTAGAATACCGAAACCGAACAAGTGATCACAATTCAGTTGAATGTTGATTCTTGAGCGCGAAATTCAAGACTGATGATCAGAGTGATACAACACAACACCTTTCGCTTAGGTTGACTGACTGTATTTCTATAAGGATTATCTATATAACAGTCCAACCATTTGTTTATATTATTTTCTAGAGCTGTCTCAGCTGCTTAATTTTCTCGAATTAACACTTCAGATTGCTCGTCTCTCGAATCACTCAGATCTTTGTTACCTTGTAACACAATGATTCTTTTTCGGTTATACGAATTATCGGCGTTCATGAATAATCATGCTCTCCGATACTAATGTTTACAACATTTATTTATAATTAAGTATTATTTACATTTCGAATTGATATACTCATGGAATATCGATCAGTTTGAATAAGATAATACCGTTCATTTGTGACTGTCTTGAAGGATAACAACCCTAATGATGCTCTAACGGACATTTCTCTCTGCAAGATAAAGGATTCAACGAAAAATGCCAAATCAATTAAATAACTGATACTCGATCGAACGAAACATGATCGAATAACATTTTCTTGTGAAATTCATATTTATCTTTAATGAACCTGTTGAAACCCCCCTTTTTCCTCTTTTGGGTCCACTAAGTCAAATGACTTATTATGATATTTGCATTTCCTGGAAAGTCTCTTTAATGTTCAAGAGATAATTGTATTGATTCGATAAATAATTACATTTAAACTGTCCGTTTTTTAATGTAATTAGAGTGAATAAATGTGACATCTAGTTAACTTGCCTGCATATGCGCATTTTCATAACTATTTCGATTGTTCCGAATCTCAATCTCCAATCTGGCCAATGTTGAGTTCATGAAGGAAAAATCAGAGTATCGAAGTTTTTCATTGGCGAACCAGACTATTTGTTTTATAAATAGATGTTCAATGGAACATAGTGAAAGTTCAATACTAGTACCCATTTCAATGCTAACATGAACAATAATGCATTCTTAGCCGAGGATATAAGTTCTACTCAAATTTTTGTAGTAAATATTCATTTCCATTAATTGCTACACGACCACAATAAGCATGACTGAATTTCATTAACCTCACTATTTCATTTGTTGGGTTGTGATCAGTTTTCAATCAAGATCACGATCAATTATTGTCTTAGTGTTCGTTTTAATTTTGTACAAATGAATTATTAATATATGTGTCTTGCAAAGAAAGAAGAAGAAAGGAGCGTTTCTAAAGGCAAACACTTATATATCTATTACTAGATTCCGAATATACTTGACATAGGAGAGAAGGTCGCCCGATGATCTCTGATCCGAAATGTTGTATTTGTAGTTATCTTGTGATATTTATACTGATAGCGTTGTATTGAGTTCGATTCGCTGGCTCCGAATCACTGAGAGTGACTGAACTCGATCAATAAGTTTTCAACATTAAAAATGAGTTAATAGCTTCATGCATATTTCACAATTTTTTTAAATGAAGCCAACAATACGGCAGAACGTATATACAGTGTGTTTCTGAAGTACGCCACTGGAATTGAAAATTGATCTAGTTTCGAGTTCCCACTCATGTCTCAATAGAATGTTTTTTAGGATACAAAAGTTCACCAACGATCCAAAACATCGGGATAACAATCAGCAATTGGATAACAGCTCGATGATTATTTTGATTATGAGTGACCTCCTCTATTGCCCTACATTGTTTGGTTATTGTTTTTAAACGACAAGAAGAACCCCAAGCAATGATTTTTGAATGAAAACTTGTGATTTTCAATCTTCAGAATTAATAAGAAAAGCTCATTCACCATTCTCAATACATTATTTTATAGCTTTTATTTCGTTTGGAATCTGTTAAATGCATCGTAGTCGTATTGGTATAACACTGATAAAGAGCAAAAAATATTTATTATAATATTGTATAAGTGTGGGGTTGAAGTTCATAGATAATTGTAGAAATGATAGTGAGAACAAAGGCATTTGGAAAGAGAAGAATAAAGAAATTGGGTATCTGGTTTGACTTCTATAATTTATTCAATATTTTGGTACCGTAATATTTCAGTTTGAATATTTTTCAGATTATGTAGGATTCGGTTGACCCTGTATATAACAATATTGATGGATGTAGGATTCAGATCTGCTAATATATTAGTCACATCTGAACGTGTTCACACTTCACCTAATATAAGTAATAATATGAATTCTGAATTGCTAATTTAGAAAACGGAAATTTGTCAGTATACCCATTTACGTCACGTTATTTTGAAAATCTCTTGTTTTGAAGACTATTCACTTCGCAATAACACTTCGAGATGTGATAAATGCTATTAATTTGCTTACCCAGTAGCTCTATTATGAGTCTTATAGGAAGTTTTTTTGCATACTTTCTTCAACGTCCATCAGTTTCACAATTCGTTGATAATCGATTGAACGGATATTTATAATTCAGCAATTAGCTAGTTATTTTTCTCTCAATAGCATTGACAGACTAAGAAAGAAGGGAATCAAACGAATATTGAATTGATGAGTATTAATGGCTCCCTAAATAATTCGGGCATCCGAATGATTGTCGGATCTTTTGATGATGTTTGCAATTTTGGTGGGAATGTGATGATCACTACGATCTCAAAGGAAGACGATCTTTCGATTTCGACGGACATGTATTTGTTATTTTACCTCCTCATTGGCTCATTCCTTCACATCGTGGACGTTCTCGGGATCAATTATTATCTCCCTGGGATTCCACAAAGAAATATCGGAAATCGTTGAGTATACATATGTCACTTCCCCAAAACTTACAACTGATTTTACCATACTCATACTTTTGTTACAATGATAAGCTTTGCATAACTTTCCTATCCATTGTTGAAATAATTAGGTATACCATTACACCTTCGTGTTTTTTGGAAAATATCCACGATTGTACTGATTGATGTTTACTGACTGTATATCTAACTCATGAATCTATTAGATAGCAACTCAGTTTTCCTTTTCTTTTGTATTTTTTTTTCATTGACCTCCGTGAACCCGATTAGCCAAATTATTTTTTATATCTATGAGAAATTCATTATTTGATACAACATTTCGTTGTCAAAACAGAAAAATGACAGATGCCTTCTAGATATCGCTTACTTTTTTCGTTATTCTAGGTTTCAAAGTATATTTTTCTTATTTGAACGAACATAAATGATATCATTGTATTTTAAATTTGATTATTAGGTATTGATTTGTAGAAAGTATTCTTTGAGACTGGCGTTTGGAATATTTCAATTTATTGCACAATAGATTTGAATAAAGCTTAAAAGTGCTTTGATGATGGAAACAAAACCTTTTATATCATTGTAAGCTAAGCATACACGTTTGAATGAGTATCAAAACAGTTAGTTGATTATTCCACGAAAATCTCTTTTCCATTCAAATCCTCTTATCATAAAGCACACATGGAATTTGATTTATATACCGGTGTTACGTCTTTATCTTATATACATCAATCAATTCGGTGCAAATCCCATTGTTTTACTTGATTTAGGAAATGAAAAACATGATCCTGAAAAGTACAATTCAAATTTCATTTTCAGATGTTGTATCCATGGAAAATTCTCATCATACGATTTCACGAAGTGGATCAAGTCGTCTACAGAAGAAGCAATTGACAGATTGGTGCTAAATAATTACTCACAAATTGGTACTATTAATCATACGCTTCGGCCTTCGAACATGCCATACAGAGTGTTACAAAATCGAGGTCCGTATTGGATACCGATAACACGAAGAAGATTCCGTGTAGTCGTCAAATTATTAGCGTCGAAAAATTTGGAAAGTTACTACATATCGCAGAGATAGACGAAGACAACCGATAGTGGATTATCGGCTGTTTTATATTTATATTTTCCTGTCCTTATTGAATCGGACCGAAATAAATTTCACTTGTTTGGCTCGGAAAACGTGCGAAAAAAGTTGGGATTGATGCCCGGAAAGATATTTTTATGTATTTATCTGCGAAATTATACAGTAGTCCATGAAATGAAGCATATTTCATGCGGACATTATTTCTGCGGATCGCGATATACTGGGCGTTTATTGATATAAGGTATTGAATATCGTTCTCTTGTAATGTAATACTGATGATTATCACTTGTAGTAGCTTTTAAAATATTGAGAAACATCGTCATAATAATTGTCATTATCACAGCCATTAATCATTGGGAGTTTGGTGTGAATCTATGACGAATTCTTTATGTATATAAATTTGTAGTTATCCTCGGAAATCTATGAATAACGACAAATAACTACAAACTAATTAGATTCAATTGAACACTTACCAGTAGTATTCAGATGTGACGTTAGTGAACACCACTGCAGGGCTCTAAGATGGCCTCCGCAGTTAAACTGGATATTAAAAACATCGCCAACTTTATATACTACACCAAACAATATGTTATAAGCTCGCTGATCAAAAAGTAAACAGACATGCGTTGAAATCTACAACTCGATCTCCAAATTAATTAACAATTTAATCCGCTTCAAAATATCACGTTTTGCTTGTGTATCCAAAGACTTTACTGCGTTTCAACTTCGAATTTTCTTCGTTGTTTCTTGTTACTCCATACGCCAATTTTCCACAATTATGCGAAATAGATCATTTTCGCCTCATCACGAGGACGTATCTGGATATCAAAGTACAGCGGCGGTCCATGAAATCGCTCAGGGAAATGAATTAACAAGTTTTCAGGAATTCGTGAAAAATCGGAATGTCAGCTGTCAAAATCAATTCGTGAAATAAAACTCGCGCTTATTGAATGGTTCTCATTACATATTGGCAACAATTGTATACCGTTCTGCAAATAATAGAATTCTTCCATATTTAATCACATTGTTTGACAATCGATTCTGCTCTTTCCACTATAGTCGTGACGTAAATCCCGAATTTTATTGCGGAAACTTTCAATCAGTTCAGAATCCACTGAAAACGGACTGTAAACCTAGCAAGTGATTCATGCCCGTTTCATGAAATAATTGTGCTAAGACCAAAATCAAATGCGGATGAATAACACTGTCGATGATAAAACCCAGTTAATTTTTCTCAGAAATAATTTTAGCGCATCAAAATAAGAGTATACAGTGTGGCCCAAGTTGAGAAAAACAGCCTCGACCAAGCTTTTTTTCCAAATATCTCCGGAAGGAAACTATATTTTTGAGAGATAAATGAACATTGTTCAACAATACTCACCTATTCATATTTTAGGACAATATTTTCGTATATTTTCTCTGCTAATGAATCTGTGTTCTTCTCTGAACTCATGAGGGTTGTGATCTTCATAAAGTCGAAGAATTCGGTTCTCACTGTAGGAGTAAACGAGAGAATAATTTTCGATTCTGCAGTTTTCAACGCATATTTTGTCGTTCGGTACGGTCAAAAATCACTCGCGCAGTTGTCACAACGTCTCATTGTTCAACAATGGTGATAACTTTAAAATTGTCCATCCTACTTGATGCAAGGTCTTTATGGCCCCTATTCTTTGTAAATCGTTATTACCTACTTACTTATGTTAACTCAAACGTTGCTGTCAAATTGTTAAAACGGTCGTGTAGGTGTGTATAATAATAGCTTCAAAAACTTTACTACTATCTTTTACTCATTTCCTTCTTCGTCACAGATCGCATAGGTAAACAACGTAGGATAAATTGAGGAGAATTCAAATACAATTATTACTCCGAGGCCGAATGCCATTTTTCGAGATACGAAGATAAATCTAGCTATTCAAATTTCTATAAATATAATCATGGAAACTTATTGAAAATATCCAACTTGATCTGTCTTAAAATATATTTGTTAAATTAATATAGTCAGGGACACCCTGTAAAAATAATATTGTGACCTATGGTGAAAAAGTTGGCTGTGACCTACTTTGCTTCTCAATTTACGTGTTTCCGAAAAGTAGGTAGATTATAGAAAAGTGACATTGGAACTATTGAGTTCTTTTCCGAAAATATTAATTTCGAAATCATTTATGCATAATATAACTCATAATGTGTTTTAACTTCTTCAGATGTCAAACTATGATTATTTAACCTCAAACCATACTTATGTCTATGCAACACACAATATACCGATAAACGAAAACTTCAGTGAAATCAATATCAAGAAAAAATATCCATATTTTCACATAGAAATAGACTGAATTTTATTCAACGAAAAAAATAATTCATCACATGTAGTATGTAATTGAACATAATGTGTAATAAAATAGGTGAAATCATACCTATGTTTACGCAACACACAATACACCCATGAGTAAACATGATCTATTACCTGGTTTAGCATCTTCCACATATATCGGCCCAGAATAACGTTTCTTCACAACTGGAAAAAATTCTCTTCGACGATACTAAGGAATTAACCGAATAAAACTCTGATTTTACAAATTTACAATATATTTATGATCTACATCTCACAGTAAAAGAAGCTTTTATACATTATCAATTAACGCTCATAATCATAAATTAATTCTTATATATCTGTTTCTATGATGAATGAAAAAATAAACAGCTTTCAACTCCCAACATACCCTAGCCAAAGAAAGTACCTATCAGAGTGTAAGTCTGCAAGAGTTTATTTGTTCATCTACATCACGTTTATAGTACAAATTTGATTCTATTCTTGTTGGCAACCTTGTTTTTTATATCAAGATGAAAGGAAGAAACCAACTAAAGCAATCTGGGGTGCGTATTTACATGTAAAAAAGTGATGAAGCACTGAATGTCCATTTTCAGAAAATGTTTATCAACTTCTTCAACAGTTGAAACTCATGAACAGGCTTCTTTTAAGAAATTAACATCTTATTCAACATTACCGACCTCTATTACCTAATACAATGAAAAATAAATTCATTACACTTGACTAAATGAGCACTTGGGCAACAATAGCTTTAAATATGATATCGAACAAACAGGAATTGAATTTATAGCAAATAAAAAATGTTTTTTCAAACATCTCTAAAATGGGTACAATCATGAATCAACATGGAATGAAATTCTGTGTGGTTAGTTGATAATGTTGAATATTGCGGGCGTTCCGATGATAGACAAAATCAGCTTCAAAAAACTCGATCGATAATTTGTTGTCTCGTTGGAATTTCATATCGTCCAATTATTAAAATATATACATATCTCTCACATAAACTTTTGTTCAAAAGTTACAGAAGGCATTTATCTAATTTTTCTCAGATCCTAGTTTCGTAAATATCTCAACAATCTCAAATTATATTAATTGCAATATAAATAATTCTCTAGAACATGTACACTATCTTTTAAAATTTCACGTGCTATAATTTTTAAGACTGCGTAAAACGCTAAAATTCGTTTCAAACTCTCATAACAATCTCAACAGAATGAATAATTGAAGATGAACGAAAATACGGTTAGAATTCTTGAGGTATGTTCGTGTTCCGAAATGATATAAGAAATAAAAATTCCATCATGAAATGAATAGAATCCCATTCAGAGGTAACTAGGCATTAGAACCTAAAAATACTAGTTACGGAACGGATATCTTGGACAATAAATCTTATTCATTGTAATCCCACCATTCCTTCTCGTACCCCTCATGGACATGTTCCAGTAATACTTTCCTGCGACTATCGCAGTACCTGAAAAATTATTCAAATCATCGAAAAATCTAGAGTAAACATAAGCAACTGAGTTCCCATTCTACTCAGATATCAGAAAACCCACAATTATCGTTTTTGTCTTGGATCATTCGCATACAAACTCATTTCAGGGAGATTAAATGACAAAACTGTGTTTTTAGCAGGCCTCTTGATTCATTCTTTCTTGTTACAGCATAAAGTCAATGTCGATATTCTAAAGCGATTCAAACGATTTTTATTTTTATCACCACCCACCCAAGTTGGTTGAGTTTTTCAGGATGTTTCTGATGATTATTTCTAATATTTTTATATCAACAGATGATTTTTCATTTTATCTATAAACTTGAGAGATTCAAGATATTATAATGACTTTCATGGAGTTTTTGATGATAGTACGGATAATTTCAAATCTATTTTCATAATACTTGGGATAGTTGTCCCTTCCCTCTTTGTACATTTACCAGGCATAAAAATGTTGACAGCTTTACCCTTCAGTCAAATATTCGTAAGTATCACATAAGAAAGGCAAACCATACACGAACACCGCGTTATAGATTAGTCAAATCGCAAAAAAATCTATGAATAGCCAGTTATACAACGCTCTGCCAGCCACAGTAAAATCCATGGGAAATCGACAGTTCAAATCAATTTTGAATAAGTATCTTCTTCGACAATGTTTCTACTCCTGTGAAGAATATTTGTCAGCAATTTCTGACAGAAATTTAGATAATGTCCGCATTGTTAGTCAGTGTAGTTGAATAAAACTCTTTTCTATTCTATTCTAATAAAAAAATTTATTGATATGTTATGTCTGAAAGAAAACCCTCACCTGTATTTGTCTTGAACTTTCTGCTTGATGTCAGCAAGATTCTCAGACGTAATATACCTCTCCAAATACTCTGACAAAGTTTCGGTAGCACTCTCAAGGTCTTTTTGGTTATCTTCGAAGATCACAGACTGATTATTTTTTTGCAAGTAATAGGCGAAAACGTACGTGTACATCAGCGTCTGCCTACACTGGCAAAGTATATCGACGGCCCTTTTCAAAAACTGCACCTCGATCCAGCTCATGTTGTGCTGCTGCATCTCCTCCATCTTCTCCTTGACGGAAGCGTACAGCTTGTGGTCGAATTTCAGCGAAGCCATGTGGTTCATGTACCGATTGCAGTAGAACAAGTATCGCTGCAGGGCCGATCGGGACTTTTCCTGGGCATCGCGGGCCGCCTTCGCCTCGTCCTCGTCGTACCTGTTGCAGTTGTACCAGGAGCTCCCGTGGGGCTCCCACGGCCCCAGGCACACCCAGCAGAAGTCGGCCTTGCAGTTCTGGTTCTTGCACACCATGTGGTTGCAGCCGCCGTCCTTTTCGATCGTTACGTTACACCTCGGGCACTCCTTGGTGTTCGCCGCTATCCAGTTGCTCGTTTCAGAGTCGTCGTCGCATTTTTTTATCCACTTTCTCAGCAGGTGGCATTTGACTGGGTCGTGCCAGTTCTCGCCGCAAGAGAAGCAGAACGAGTGCGTGCATTTGCAGGTCACTTTGTGTGGTTCCACGTACTGTACTTTGATAGCGTTGCTGCAGTCTGGCGAAGGGCACCATCTCAACAAACGGTTACACTGAAATAAGTGCGATTCAACATATTTTTCCCATTAAAGCATGACATCTGCACCAATATACAATCTAAATTGGAATTATCACAATTTTGTTTGAAAGGGAACATCAGAATCCCTTGATATACCCTGTATAAACGAAAAATTTCAGTCGAATAATCTGAATTTGCGACGAGAAACAAAAAAAAAGAAGAATAAAATGTATTGAAATCTACAATTATTCACAATATGCCATTGTATTGAATTATCAACCTCAATCTGAATGATGAACATGCAGAATTAAAACAAAGGAATAACATGAGATAATCTATAGAAATGAAAAACAATCTTATGCTATAATTATGGAAATATTTGCAATGATAATATCATAAAGATACAAATCTCCAGAAAGTATGAACACACAAATCATTATATTTTGTTCAATGCACTTTCTAATATCAGAAATAAAATATAAATCACTTATTTTGATGTGAGTTGTTATGCCTAATAAATTATTATACAACAACTGACACTTCATAAAATAATGTGATGACTCACCTCAACAAAACTGTTTGTTATCAGATGTTGATATTTCAATCTAACTTTTGAATCTTTTACTAGTCTCATAACACTGGCATCATCAACTAAAATATCACAACCATGAGCTGCACAAGCAATTGTTTGACCAACTCCCTCTTCCATAATCTTGGTAGTGAGATATTCACACCAACAATGAGTACAGAATCTGTGACTACATTCCAATCCAGTCATATGCTGAAAAAGGGGTCATTATGCAAAAGACTGTATTGTCTATTGTATATTTAATCAAGTAATACAATAGATATCACTCCAAAACAAGTGTTATGTGATTCATACTGCAAATAAAATAACAGAAAATTTCAATTTCATACTTACAGATGATGGTAAAACCATAAAACAAATTTCACATTCTTCTGTACCATTGGATATTTTCCTGGATGGCTAAAAAGAATTGTTCCACATAATGAGTGCTACACACAATAAAATACTTTACCTTAGCCTTAAAACTAATATTCAAATCCTTGAATGGATTGATAACTCTAGCTTCTGAAAATAGCTGTTCTTGATCACCATCATAAAATCGTTCCATAAGCTTTTCTCTATCCCAGCGAAAGTGATTCAAAAGTATCCTTGTTGTTGTGGCAGGTATCTACAACAAAATGATAAGGCATTTTAGAGTTCAGAACAATAAACCAATAGTCTTACCTCTACAACGGAATTTACATCTTTTATGGAATCCACCATGTGTTGCACAATTTCTTCTGTACTAAGAACTTCGAAAGGGTAGTCATCTGAATCTGTTTGCATTTCTCTATGACCAGAACCTTCAACTTCCATCGGAAAATCAACGTCGTCTCCACTAGATTCATTACCAGAGTCAACATCATCGTAAGTTTCTTCTTCAGAATCCATTGTGCCTGTTATAGAGTTTTATTCGAGATTTTTAATGTGGTAGCTTCAAATACGCAATAAACAATAAAAGTTATCGACACTTCCAATCCATTTTCCTATGTGAATGAACAGAATAACAGAAATATAGAAAATAGAAATCATCACTCACATCACAGATGACAATTCGAAGTTTGACATAAAGGCTATAAATAAGATATAAAAAGTCATATTATAAAATTTGAGAACTTTGATCAAAAAGACAGCTACAACCATGGAAGTTGTTCAGTACACGAATTTGTTTCTCTTTAACTACGTCACCTAGTACATGAAATGTAAAACGACAGTTAAAAATTGCAACGATAGGTGTTGATGAAGAAATTATTGGAGTGGTGAAGGGCTTCAGCAGAACGGAAAGAATTTCGATACTTTGTGACTAAATCAAAGTCTCTCGATCACCTTTCGAAGAACATGAACGTTTGCAATAATGAATATTTAGAGCCATCTATCGACGAAGAGATGAAGCTGAATATCATAAATTCTACCAGCTGGTCTATTTCTGATATGAAGTATTCACCATTCAGAAATACATCAGGGGGATTTTAATCTGCCACAAAAAACGGGTTTCAGCCATTATCAAACTCATTTCGGAATAAATTATTGATAATAGAATATACCAGAACTTTCCGTATGCCCCTTTATAACCTACCACAAAGGAATATAGTTTTGGTCAAGTTTTTTTGTGTATCATTATAAAATAAAACACATCGTTATAGGAAACAAACATTACAAATCCTTAATCTTCATGAGCATATACAGGGTGCCTGCTTCAGTTTTGGAACCCTCCTAGTGGTTTTTGTTGTAGGTAATATTAAAAATCCTAAACAATATTTTGGCGAATGGTACACTAAAAACTGACCTCCATATTTTGAAATCATTTTAATAATTGGTGAATTCTCTGGTACTGATGATGTATTTTTAAATTCTTTTATTTGATGACATTGTCAAAATTGTAACACACTGTATACAGAAATTCTTTGAAGTTTTAATTCTTTACCCTTGGAACAATTGAGAATATACCTACGGAGTTCATGAACAGTATAATATCCATGAAGGGTATCTACATTTAAGGCACACTCTGTGTATTGATGATACGGGGTGAACGTCCCAACCCAACAGACCTATTCCCACCTCTCACTTAATCAGATTACACCAGATATATACAGGGCGTGAAGCGAAACTTCGTGCAGAGAATACTAAACCGATTATTGTCGAAGTGTACGATGTGAGCCCGAGCTAGCTACATCATGATAAAGTAACGGACAGCCTAGCCTAGCAACGACCTTGAATAATAAATATCCCCCCTCCTATTCCATATCCATAGTTGCACCGGATGGGCGACGACGGAACTAGCACACAAAAAGTTAGTATTTCCCGCCTGAATTGGATAAAAGACTCAATGATTCATGTCTTATCACTCTTTAAAGAGCATTGAGTATATTTTTCACATAACCTATTGTCTGCTCACACTGTCTGAATTAAAGGATACTATTAGTGTATTTCAAGTTCATTGATACGTATGCAAATTCAAATGTGCATCAGCGCAAGCGTCGACGGCCATTTTGTAAAGAGATTAGTCATCTAAAACAACAATGAAGTAAAATTCATATAAAAGTCCATGTATATATTTGTGAGAAAAACGGCAACGTTATCAGATATACCCTCATCCCTAGATGTTGAACAACCTCATCAAATCATGTTAAATAATAAAAAACATTGAGATAGCTTAACCTTGAATTACATTAACGGTCAATTTATGTTTCGATAAGTCATCTGTTTTCCCAAGGAATACAGTACATAAGGGTTAGTTTCAGCGAATGTACAGAAAAAAGTAAACCTTATTGTATTCAGGCAACGTTTCAATTTTCTTTTCTCTTGAAAGTATTTGTTTTTATAAATCCAAATTCAAGAAGCATTCAAGATTAATTGTGAATGTAATTTCACACATAAACGAAAATTATATCCTTGAAATTAGAGAGTTGAGTTAGGAGACCTTGGAAACACTGTACATAGCCTCTGTTGGGACCTAGTGACGTAATGAGTTTTGTGTCGTCACATCGAAATAACAACATTTCGACGTCGCTGATTGGTTGAGAACAGGTTTCGGCGGCCATCTTCTGAAGAGGCCATAAATGAAAATCCTTATAGTGGTATCGTGGCCTGGGATAGAGGCTAGCAGAACTCGCGCCACCAACCTTCTAATACTGCTTTCGACTCTACGTACGGATCTAACGATACGTCGAGTGGTGTCGACGACTGTGTGTCAAGAACAGAACGCGCTGTCTTTCCAAATAACGCTCGAAAACTGGAAGTTCGGTGTATAAATATGCAAATAAAATGAAAATTGAGTTAGTGGTAGTGTGAACCAAAGACGATATATTCTTTTTCGACACATTTTGTAAGAACTAACAACAATATTCTCAAACACCGAATGTTTCCTTCTTGTGGCGCTATGGCCGCTAAAACAGGAGAAAAATAATCCGCCTTAACCTCATTCGTGCACTTCTTAACAACAATTCAAAAATAAACTACATATAGCAGCTCTAGATGTGTAGAGAATAAACAGAGTATGTGATAAACATGAAATAATCTGTTGAAGAAAAATAAGCAATGGAAGAAGTTGAATGGAACAGTACCCACTTTAGTAACTACACAATCGTGATTTTTTAATGAAAATCTTGTTGAAAAATCATCATGAATGTAAAGCAGGAACGTCATGATGAAGCAGAGATTAGAGAACTGGCTGCAAAGTTTGTGGAAGCAAATAAGGCTAAAATGTCTGTGCCCCCAAGACCTCCTCAACAGCCTGGACAAAGTATGAACATTTTGAGTTTTTTGAGTGGTGATAAGGGTAAAACGAAGGGAAATGGATCTCAAAGTGACACTGAATCAAAAAACATTGATGAAGAATCAGCTAAAGGCAGATTTGGTTGGACACTGATGGGTAAAGTGCACATTCCTTATATTCTTCGTTCTGGAGAGAGTTACTGTGCTGTTCGTATGGTTGAGATGAAAGTTCTAAACAAATTATTAACTTATTTACACCAAGACCTTTACAACTGTACAAACATTAGAAGTTATTATATTACTGAGGCAGAGGCAAGACTGTTGAATGAAATAAACTTCAAGCATTGTGACTATCAATTTGGTAGAGAACAGTTTACATCAAGAGACCTTATAGTTCGTTTGACAGATGCTAATGAGTTTTATCAGTTCTTAGGACATTGTTATGCAAAATTAGTGAATACTACAGATGCTGAAAATTTGGATCGTTGTGGATTCATTAGGATAAATAGAGAGTCAGTGGTTCCTTACACTGTATATAATGATCAGAAGTATGTTCCACTGTTTTACTTTGAGGGAGAAACTGACAATTTGAAACAACGGGCTGACAAACTGGAAGGTTGGGACTTATCCTACTTGAAGTTCTGTTGTAAAGTGCAAGGTATTAGAAATGAATTATTTGCCCATGATTCATGTTCAGTTATAAGTTTGAATGACATCAAGAACTATTTTCCTCCCGGTACATTATTTGAGGACTATTGGCCGAAAAAAAACCTTGACTCACAGTTACTCATAAGCAGAAATTCAAATCAACAACAGCAAGTGGTTCAATGGACTCGCCAACCGATAGCTCCACCAATAACTGCACACCCATCACCATCTCCGAAACCAGCTACACAGGCCAAAGCAGCCAATAACACACACATGCACAATGTGCATGTCTATTCCAACTACGGTATGGCAGGGGGCCAACCGACTTACCATTCAACACAGCCTCGAACAGCTAGCAGTGCTGTCAGAGCCACTTACCCCTCTGCAGCTTCTCGAATGAGGCCTTACTTCACTGGCATGGGCCAGCAACCACCTCCCCTTATTAGAGCCAATTCTTCGTCATCGTAAGTATCTTTTTGTTTTTCTTTTCTTTCTAACTGGGATTAACAATTGGGCTGGCTTTGTATCTTTTATGGAATGGTGGCTGATATGATTTGGTGTTTAGTTTTCTTTGGTGATAACATGTGCTCCCTTCATAAACTAATATACTTGAAATTTTGTTTATTTATTACTCTTTATGAGAGTGGAATATTTCTTCAACAACCAAAATATATTTATCCATGTTTTACACTCGGTTGATAGCTGTGAATAGCTTGGTGAATATTTTGAACTGAGACTGCATTGATGTGAATTTAATACAAATTTCATGTGTTTGTTGTGAGTTTTTGAATCCCCAAACATCTTCACTGGGAACAATCATGGAATGATTTGAGTAAGGTAAGTTATATTGTATTTTCATTTGAGATGATGGTGAATTTGCTGCATGGGGAATATCTGTCAAATCTGCACATGATAATGATTTGCTGGAAAAAAAGAAAAAAACAATATTCTATATATTGACGACGATTGACAATTGGAAATTGTATCTACAAAATCTACAATAGTTGTGAATTCAATTGTCTCAAGTTTATATAACATGTATTCCATTTTATTACATTAAATCAAGATATTGTATTGTTATGTTTTCATGGCTTTCAGGTGAAATGTATCATTCATACCTCAATACAGGTTATAAAATTCCATAACATTGTTTTATTAATTATTCCCTACCATTTCTAGAAATTATTCTTATAGTGATTCAATGAATCCGTAAAAAAATGTACCATTTTCATCTCTATACATTAGTCACCGGCTTTTTTTTTATGTAATGTCACAGCTATCGACAGAAAATGATATATCGCGTCTTTTATTACAAATTATAGTTTTTCCATAGAGCATTACTGAAGAATATTCAATCAAGTTATAAACATTACATAATTAACCTCGAAAATAGGTAATCACCATTGTTATCAATTATCTATTTGAGATTTAGTGATTTTCTTATCCCAAGTACAAGAAAATATTCAAATACGTCAAACTGAAGTAGTCTCGTTCAAATGGTCCGTAATATTGTTAATGAGAAAAACCAATTACAAACATCACCAAGAAAATTCCTACCTTAGCATTCCCAAAGTAACAGTCACCCTTCCAATTCCTAATGAAGCATTGTTTCCTACATTATTCGAGTGTCGAGTATTTAAATTTTCGGGATCATCATTCATTCTGTTTTTGATTGCTTCATCCGTCAATTTTCAGAAATCGTTGTGACAAATCATGAGAAAAATGAACATATGACATAACATTCACTTTCGTTTTAGATTAGCCTGCATTGTTAATGAAGTTGAAGAGTGGATTCGGGTACATACTTCGCAGTTTGATATTTCATTTAATCCATCAAATCAAGTTTTGTCAGAAGAACTCCTATCCGAAGAAATCCTACCTGAAGAAATCCTATCCGAAGAAATCCTATCCGAAGAATCCAATGATATAATTGAAATTAGTAATAGTTCGACAGAAAAAAGTAATAGTTTCACAAAAAAGAGCGACAGTTTCACTGAAAATCTCGAAAGTTTTACAGAAAGAAGCGAATTTTCCGCCGAAAAACTCGAAAGTTTTACAGAAAAAAGCGATTGTTTCACAAAAAATAGCATGAGTTTTACAGAAAAAAGCGTTAGTTTCACTGAAAATCTCGATTGTTTCACAGAAAAAAGCGAATGTTCCACAGAAAAAGTTGAAATTTTGACAGGAAAAAGTGATTGTTTTACAGAAAAAAGCGTTAGTTTCACAGAAAATCTCGATTGTTCCACAGAAAAAGTCGAAAGTTTGACAGAAAAAATCAATTATGTCACAGTTAAGCTCAAAAGTTTCTCAGAAAAAAGCGATAGTTTCACTGAAAATCTCGATTGTTTCACAAAAAAAAGCGAATGTTCCACAGAAAAAGTTGAAAGTTTGACAGGAAAAAGTGATTGTTTCACAGAAAAAAGTGATAGTTTCGCAGGAAGAAGCGATTGTTTTTCAGAAAAAAGTGATAGTTTCACAGAAAAAAGTGATTGTTCCAAAGAAAAAGTCGAAAGTTTGACAGAAAAAATCAATTATGTCACAGTAAAGCTCAAAAGTTTCTCAGAAAAAAGCGATAGTTTCACTGAAAATCTCGATTGTTTCACAGAAAAAAGCGAATGTTCCACAGAAAAAGTTGAAAGTTTGACAAGAAAAAGTGATTGTTTCACAGAAAAAAGTGATAGTTTCGCAGGAAGAAGCGATTGTTTTTCAGAAAAAAGTGATAGTTTCACTGAAAATCTCGATTCTTTCACAGTAAAAAGCGAATGTTCCACAGAAAAAGTCGAAAGTTTGACAGGAAAAAGTGATAGTTTCACAGAAAAAAGCGATTGTTTCACAGAAAAAAGTGATAGTTTCACTGAAAATCTCGATTCTTTCACAGTTAAAAGCGAATGTTCCACAGAAAAAGTCGAAAGTTTGACAGAAAAAAGTGATAGTTTCACAGAAAAAAACGATTCTTTGACAGTAAAAAGCGAATGTTCCACAGAAATAGTCGAGAGTTTGACAGGAAAAAGTGATTGTTTTACAGAAAAAAGCGATTGTTTTTCAGAACATAGCGACATTTTTACAGAAATGAGCTTAATAAAATACGAAGTATCAACTGATGATGATTAATTTATTTATGTTACAGAATTTGTTCGTTGTTTCTTGCTTCATTCTTATAGTTCGAATGTTCCCTGTTTTGAGTTGTTTACCCTGTTTTTGTTTCCAGTTTTGAGTTTTGTTAACATTTTGTTTTATCAAATAAATTCCTTGCGAAATATTTTTGATTTTCATTGGTTATATGTTATAAAGATAACCAGAAAATAAAAATGAATGAAATAATATTTGAGGAACTGAATGAAGCTGAACTACACGTTGTGATCGTTCTGTTTTCAACGAATTGTTTGTTGTAGTTTTCGATCATATCCTGCGTATGGGAAGGATGATCACTGGTGAGTTTCGGGAATATGTGTTTGCAATCATTGTTTGTTATTGTTTTATGGTAGTCAACCATCTGAATGGTTCAAGTCTTCAACAAGTGCTGCTCGAAATAGTCTCGTTGTCACAAATTTCGAACTTGGCCCCCTACTAACATAACACCCTGTATATTGGATAAGGTTCTGTATGAAATTTTCAGGCTTGTTGAAGACTTAGCTTGGTTCGTATAGTGCTTCAGATATTTCCATTACGTAATTGTTGCTTCAAAATATACTGTCATCGAATACGTCATAGATGGTAATACTTGGTTGAGGTTACTGTGAAATGGTTCATTCATTCATATGGTGGAAAATGGAACCCGAGACACAGGGTGTTGATCAAAATGTCACATTCAGTCGCACTGAACAGCATGTATCGTAACTAGCATGCATTGTTTGTCATATTTCCTTAAATAAATGTCTGTACATCGATTATTCACGATACATACGGTCTACTCATGGTAAATATATTTTTGTACTGGGTGTTTTGGTGCTGAAAAACGTGTTCATCGTTTGTTCACTTCCGTATTGTTTCGACATTTTGGAAATATAATTCGAATCGTGATTCTTTCGTACAGTGTGTGCGGAAAACAAGTATTTACGCACCCCTCCATATGGTTTTAGATATTTCCATAATGTATAGTTGTGGATGTTTTGGTCATATTTGGATCATGGGCAATGCATGTTGAATTGTTAGCATGTTTTGATGTGATTATTATTAACACTTGTATCGATTGGTTTTCGTTGTGAATATCATCGGCGACAAGTGAGAAATGAAATAGATTCTCGGTATAACATAAATAAATTCTCAATAGTACTCAGAAATGCCAGATATCAAGTTGTTGGTAATTCACTGTGAATGATAGGAGGAAATATCAGAAAGGACATGTTTTGGAGGAAGAAATCGTGCAAATATTTGGTTGAAAAATCGATATCCGATACTGAGAATAAAAAAGAACAAGTCCGCTCATACTCTTTGTTTGGATTCTTCTGAGTTAACGGTAAAGCAAGGCAAACCGCGTTTAAATGGATAAAACGAAGAGTGGAGCATTGCTGTTGTCAACACACTCCATTCTTGTTCTGAAAACTAAGGATTCAAAAATCAAAATCGGAAAAATAGAATAGGAATTGTGTTCGTTGAATCTTGCCTGTCAAGTAATATTGAGTTTTTATTTAGTACAACATCCTGTATAGTGGGTTTCTCAGTTGTAAAAGCACCAATTCAGATTGAAATCGCCACTAAGGAGATTGGGAGCCAATGCGAATACCTGTTTCGTGAATCTCGATATCTCAAATAGGTGTTATTCAATTCATAACGACCTCTTATCAGGCAGATTCGAATCCATCGTTCATTATCACGGATTCAGCCATACCGGGTGGCCCACGAGGAGAATTAATATCTGGCTAATTCGTCTTATATGTTTACTTAGTGGTGATAGAACGTTTCACGCCAAAATTTAGTCTTATCACGTGATAAGAGGGCATGCGAGTAGGTGAATCTTCGGGACGGGAAAAAGCCCATTTCTCCGGATATCGATAATCCCGTAAGTTGTCCCTAAACGGTAATGGTGTATTGAGATTTGCTTGTGTTTTTTCCAGGCTGACGCAGTACAACACGCAGAGCAAGGCAGCGGCGGGCAACTACAACATGATCATCGATCAGAACAACTACCATCCGGCGACGCAGGGGAGCTACCCGCCGCCTCTGCTCCAGATGAACGGGGGGTCGAGATTCGATGGGCCCCAATCCACAAGGTATGCCCGCCAGGGTGCAGGGGGTGCTTTCACGGCGCATTCGGGCTAGGGGTGAGCTCAGTCGGGGCTACTTACTTTTCGTTCCGTTCGTTCGTTCGTCTCCTTTCGTCTTGGTCGTGTGAAGATTTTGACATTTTCCACTTGGTTTTTCAGATTTTGAGCAGACCAAGTCGGCTATGACTTGAATGAGATTCTCTCGTTTCCTCGAAATGATTAATTTTTTCGAAACAGTCGAAACCAATCCCAGAATTTGTGTTATATTATGTATTTTGGAGCTTATTACGGAGATTAAAATACTGATTCTAACTTTGTTTCCTTTATGTGTGCGTTATTCCTCAGACACATTCATGTGGGAATTCAAACGCAAAATATTCAATTCATTCCATGTTATTGAGACGTGAATCAATATCGAAAAACTTTTCAAACAATTGTCGCTTGATTCATCTGGCATTTCTTCACTCCATTTTTCCCCATTAGGCATTCTCAAGGGAACACCCTGTACACACGAATATTTTTGCATGACACTCTTGCACGATAGGTGGTTTGAGGTTATGTATGCTCACGTTATTTCTAAAGAGGACTTTTAAAATTCGTCGATTCTGAATGAGAATCCTGGAAGCCGAGATCAGTGAACTCTTGTTTACTTCTTGGTTTACATTATGTATTTATGGTTGGGAGGAAATTGTTTCCACGATATTATCAAAGTAATGCGAGTAATGGTATGAGGAATGCATTCGTTCCTTTCGGAATTGAAAGTGTTTCGAATGGTGCCAAAAACAATTCCTGCTGGGATATTCTGATATTGATTTCTGCGTTTTCATCTTACATTACGAGTTTCAGAGGGATCAGCGTCTTCTGAATTCAACATAAACGTTAGAATTATTACAAGGCAATCAGTTGGTCACTGACGTGAAGTTTCATCGTTTGTAAATTTGAGAGTTATAACAACGCTAGCAGATCTGTTTTGATTCATTGGTCTTATGATCTTCATTCCGATTTAGATGTGTCTGATGCTATTTCCGCACTGACGGATGTGATGACGTTTCTATAACGGGTATCTTATTTCCTAAGCTGAAATAAGATATTTTTTCTGGCGGAATTCGGCCTACTAATTATTCATCTTATAAAGAATCAAAACATCAGTTGGTCGATGATTTTCAGATACACCAATATCAATACGCCAACGGCAGATAAAGCCTCTGGGTTTTTTCTAGAATTTTATGCAATTTAAAAAAGTAATAGTGTAAAAGGTCAGTGAACCGCAACAACTTGCCAGACCAGAATTCGTAATGACAGCAAACCGCGTCTATACACTTGAACTCTTTTTTGCGCTCAACGACTGAAATATTACTTCACCGATTTTCTTTTCGCAACGAATCCGCTGCTCAATTCAACTCTGACAATATCATTTTTCCACGTCGACCATCTTGCGATAATAATTCAAGAGCCATATACACTGCTCGAACGAAAGAAGGGCCCGTAAATACACTACTCGTCCAAGTTGAGAATTTCAATGCAAGACCTGTTTATGCAAGTCGATTTTTGTTGTTGCATTGCTGCCAGGAGTAGTTTGGATCAGAATGAACACTACAGCACTCCCAGCACGTCTTCGGGAGTAGGCGAAAACGGCCTTCATCTGCGGTGTTCTCCAAACTACCAAGACGGCAAAACAGATGGGGCCCCAAACGGTGAATATTATCAGTATGTGTCAAATTTTGTCGAAAATTTGGTGTGAACGTGCCTGATAATGCGCATTGCCTAATTTATTAATTCGGGTAGGCGCGTGACATTTCTATGCTGTCAATTTTGGTGTGGTGACAGATCTGCCAACATTGAAGTTTCATACATTTTCCATATTCTGTAAAGTCGATTGTTCTGCGTGAGAGGTAAAATTGACAGATGTCACATTTACTCCATAAGTTAATTGGCAAAAATCATTTAAATCCAGTAACGTCCTGTTCTACAATATTTATTACAGTATAGAAAACCAAATCTGTCGAAACTGTTCCCGAAATAAATAGCATCAAACCATAATGTCCGATTTGTTCTCAGAGACATTCAAAGCTACTCAGCAACCGGTCAACTGATGAACCAACAACCTGCTCACCAATCCTCTCGGAGTTCAGTGGCATCCGAAGACAGGACGAGCAACATCACGAACGGTCGATCCTTGATGAACAGCACGACGAGCAGGAGCGGCAGCAGCGCCGCCTCCAAGCTGATCTCGTTGCCGGACGGTCCTGCCAGCAGCGGCAGTTCGGCGTACAAGATACAGAAGACGATGGTCGAGGGCAAGATGGTGCACTGCATCAACATGAAGGCGAACGTCTTGTCAGAGATGCTGGTCTCTTTGCAGGATTTGGTGACGAATTTCTTCGAGAACGTGACGGTGCAGTTCTGCCAGCAGGTCATGCAGGTGTTAGGAATCGAGATTTATAAGCCGAACGCGTGAGTTGGCTCATTCTATTTATTTCGCTGTCATTTCATCGAAATGACACAGATTATTCAATTCGAACGTTGATTCATTGTTTTTATCCCACACATTCATTTAGAATTGATATCACTGATTTCTGAGAAAATTCTGACAGTCTTATTGTTAACAGCTGGTTCAACTTATTTTGAAAACAAAAAAATATGATAAAACAATTCATCATATTATCTGGACTTATTCATTGACAATTCGATATTATCGTTGGAATAATAATAAACTTCAATTCAATTTAGAATAAAGAATGTTTGAATAAGGTGAAGTTTCGGACTTCAAAGTGGAATATCCTGAGAGTTATCGATTTTCCCACGATAATCATAATCAAATTCATGTTTTTGGGATTGAAATACTAAAATTTTCACCAAAAAGTGCAAAATAACCGAATAGACTACTGCTCAATACATCATTGAAATACGTGAAAATCCAATTGATAATTATATTAATGACGATTTTCCTATGAACAATTTAATGTTTAAATATCAATCTTAGCTATGTGACGAATCTGATGATGCAAAATCATCTCACAAATTACCGAATAACTCGTCTATTCAGCTTGTGTATTCGTCAGAATGAATCATGCTGTTGATGTAATGTTTGAGTGATCGCAAATAATTGTTGTTTCAGTTCCCAGTTGCGATTGCTGATGGATACTGTCAAATGTCAGAATGCGAGTGAAACGATTGCCCTAGTACAAGTGAGAAACGTTGTCGACTTCATGCCCCAACTGAAGTACATGTTGAATGGATTTTTGACCGGTGACGTGGCCGCTAAGAGGCAGAGGAATAGCTAGGAGTGGGTCACTTGGGGAGGCGCCTATGACTATAATATCGACTATTACAATTATTAGTGATGTGCAGCAGTCCTTATTTATAAAGAAGTTCTTTCATGAAATGTTCCTACTGTGTGAAAATGTCGGAAGTGCTGAAATAATTCCGCGAAATGTTACATCAAACCGCATGGACCTTTGACGGTGATGTTTGATTTGACATGTGTCACGTTTTCGCAGATGTTTCATCGCCACTCGGTTGCCACGACAACTTGCTTTCTTTCCGCTAATTCCACCATCTACGACTGTGAAACTCGAATATTCTGATTTGATCTTAGCATTCTAGCTTTTGTACGATTTTTTTACTCGAGACTCTGCTGGGAAGGAACTGCACTCAAGAATCAGAATATTCAGTATTGATCTGACGATATTGTGTTGGTATGCCTCAACTGTCTGTCGCAATACTAAGATATCGAATCCATTATGAACCATAAGTTTGCCACAATTTTCACACAACTATTTTAATTTGGACATCTGTCAAGGACACTCGAAATGTTATATTTGATGTTATATCCGATAATTTAGCAATTGTTTGCTCTAAATTTGTTGCCAATATGAGGTTTCCTGAATTAATTTTCATGTATGCATTTTGCAATATCTCGTGATTGTGACAGTTGGGGTGTGATTCTCTTTCAGCTACATATTCAATTTTCGAAATGTATTGTGAAAATATATTGTACAGTGAATGCGATAATCAAATGTTTCCACTTCTCTTCGCATTTCTTTATAGACTCGACCAAATCAGTTCAAATATACATGGTGATACAGATTCTGATTTTTTTCTTTATTAAATTCATTATTTATGAAATTAATTGATTATATGAAGAATTATTATTGCGGTGCAAAAATGGTACTGGCAAGATTTACTTTCGTCTATTTTTCAAGGTGATATTTTCTTTGTAACATCTCACATCCTCATTTCAATTTGGTTAAGGATTAAAGCAGTATTTATAAAAACGTGAAATTGAATTTTTCAACTGAAATTCAGATGTTTCTCTCATCAATTTGTGATGAAAAATTGTGAAACTTCACAAAGCAACTAAATATAGAGATTATGGCACAATAAAATATTTAATGAAATGCATTTTTTGTTTGACATTTATCCGTTATTTTGGTCAAGGCTATAATACCTGGAATTTTTCCATCAGTTGAAAGATTCATTTTATTTTCCCCTTATGATCTTTCTCTAGTCCATATTGTTGAAGTGGCATACATAACATTTCATTTCGAATGAGTGTTGATTTCATTTTCGAAATGTTTGTACATATTTACTTTTCTTGTTACTATACTATTTATTTCGATATAAGCTAAGAATCTAGATGTATAAATTGAAGAGTCCAGGGTAGGTGAGTAATTAGATGACTTAACATACAAGATGTAGGGAACATAAGCCAACATTATTTATTTCTCCATTTTTTGAGATTTTCGATGTCACTCTATTCTTGTTCATTCAAAATTTTCGTTTCTCCTGCCTGTGATATGAGAGCAGTGTTACAAATCAGTATTCCATTTCATTCATGAATTATCCCTTAGGGCATTTTATGATTGGAATTGTATATATTCTTAGATTAGACTAGCATATTCATTTGCTTTGTATTTGTATCGAAACCTTTCACTCACATACACCTTTTTCATTATTTCTTGCCAATGCTGTAATATTTGTGAATCCAAAATTGTTCAGAATCTCAAAAAATGTTGTTATCTCATCCACAAGTGGCAGAATTCAAACGACCGTATTTCCAATTATGATGAAATTCAGTGCAGTTTCAGGCAATACATTTTGTTATACAAGGTGTACATATTTTCATGAAAAAATTCCCAAAGCACTGACACAAGATGTTTTCGAGATGTTTACGTTGTAATCATAAAAAACCCATTAGTAGCCTTGCAAATGTTGGTCTTATTGTTTGAATGTAAGTATATTGTTGATGAATGGAAGAATGACGTCAGAAGTGAAACAGTTTTATCAATTTTTTTGGACTTTCCACGTTGTTACTTATTCAATCAAATTATTATGCAGACCATTGAAATGATCAGGAGATATCGAATATTTTTGTTTTGTTTGTATTATAGGTACATATGTGTAAATAAATATCGATTTTTTGATCGAACTATTCTGATCGCGCTTCTGATCATAAAATGCCACTAGACCAGTCAATGAATTATAAATGTTACATAAAACAATACATGTAGACTATATGTAGCATAATTTTTAGCTCTCTTTTCCAACATTCTCCCGTTACTATAATCACTTGCAATAAAAAATTATCAAAACCATCATTTGAGTTAGAGCCCACTCGAGGGATTCATTGTTTGATACCTACTCTTAGAGTTAATTGAATGTTATATGTAAATATCAATTACTCAAATAAATCTTTTAAGTTGTATGTGTTGTTTTATTCGAATCGATTCACACATTTTCTCGAAGAAAATCGGGATATTAAGGTGAGTTTACACAGCAAACGATAAAAACGTTGGATATATCCTTCGAACGAAATGATTTCTTGTTTCCCAATTTTCATTAAATTGTTGAGCGATAATTCAAAATGGGTCATTTCATGTCTACAGGAGATATTCTAGAGAGTCAACACATCTAATTTTTTATTTTCATGCGAACTTACATTTATGTTTTCCCTATCATGAATATATCTACATGGATCCTCCACCAAAAAATAGAATACTTCGTGCGATTACCGTAAGGCCTGTGACCTACATAATATTTGGCAATAGATAATGAATTTGCTGAATTTCTGATGAAATAGTTCCAGTGTTATTCCTTCTCGAAACCATCGTGTACTAGTTGAGCCCATTCCCGGAAGCTGTTCATGGGTATTCAATCCACAAAAACGAGTATGTCGCGTACACGTGGCTCGTATATACATACTTATACGTTGGGGTAGTGAAATTTGCATTTACCCCAAATCGAAGACAGCTGAGTGCGCGCTTGGCGTGCGCAAGAAATCCCGTATTATACCAGTTACAATATCACCGTGGAAATGGAAAGAGTGCTGAAACGTGTTGGACTGTCTAAAAGACCACAAACCGAAGTCGAGGTGAACATGACGAACCTCGAGGATAACGTGAAACTGCGACGGAGGAGGCGTAGCAAATCCAGGAGGCGACCCACTCAGGAGAACAAGAAAACGCGAGGTTTATTTAATATTGATTGGGATTCTGTAAAAGATTGTAAATCCTGCAAATCGCGCGCTATCACGAGGAGGTTCTGCAGTAAAAGAGCTGACAACGAACTGTACAGATCCAACAGCTTCAAATTCGAAAGATTCATTAGAGGCACCGATGAGCTTTCGACTCTTGGTAAAAAAGTAAGTACATCCACATAGTTTTGAGAAATTAACAATGCAAAATAACTAGGTTGGATGTGAATCAAAACGTAACAGCTACGACAGGTGCTTTTTCGAGATGAAAACCAAATAGTTATAATTTTGAAACATGCTGATATCCTTTCAGAGAAAATCGGATTACAGATTCATCTCGAACTTCTTTCAATATTGATCTCCTGAAGTTCCTTATTGTTCCACTTGTCCCATATATGAGATTATTTGGAAAGTTCAATGAGCTCAGATGCTTCTCTAGGAATACAAGGTGCCCATTGCATCATGTCATGAAAACATCCTTGAAACTAGATCGCGATGTTTCCTGACGAATGAATTTGAGGAACCTTCCAAATCCCAATAGCGGATTTGACTAATGTTGGCATTCATCCAATAATCTCTTGTTTATTTAAAAATTGATTCTACTTTCAATCTCCGAGCATCGATAACCCTTTGACCATCTCGAGATAAAGACGAGATCAAACAATTCAGAATCGGTTGAAAAATTGCAACTAGCATCTACAGGGTGACACAGTTTCCCCAGAAAGAGATTATCAACCGGGACAAAGCGAAAGTATCGACTTTAGCGAGAAGCTAGCTTCAACGGATCAAACCTGAATAAGTCCGATTCACAATGAACCCAGTGGGGGGACACTATTGTGACACATTTGGGGAGCTGGAGGATCTCACCCTTCTCTATTGTGTGTCCATTCGAATTTGAATAATTCGAATACAAGACGAATGTATTATTGATCACTAAACATTGCAATTCGAGTCAGCCAATTCGATGAAGCTGCAGTGAATATTTTGTTATGACTGGAAACTTTTCTATATATGGTGAAATGAAATGGTCTGGTAATAAAACGATTCGCCAATTTGTTTACCAGAATCGAGGGTAATATAACTCGCAATTTCACGTTTCAATTTCAAGTAAGAGTAGGAAAATGCGTCGTTTATTGCTGGTTTACAACCAATTGTCTTTTGAGCTTCTCGCGATTTTCAATATAGAACACGATCCCCTTAAAACTCGCATACAGAGTGTCCAGTTTTTTTCCATCTGTACCCAATACTTCTCGATTTATCCATGAAAGATGTTCAGTTTTTGCTTCGTTTCATCAGCTTGTATTTCCAGAGTTCTCTCGTCGTGTTCACCAACAATGGCTATCACTTGTTCAGTTCTCATATTTTTTGCGATCTTCAATCCGCCTTGATAAAAGTGTAAATGAGTTTTTGATGGCTAGCAGATGGTGGTGATCCAACTTTATTAATGTGAAAACAAAATGGTTTTCGCTCGCCATTCACTCGGTCTTCGCACGCAAGCCAAAGAAAATGGAGAGTCTTGGATTGAGGAGATATTTGGAGTTTTCTCATATCTACAGGATTTTTTTACCTTATTTGGGGTATCTCAAGAATTATCTGGAAATTTGGCAACAGTCGTAGCTTAAGGGGATCTATTCAAACATGGTGGCATTTTCTGATTTGTATTTTCCAATTATAATTGATTGTTCTAAATCATAAACAGCGGAAATGAATTTATTTTTCTGAAAAGTTTTGAGGTTATGTATTGATGAACATTTAATGAGAAAGACGATACCTTCCTCGAGAGTTAAGGTATAAAAGTTTTTCATTTCCATTTAGGGTCGAAACCTGAAATTCCCATACCATAAATACCTACACGATGTCATAAAACATAAAAGTTGCTAGGTAATTCCTCAATTATCTGTCTGAGATAGAAAAAAGTGTGAGATATTCGCCGTAAAACACACCTGCAATACTAAATCCACGTAACATGGAACATGAAAGCTTTATGATCAAGAATCCTGCGGATTTCACATTTTGCACATCTATTCGATTGGATTTTTAGATTTAATGCCATTACTTTGCCGGCGTCCCGAATTTGAATAAACACCTGCACCAAGTTGAGGTTACCGATAAATTCAATCCTACTCCACACACAATACCGCATATTTCATTGATTGAATTCACTAGTCGAAGTGAAATGAACAGATGAACAGAAGGGTTATCGAAAACAAATCCAAATTGCGCGAAATGTACGGGGTAAATGACAAAGATGACATGATTTTTCCAGATATAATAAAGTACATACAAAAGTTCGAAGTATATCAATGTCGGAATTGGACAATATTCATCGAAGCGTCCCGAAACTTCTGACTACTAGTTTATAACGTTCCAACTTTCCTGGGGAAAGATTGGAAAATCAGTTAATTTTTTGCAGCCTGTCCTAGCTGATTACCAAAACTTCGGAGTTATATGGAAGTGACTTGAATGTCGATAAACTGAAAATTCAATTCACTCAACTTACAGACAAGAGAGAATTTTAGGAATCTTGTCTGGATCGAAAATGCACCTATCAAAGGCCATCAAGCTTTCCGATTTGTCTTACAGTACAGTGGGAGCACCTTGTATGCTATTTTGCTAGCCCAGTATATCAAATTTGTCACTGATACAAGGTCATTTATAAGGGCTATATTACTAATATAACCCTTCGTTAAAATAAGGGCCCTGAAATTCGATAACAGCAAGTGGACAGAGTAAAGGGCACATGAGAAATCGTGTCATTCATTGTTCTAGAATTACTTCTCAGTCTCATTATTATAGATACCATTTCAGCGATGTTTTCGAATGAATACCAATAACAGTAACCGAAACTGTGATGCTCTACTGTTTCAATACAGACAGAACAACCAACAAAACAAAAACGAAATGTGATTTAATAAAGTTTGTTCACGCACTCCTTTATTTGAAATGCTAAACTCGCGTTTTAATAACATTTGGTGTGCTGTAAAGGGTGAAGTTATGCAAATTTTGCATCTGAAATAAAAAAAACTTTGAATTCGCCTTAATTGCGTTCTTTCCTAATGGAACCAATTGTTCCAGACTTGAATAAAATTATCCGTTCATCCATTGACCGTGGAATGGAATAATTTTTGATTTCTCAAAGCTCCTCCATTTGTATACGAAAAATCAGCTATTGAAGAAAAAGACAGATATTGCGACATGAATCATCTAGCGAACATTCAAATTCAAGATTGAATTGGCAACATTTCACGAGTGAATATACAATAGATAGTTGAAACGGCTACAGAAATGCAGAGCACACATATTTCATTATATTTCACGTCAAATTCTGTAACATATCTCTTCCTTGCACATTCTGGAATTGAATGTGCACAGGATATCCACATCCGATAGCAGTAGATATTAATAAAAGACAGCCGTCCGAAGAGTATTCTCGATAATCCTGACAGCAGTAAGCGATGCAGAATTAATACGGAATATGCCAACAAGAACTGATGAATATTCCATCGAAAATAAATCGAGATAAAAATTGTAAAGGTATTATCATCAATATCACCCGCACAAAACACATATGCGGATTATCTCTTTTTTGTTTCGATCGTGAATGGACAGGCGATGGTCATCATCCTCTACACAATACGGTGCTGCATTTCAAAAGAGATTTTATGGGAATTTGAACGATGAAACATGGACTCATCGGAGTTGTCGACGTTAATTCATATTTATTTTCAAGCTAGACGCGTTGATCCGCTTTTCAAATGCGAAAAATTCATCAAGTGAAAAAGATTATCCATACTCATTAGTTATCCACTTTTGGTGCATATATTTTATGGAACGGAAACATTTCGAACGATAAACTTAACCTTACTTCCTCTTTCGGAGTGTCGTTAAAAAAAGCAGCATCACCGCTCATTTTCGATTTCATATTCGGAAATGTTTTTTTTTCATAACCATGTATATCACAAAACAGTTGTAACATTTTTAGATTTGATTTCTATGAGCGTTTATAAACCACGAATGAGGGAGAACATCCATAATATAATCGTGATAATCTGAACAACGAATTGGACCCTCTGATTATTCATTAGCAAAACGGCGAATTTGCCCTAATAATCTATTATCTGCGTGTAATTGATTTGAATATTTTGAATACATTATTTTATTGTGCGGCAGCATTTCGTCCATCCAGTCCTGGGATTTTCATTTGTATTCAAAAAATGGTTGCCAGTTGATGATGTGAATGGAAATAGCAAACATTTGTAGCACAACGGAATTGATGTTCATTGAAATTCTGATTGATGCGTACATTCGAAGGGATTCCTTGTTACATTCATCATACACTGTCGAAGGATGTATCTATCTGTTGGCACTAGCTCGTGAATGCTCAGATTTTTATGTTTTTTATTTTATTTTGGATGTTCCACCCCATCTATCAACTATATTCGTATTATTATTATTCAATAAGAATTAGTATTTCTAGTTCGAATGAAAATCACTTTATTCCACGACTATTTCCTTGCACTAGTGCCTCTTTTCAAGTATTCTTTATTCTGTTTCAATACCCCATTAATTTCGAAAACGGCCTAATGGCCGTTTTCACGGTATTATGAACGTTCAAGTTCTTCTTTCGGTTGACTTGACCGTTCTTACGATTTCGTCCTCTGCAAACCTACGAGGTTTCTGCAAGGATAAACAAATTGCATCTTCCTTTCGAATGGGGTTTGAAAATTTGATGCGATTGGCGGGGAGCTTCAGGTCTCCACTGCACGCTGTGGGGATTTTTATTGGGGGTGCGATATACAGGGCAATATTTTGATGATATTGCGTGAAAGTGAAGCACGCGAGGCGTCATTTGATGTTAACCGGGGGACTGTCGTGAAATATGTTTAGTGTCATTCCATTGGAAACGAATGAACTTTGGAGAATGTGATAGAGAATGAAACTTTGATGTACAACTATGGGTTCAGAGAAAATCAACATCCTCCTCTTAAATGGTGGAGGAGCGGGATGTGACGAAATCCTCCGCCAAATTTTAAAATTTGATTCAAATTTCTTTATCGCGAAGATCTGTCATTCTCTACATTCCAAAATGAAACATTCAGCATTCTTTGTTCCAACAGTTCCGACATATTAGTGGGGAAATGGGGAAAAAATATTCACCCCATCGAATTATGTTTGGTTTGCCGCGAAAACTCTCCTTCCTATTCCACTCCTGGACTTTCTCTGGCATGGCCCGCAGTCCCGACTCCGAGCCTGGCTAGCACATGGCTTTCCCATCGATTTCCAGAGGTTTTCCTTCGGCGCCAGCGCGAGCTTTCGTCCGCTACTGCGATTGGTCCGTTCTGATGTCATCCTCTGGTTCTATATATAGCCTATGAGTCATACTCTCTACAGTATTTCCCCAATACTCGCAGGGAAAACACGTTGCACCAGCGTTGTTTGTATTCGTACCGTATTAGGTTAAAGTTGTTTCGACTTCGATTTGCAGATTTTGGGGTGAGTAGAAATTTTCGATTTGTGTTTTCGCTTGTTTGCTTTGATGGTGCAGAGGCGAATTGGGAGATGTCATTGAAAAATGAGGGCTTTTTCGTGACCTTGGCAGTTCTGTGCGGCTGTTTCGAATTCATTCAACTGTTAAATGAGGTTAGGCAATGGTTTCATTTCTGTAAATATTGACAGGATGGTACAGAGATATTCTATAAATGGGTAATACCATAAACTATGATTTAATATCAGAAATTCATGATCAACTCACTAGAACCTGAAATGAATGAGATGACAACAACACTAGATTGATGATAATTGTAGCTGACGTTTGCAATTTTCACATTAGCAATATTATAATGAATATAGAAGGAACATTATCATGGGTCAACTGAAACGTATCAAAAATTCAAGAGTTTTTAATAAAAAGATGTCAATACTAAGTGAATGGTAGTAATGTTTAGAGATATTTCCAGAAATTTGTTGATTTTTCGATAAAAACCAACCACCTTTTTGAATGACAACATGCATCTGTTGAATGTTTCAAAAAATTCAGTATCAAGTCTATAATTCTGATCAAAGTCAGTAGTATCGGTACTGAGGTGATTCTGAGTGTTCTGAACTGCTCTTTTATAAAACCCAAAACTTTTCGGGAAAGTCATCTGGAATGCAATCAGTAATCAGATATCAAGAAAATAATAACCCCACTTTGCTAGAACTCAACAGGTGACCCTAAAACCTATATTTCGTCACGCACATCAATCAGGACCTGGTGTTAAGCGAACACTTTTATTAGTATTAGGGTTATTCCTCGATATATCACAAACCCATAATATCCAAGTCGAAAGTGAAGCCGCCGCGGAATAGCCAATTTTATTGCGTTTCCTGCAGAAAATCAAATGCAAATATGTACAAGCAGATACACATACGCGTTTGTCCCCACATATCCAGGAATTTGTAGTGGGAAGCGATAAAACCCTCAAGACACGGAACTAAGACTATTACCAACTTTTACGATCATAAGCTTTCACGTTCTGCGAGACAGTGATACTTGATTTCGCAGAGTAGGAACATGAAGACAATGAAAACGGCAACGGGTATGGTTATAATAAAAGGAATTCGGAGGACGCACTTCAATACGGTTGAAGGAGGATCAGGTGTCTTGTACATGAATGCCTATAACAATAAGAGAACAGCCTTCTAGATCCATGCGATTACGGCGTATTTTTTTTTATCATGCCACTTCTACAAGGGGTGAAATAGAGATTTGTTGCAACGAACTGTGAGGTTGCATTTTGCTATTTTTGTTTTATCCAAGTCGTCGTAGAGTCTTCAATGTTGTATGTAGGCTTCTAGAGCTTAGATATGGACTTTTCATAGGTTTTTTCGTTGAATAAATGGGGTTTTTGGTGGTTTTTGAGGTTTTTTGAAATTTTCAACCTGAAATATCTCGAAAACTATACCAGATATGGAAAAAAGGATTTCACCATCGTTTTCAGCGCCTCTTAGACACCTTATAGACGAAATTCTCCGAAAAATTGACCATATTTTCACCAATACAACTCCGCCATTTCTTGAAACCAAAATTACCTCAAACTCATTCTGCCTCATCATCACCATCCCCTGAATCCTTCATAGATTTAAAGCCGCAATAAAAATCCTCGACTTCAGTTTATGTTCCTTCTTCCCATTCCTCACCAGTTTCGGTGTTAGATAATGTTACCGAAGGCACTGGAAAGGAAAAAAGGAATAGCCTAGGGCTGCGTCATCATATAGGTAGGTGAAGGATCAGGATTAAACTCGGCTCGCGAATCAAGAGGGGTGCTAGGATTCTCCCTCTCAAACGTAAAAGGGGGTGAATGCTTTCGTTTGACGTATAATTTAATGTTGTGTAACTCTGATTGTATCAACTCTATACGGGGCGTGTCGAGTTTAGACAACATACTGGAAGTTAGAATTTCAATTATTGATATTGGGATTCCACTGAATGATGGCATCCACTTTCCAACACGCTCTTGGGTGGGATTTCCATGATTCTCAGCGTAGTGTCCATTTCTGAGCTATTCCCACATTCTATGGTTATTCTATTCTAATGATATCGCCGAAACTGAAATTTGAATAAGGGTTTGCCCGGGAAAACATCACGAATGGCTGGCTTGGTGCATAATAAAAAACGAGAGAAGGTGTCATATATTCCCTCTCTCTAAATATCCGCAGGGAATTCTACCTCTATATAAAAGAAATATGGCCACTACCATGATTCGTGTAGGGATCTTGAAGTACGTGATTTTGGCATTGATTCATCGAGTCCTTCACGGAGGCACGGAGAAACAGTAAAGGGCAGAAACTCGAATACCTGATTTGTTATTGGGCTGTAAGTTACAGTAATTGAAGTCGATGTGACCATCATTGATTACTCAGAAATGAATGAGATCGAGTCTTGGTATTCATTGAAAAATTAACGTGGTAGCTGTTTCCAAGAATCTCCAGCTGCTACAATGAAATCAGTGGAGTTTATTGATGAATGGATCCAACGCGGTCTCACCAAAAATAGATCAAACATTCTGCTGATCATTACGAAACTCTAGACGTTGTGAAACATCTACCTAACCTAACAGGGGCTGCTGCCAGATAATGATCTTTTAAGGGTGTCTATGCGATTTTCTTCTCAAGACTTCATGGCAGTTCGCCAACGGCAACAATGATAATCCCGTCAAAGGTGTTTCAATATTTTGCTCAATTCGCGTTCTTAAACCCTCCACTGCCGATGCTTGTAGACTCTTTGTTGAATTTCCCTTTTGGAGATCTTTCAGCAGATTCAATAAATGCAAATTGCTAGAAGTGGCTGTTTGAGAAATGGTGCAAAACTCAACTTTGCTCAAGAAAAAGTGTACAATTATGCGAAGCGTAATCTGGAAGAGGTGTTTCCTATTCGAATTGGTATATTGTGTGAAGAGCTGTTACGAGATTGAATTTAGTGTGAAGTGAATATAGCGAGTGGTTGGGACTCGGGCTTGACTCCACTTAAAATGCAAATTATACGTTCTCAAGTTACCGAAATAATATCTGCTCATGATATCCATTACGCTTCTCTTTCCATATCATCTTTCTCTGGATGTACCGAAGTTTCAGAACAACGTGCGACATTGTCACATTCGATTATATCCAAGAAGGCAAATCCATAAGTCGTGGACAGATTGAAATCATTTTTTTTGAGCGTACTATACTTTCTGACTCCGTCATGTCACAACATTTGACAGTTGACAGAAACGCTGTCTTGCTCGGCACAACTCGATTAATGTTCATTCTCTTTTGTCAGAAAATCGCCAACATCGGAATTGAGAGTTGAATTTCCAGTCGAGTCGAGTCGAGTCGAGTAATATGTGTTTCGACTAACCCTTTACAATGCGTGAGGCAATCAGGCTGTCCTAACCAAGCACCGCCAATATTAGAAATCCAACCCCATTCTCAGACTGCAATCCCAGCAGTCCTTTTGTGGACAGATTGTGGATCAGTCAGCGAACAGAAAATGGAAAACCACACCGTTCGCAGTGCGAAGTTGAATCGATTGAATGGTCAGTCGGATGTGGGCACACGTTTCCAAAAGGAACATTCAACAATTGATTAAAACTAGACTTGTTTTGCAAATTAAATTAAGAGGCGTGAGTTCGAGGTCGATTGATTTTCTGTTTGTGGCTGACACTTTGTATAATCACTTGATTGTATCACTGGAATTAACTAAGCAAGATATTATTCATTAGGTTGGAATTTGACAGTTACCAGAACCTTCCTTAAAAAAAGCATGAAGGGATCTACTAGAATTTCCATCGAAATAATTTGAGGATAATGAAAATATTTCCTATCAAAAATGAAATCAGTATCCTAAGTTTGGCGTCTATCCGAACTTCAACAGGGATAAATTACTCTTAGATCCCGACTTCGTAACTGACCCTTTCGGCTGGTCCTTCATTATCCTGACTGGGGCCCTTTATTATTTACTTCATTAGAATAATGGCTCGGCATCAAAGGCGAACTCGGTGATTTATACCATAGAGGAGAGTGGAAATGTCATCTTGACCTGTAATTGGTTTAATTCTGACTCCTACTGATATTCCTCTAACGATCAAAATGAGATTCCGGATGGGTTAGGGGAATGTCTCCGACTTTTCTGATGTGTTGTTCGACGATCTGTGATGAAATGCCTGTGGCACACCATCAGGCGAATCCCATCTGCATATTGGGAGTCACGAGACGAGAAAAACCTTGGAATTGGAGTTTAGGATTGAAATCAACAAGTCTTCAGCTTATTATCAGTATCCATTGATGACATGGCTGGCGAGAATGTGCTTTTCTGTGAGCTACGGATGTATCCCTAACAGCAAAGAGGAAAAGTATGAATATGAAATCAAAGGATTTCACGATATCCAGCGGATTGGTTGTACATTCATGGGGAGGGAATTGAATTCGCTGGTAATACCAGTCACGCGGACTACATTCAATGACTCAATAGATGACAAAGGTACGAGGACGAATGCTACTGTGACAGCTCCACGGATAAAGGACATGAAGGGAAAAACTCAAAGAGAGTAGATTAACAGGCTTGGTTACCGATTCCAGTTATTGAAATTGAATTGTTTTCTACCAATCTAACACAGAGTTGGAGAAGAGTATTCATTCGCTTCAAAATAACCGAGCTGAATCGTTTTCCTCACTGTAATATCCAAACCATGCTAATTTTGTTTACAAATTTCAGTAAGGACTGAATTTATTTCCATTCCAGTGAACATCTGATTCCTATTATGGAAATTTCATTTCGGGATGATTAATTGCACAAGAGGCTTCTCCAGTCTAATTAACTTGTTTATTTCGTCTGAAATATAATACAGACTCGAAGAGAATTCGAGTGGAGCAGCTCAAATGAATGAGTGAAAATCTCTGAATTTCTTCGCAGTGAAAGAATGACATAGTCCACTCTCTAGTATAATTTGTGTAACTTGTATAGTTTCTAAATGTTCTCCCGATAGTATCATCAAGAATCTCGTCCCTTTCAATCCTTGTCTGGTCGGTTCGGAATAACAGACATTTGTTACATTGTTATTGCAGTGAAAGAAAGATAGTCGAAGTTTAAAAGTCAATCGGAGCGTGGAAAGGGCGTGTAACGCGTATAACAAATCACAATCGACGGAAATAAAAAAGTAGCATTCCCCAGAGTGTTTCGGCAGAGCAAACAAAACATAAGCTGGAGTCCTGCACCCCAGGACATCGTATCGCCCATTTTCATTATCGGTAACTGCGGTCTTCTGTCGACGCAAAATAATAAATGGCCGCGTATTTACATTCAGATTTGTTATGCCCTCATAACACCATTCAGGACTGTCAACTTCAAGCGAGTACTGGATATTGTGGAATAATAATGAATGCACTCATAATCACCCATTGGGTTTCGCTAAAAATCTTTCTCAATTCCACACGGTTTCCATACTTTTGAAATGAGTTCTCACCATCTTCATGGTGGAATTTCAACAGCAGAATGGAGACGGTATTTTAAGATCGAGAAGAAGGCGTGAAAAAAGCATCTAGCTGGAGTGCATGGAACTTTTGGTATTTGACGTTATATACAGTGGCATAAAAAATGAAAGGCGCTCCGCAATAACGAGAGAGAAGATTGCTTTCACAATAGTAAATACGAAATCCCGCAAAACGGCTTCCGCCTCAGAAGAATGATTCATAAATGGAGAGGAGACAAAAAGGGATCTGCACAGGAATGGAGCATGGACTTTCATATACACCCTTTATTAGAATTCCTTTGTATTCAGCTGAAAAAACACTTCGAATCGATATTGGCGAAATGAACGGAAGAATGTGGAATGAAAGCCCATCATAAATCGAGAATCCCTTATTTTCTTTTGGACAGGGTGCGCAAAAATAAGGAAATATCATACCAGAACGTACATTGACTTCAAGAACAAGAATAATTATTTCAACCAAAAACATGCTATTCTTCTGGAAACCTTCATCTAGTATTGTTTTTTCTTCACACCACGCATTTCATCACCTCCACTTTCATTTCATCCATAAATTTCGAGAACAACCTGGACGACAATTCCAGTTTCACCACTGTAGTTGCAAATTAATGCAATTAAGGAATTATGCTAATGAAAAATCGATGAAGTGCACACAAAGGACATCACTGGCTAAATTTGTAATTGGACTAAATGTGGAAAGTGCAGATGAATATTATTATTTTAGGTAGTCACGCAATGGTTTCGTATGCATTGGCACGTTAGCTAGTCATACAGGGCCGGACCTAGGAGTGGGCCAAATCATATTTCACGTTCGAAGCTGAAGTTTCATGAATTAGTGATGGTGAAAGAGTCTGGTTGATTGAAATTGATATTGGCAGGCAGAGAATCACTGGAACGAATGAGATTTGTTTCAGGATGTCGAACTTTGTTCAATAGTGAATGGCACTGAAACTCACTGGAGTTGTAGAAGAAATACGAGAAGTTCGAGCGAAACAATATGTTTCTATTCTCCTTTTCTCCTCCGAAAACTTTCCCGTGCCAAAAGAGATTATACTTGAAGCATTAAAAATATGATGGAGTCATTGTCAACCTAACATCAGAATCATTTATCTCTCTTTTACGTCAGAAGTCGTGGAATCACTTCTAGGAAAATAAATTTCACTTTCAATTTATTTCTCGTGTGTCAGTTTGATGTATCGCGCACTATTGTGATTTATTTTCTCCCTCACTTCAGAATTGCCACGAAAATAAGATATATGTCGGGAGACGTTTGTTCGAAGGAAACGGATCAAATATTGTCCGGAAGTATTTGCGAATTCAATACTACAAATATGCATTTGATATATAGGAATCTGCATTCTGGATATTTCAATAAAGTCATACGTACGACTGACTGAAGATATAATACTTTTCATGCAAAGGACGAAAGGGAGCTCTATAGATCACTTCTGAATCTGAAATATCGGTATGCCTTTTTAATATAGTCGATTCGATTTCATACAAATATAAAGGAATTATCTTCGTATTTTCAGCACTTGAGATATAATCAGATCTTTGTGGTCCTTCTAACATAACTGAATATTCTGAGGAGACAACGGATTTTCTTTTCTGACACATTGTAATCGAGAGCTCGTTTCCCCCATTGTTGACTCTGTTATGAAAATCCAATAAGCAACCATAATCTCCTGAATAATATATCTTCGCAGGATGTTTCACTCGACTTCTACAATGTGACAGCGCTTTATACAATTCAAAATGGGAGTATCACTCAGGGATTGGTTTTGAATAAGAACGTTATGCTGGCGTGTTTCGCGAATCCACCAATTTATAGTCAAGTTGCCAGAACAATAAGGAAACATTTTATTCAAAATCTACTGGAAGATTTTTAGCGCCTTCGCCAAATTTGGAAAACAGTTGATTCCAATCTTTGTTTATTGATACAACCTTTTATATACTATTATTTTCATTAAAGTTGGGTCCCTGAAACGTTGTATTTTGTCAAGGTATCTCAGCCATATTGGCAGGAGTTGCAGGAAGATAGTTATCTTTAAGGGTGCATATGCAATCTCTAGCTCAGCACTTTGAGGCACGTTTCAGGGTATTGTAGTGATAATGTCCTCCATTATCGTCATACTCCACCAATCGATTTTACGTTTTGTGACTTCTAGTTATACAGTTGTGTCAACCAGTAAACATTTTATAAAACTAAGATGTTGATGTGATTGAACTGCAAACTTTAATTTTTGGTGGATGCGCCCATAATCGCTTTTATGGTAGCGCAACAAGTTTTGCAATTTTGATTTTCGGTGCAGGATTCAACACGAATACAATGTTTTGATGAAAAGATTTGAAATTTCCATTCTACATTTCAATAATAAATCGTTGTTTTGAGAATTTGGTATGGTAGGAGAATAATAATAATTATTTAAATACATTGGCTCAGGTTCTACTATTCGATTATTTCGCGAATGTCACGATGTTGTTCCTCATTGAAATCCTCGTTCGACGTTCTGGGGGGTAGTATAGGGTCGAAATTACAAACTGTAATGTGATCTAGCGTGCCGGCTGCGAAACATCGGTTACTACATACGTGATGCGCCTATAAATACTTTATATATTATCCATATATGACCGCTGTCACGTGCCAACTAACGATACGAGCTCTCCCAGTTTGGTGCGAAAGTTCACGCTTCGCGGCACGGCTTTAAAATTGACCCTCTGATATTAGCGAAATTACTCAGAGGGGGTTTTGATTTCGGGATAACTGTTTGGCGAAAGCCGAGTCTGAATCGAGAGTGCTAATGGGGAATGTCATCAACATCCATTTGGGAGATTTCACTCAAAAAAGAGGATATTCATTATTCGAATTGTGGCGTGTTTCGCACGACTTGAACACCCTGTAGCAAGTTCTCATTTTAGTCCATTTGCAATAAACGCGACTCAATTTTTTTCTCCATAATCTCTTCTAGTGGAGCAATATACAGGGTGTTTCATGAATATGTAACAAATATTTAGGGATAATTTTGTCACTATTTCTTCATCAGCTTTAGTTCCGTAATGATTCATTTATCGCATTTTTACGCTACAGGACTTCGGGGTCTCCCCCAATCCAGCCATTCCTAGTTCGGGAACAACAGGGATGTAACTTTAAGTGGAATAATATGTACAACACTTTCCTGACAAGGGTAACGTTAAAACGAAGCCTACTCGATACAAAATGAAATCGAACAGTTGAGGGTTGCGGAATTTCTGTCACTTCCAAGCCAGACAGTGAGAAAAAGCCCAGGTGTTATTCCAGATGAAACTTTAATGTAGGACTTGATTGCAGATGCATGCAAAACGTGTAATCCCCACTACATAATTGACTATAAATTCATGCCTCGTTGCCGAATTTATTACGGGGGGTTGTCTCATGCCCATGGGCAACTAATCTTCGCATATTGGTATCGGTAATACCTGATTAATCGGCACGAATATAGAGTGATTTGTTTTTCCTCGCCGAAAATGTTCTCCTCACAGGTTTCGTTCGAATCTTTCTCAGTTGTTATTTGGCACGGAGCATTAATTCTCCCTTTCTGCAAACTTCATCGCTACAAATATCTGATCATTATGGATATTAGTTAAACTGCCTCCGCTAAAAGGTTACAAACAAGCAACTGTCGTGAGGTTTAAGTTATGCGAATCCTCCACCGAATCTCGAGGGAGTTACAACAGAAGCCGTAAACTTTGCATATTTGATGTAACTATTTATATTGTGCCTAACGCGTCGTGATGAAAATGGGTGTTCCTCAATGACGGGCAATTTGTTCTCTCGCCAATGCCAGTGGGGCTGTTTTGTATTTCACTGTTGAAGCAGAACACAGCTGCATGATGCGGGGTACATTTTCACTTCCAGACCGCGGAACAAAAGACTACAGTGAATTCGTCAAGATTTACAGGCGAATAAAGACGATGGAAAAGACGAGGAACTGGTGAAGGAATATGATTTTATGGTAGCAACGATCGCATTTTTTTCTCAAATTTTTCAAGACATGGGGAATATCTGATTGTTCTTCGGAATATATAAATCAAGGAAAAAAGGTTTCACAGTTGCACATTGAGACCAAAATCTCAGTGACATTCGTTTCTCGTCAGACATATTCATTTTGAGAACGGCCATCTGGCAGTGACTTTCGCTTTATCACAGTGCATGTGTGTCCATTTCCAAGTATAAAAGTGCGGTAAATCCCTGGTCCATTTCCGTAAATCTCTGGCCATTATTCTCAGACTGTTGCACTCTATCCATCTTGCGGGCGATTTCTGTCAAATCTCCCTCGACCGTTATTTGAATACGAGAAAGAGAGATTCATCGGAAACTTGGAATCTATTCTGGAAGTTAGTGAACCCTTTGGCACGGACTTTCATTCATCATCATGCCAGTGGAAGTATGTATATTAATAAACAATGTCGCTGACAATGAACGGATGGAAACAGGCAGTGGCATTTTGTATTTGGGCTTGGAGGAAATGAAGACCACTAGTCATTCTGCTGGTGACACGTTCATTAGCAGAAAAGGGAGAACCTTCGCCGAAAACTGTAGCTCGGCTTTTCTGCACTGATTTCCCTGGCTTATTTACGATGTCTGCGAGTGATTTAGGCACACCCCAGCAGGATTTCAGGGCATACCTTCATAGAAACATTTCACCTCGGTCTTCTGACCTTGTCGCTCAGTTCAAAAACCATTATTCTGTCGATACTGTAGAATATTTCCTCTGAAAACCCCAGAGCCATGTTCCCATTCATCGGTCCTCGTGATAAGAACAGAACGCTTAAATTAAACCAATCAATCTGACGTCCCGAACGACCTTCCTGCCAGTAATGTCTTTCATCACCGATACGATGGCAGGGGGGCCTCTTTGAGGTTATGAACGTCGCGTATGATAGCCCGAATATTGGGAGATATAGTAACGTATGGCTCGAAATGAGTGCCATAGATCATTGTGGTTGAAAAGACAGAGCCAAGCCCCAACAGCCGATGGCTACTCAGGGCAGAGCAGGGTGGAAATTCTTTGAAGAGCTGGTGGGGCTCCAGAGGCGCCACGAAAGCTGGCGAGTGCTCAGATTTGTTGAGTTTGGTGGGAGAATGCGAAATATTGTCCAAAGCTTTTTTCACGCAGGAGGTAAATCTCAACTCGTTTTCGGTGAAATAGAACGTTGCATTCCATGACTGATAAATTGTGGCCCTTGCCCGTTGCATCGCCTACGCCACTGCTCGTTTCATTGGAACTTTCCCTCTTCAGTATAAAAACCATTCGAAGCTTTAATGCGTTGCCCCCACGATGTTATAGAAGAATCGTTAATATAAAACGTTCATTAAATATTATTTAAAGTGCAATAAGTCTACGGTTTTTTCTGTTCGAGGACGCAATATGATTTTTATTAGCAGTAGGGTGCTCATTATGAATTATATTGCATTTTCTTTTTCCTTCCTTCGTGATAATCTTTGTACTCGTTCGGGTAGTTAGAAAGCTTTATTACTGGTATGAATAGGTACGAACTTCTTTCAATACCGCCAAAATGATAATAATTTTCTATGCCTCAATCTTGTTCAAATATTACAAGCTACAGTACCTGTTTTGACGTTTAATTATTTCTCACTCCTTTGACACAAGAGGGAAGATCATTTTCACCCTTATCTACAATACTATCCTTTCTATAGTCGGTTAGGAAGCGTTCTGATTTCCAACAAAACATTTCGTGTCTACAGCTCTTTGACTGGATTCGGAAGATTAATTTGGGGATTAATCGATCGTGGATTAGACAGAAGTCGATAGAGGGTATCAACGAGGGTTTTTGGGGTTTCGCGAGTTTTTAGACTCATTGGACACCTTTGACATCGAATATCTACGAAAACTATTCCAGATACAACAAAAGAGATTCCATTGCTACAGTTCATCTCTTGAAATTTTGCTCGAAATTGACAAAGATATTTCGAACTACGATTTGACAACAAATGTTATGTCGTTATAAAATAATAGAAACAATATTAAACAACTAGCTCATGGTATAATGAGTAACGCATTTTCTTATCACGCCGTAATCTGGGGTTCGAATCCCGATGTCGCCTGCTTTTTTCTTTATTTGTCTTCCTAATAAGGCAACGGACACGCCCCTTTCTGCTCAACTTTTCACGTTCCGATAAATTCTTTCGATGAGCTGCAAGGCGAGTTTGGATGCGAGGCGGTGTTGCCTAGTTCACTTTATCAGTAAGTCTACAGAGAAGCGGTGTTGCCGGCTTCATTTTGTAGGGGGTCTACGAAATTTAAGAAAAATAGCTACCTTTGGGGTTCTTAAAATTTTTCTATCAATCCGAAAACAATTCCAGATAACGTGAAACGGAGTCAGTTCTGTGTTCAGCACTACATTCATCGCATTCCAGACACCTCATATCCAAACAATCCTTCTTCACGTTCCGAAATCCAATGAATAGATGGAAAATAACGAATCGCGATCAAGTCTAATCCAGGTTGTACGTGCAATGTCAGCTCCCAATGGCCTGAGTGTGGATCAATTCGCTATTGGATTGGTTTAGAAGTTTCACCCAACTCTTATCCAATCGAACTGCGTTGCCAACGACGAAATTTAATACTGCCTCAATTAGAGAGAACATGCCAAAAGTATACTGAAAGGTCTGGATTGGATTAGTAAATGAACCAGGGACTCAGACAGGGGGTTATTACCACCATAAAATAGATTCTATTGTTGTAAATACTGAGTAGCTAGTAATTTTATATAATTCAATTGGGTTCTCAATAAATGAAAAATCGAATTCACCCTCTAGCTAAAACTGAACGAAGGGGTGATTCAAGCACTTAATCTTTGCCGTGTTTACTGGAAAAGTTCGCGATTATATCACTCGTCTAATTGGATGCGAAGTCTGCATTTTTTCTGGGCCTCAATTTTGTTTTTGGGTGAGGTAGAGCGTGTATAAAAAATTCATGTCGGTAGGAGTTGAGTGGGAAGTTTAGCACTGAATAATTCAGAGGATGTGTGAGGAAGGTGTTTCTTAATTTTCTAGACAAAAATGTAAGTGCCCGTCAGCCAGTTCAGAGACGAAAAAATGAATGTTTTGAATGAATATTTCATCATGAATGTTTCAATTTGAGATTCAGGGAAGTTTAGGGAACAATGGCATGAAACTCGTCAAGCCCTTTACCTCACAAAATCCCTTAGCCATTTCTGCGGTTATTGTGGCTCACTAACTCACAAGGAGATGCTTCCGAATATTTATTCAACAACCCTTATATGGTTGTATAATGGGGTTGCTCTAATAGTTTCCCAACAAAGTGTGTTTTCCGAATACTTATAGAGTTATATTCAAAAACTGGTCGTTTAAATGTAAGTCGAATCAAGAGTAGACACGAACGTTCTGTTCTGAATTCTAGTCATTTCAACAGATGCATACGACTGACTCCATTGTCCGAAGTCCCCCATTGAACGCTTTTATTTTTCGAGTCGCAACTTTTAGAAAGCAGCCACATGGAGAAATTCCGATCCTACCAGTTTTTCTGTGTCTCCGGCTGATTGCCAAATGAAGGCTATTTGTACACCTTTCCTTCCTAGGGGAGAAAAGACACGTTTCAGGGTCTTTAGTACATTTCCAATAAGGGCCTTCCTGTTGTCCCCTTAATTAAACAGTTCGCTTTCCGTGAGAACGAATAAAATACTAATTGGGGGGCATGAAGGCGATCCAATCGAACTGCGAAGATCTGTTGGATCAAATAATAGATGCTGCAGGGTGTATTGCAATTTGCGCGCTCATCAGTTTTCGAGACCTGAAAAACTGCCATATCGATTACGCCTTGAGAATTTGGAATTTTGTCTACGCTGTCGCTACCCTAAAGTAAACAACCAATGCCTGGATTCCCCAACTCGAGCTCAATTAAGAAGCAACTCTTCATATACGGAGCCTTTCAGGTCCAGAAGTTCACAGACATCCAAATAACTTGAAAGTTACAATTTTGTGAGGTTAGGTTTCAGACTGAATGTCAGAAATGTGTACCAACTCTTCTGAGGGTGAAAGAACGTTGAGAAAATTATAGTTCGAGGAATGAACCTGCTTAAAATTCATACTAAGAAGGATCGAGCAGAAGAAGAACTGAAACAAAAAGAGAAGAAATGGCTGAATCATCTGCGACCCCATTCGAAGCACATAAATATAGTTTCCAGAGCGTAACCAGAATGGGAACATTGCATTGATGCTGGTAGAACAAGCGAGGCAACTGCTTTGAATTCTTTATAAACTAAAATTCACACCCTTGCACGCTCTCAAGCAGTGCGATCCAAGTAATATCGTGAAAGCCGCTGAAATGCTCAGCATTCAGATGGGCTACTGCGAAGGGGACTCAGCATCTCTCTCTGCTGCGCATATTTATCAAACATTCATCACCAGCGTAAGTGTTATGAAGTACGGTACCCCATGTGTGCTACTTATTTCTGATGCGCCTCCTCCATTATACATCAGCCTTTTGTTTTACTTTTGCCATCGTTTTTACTACCTCTTGCTTTACTGTCGCCCTCTGGTGGTGAATGGCTGAGGCGAATCCTAAGTCCAAGGAGCCATTTGGAGTATGTTGCCGCCTCCGATATTTGCTTATTTCAGTTTTTGCGTACTCCCTTCTAGTCACCACGAGGGGCGAGACCAAATATTGATGTTCACCCGTAATTATCGCTGCCGAAAGTGGAGTACATAAAGCGCTTTCATTATGTACCAGCAATCCAAACAGATCAAACAAAACAACAGGGGCGGAAGCGCCGTAGATAATAATTGCCATTGCAATGGCTTACTTTTCTCCTTGCTATTGCTCTTGATAAAATCAAAACCAAACAAAACAGGGGTCGGGCAACCCTAATCCAGATCCGGAGTAGCCGATAATTATATCGTGAAGAGAACACTGGGAAAGCCCCCAGAAAAACAATAACAATTCTACTATTTTATTTCTATCGGAAAGAGGCTCGAATATATTTCAAACGTTGATAATTCGGATAACATATTAATCAGGGCGTACGTTGTGTGGAGTAGAAATTGCGAATCCGGCCCTGTTCCTGCCTAATGCCGTCCTCAGATGTCTCCATCATTTCGAATGATTATTGATGGAATCTTAATGAGAAATGATGAACTCGCGGAGATTTATTGTCGTTCCGATGAGGTATTTCGGTTAGTGTTGCTGTTATGACATAAATTAGGAGTATACGACGGCTGTCATTTGTCTTGTCACACGTAATAGTTATTCTATTAAGCAGGAATAGCTTGAAATGTTTGCAGTAACATCGACGAAAGCTTCTAACAATTGCCACTCCAGTAATGTTGGCAGTAGCATAAGCTTGACGAATAAATAGTTATGAACCTGTAACACGCGAATACAAACACAAAGCTGCGAATTTATGTTCTTTCGTTCGAGACTCGCTCCCATATACATATATTTTTCGTTGTAAGCTTTATCAACGGTGTAACCTCGACGAAAATGCACTCGAACCGCATACGGCTGAAATTGCCTGAAATGTTATGCAAATAAAGCGAGGTAAGAGAAAAACGTCTCGAGTTTCCCATGAAAGCCCTTGTATAATCCCTACTTTAGATTCTGCGGGAGGGTCTCCTCGGAATATACTTTCGCTTTTAATCATTTACTTTACGTTAATATGGAAGGGGATTGCTCCAATAAAGAAATATGAGTTTTGCTCAAGATCGCAGATTATTACGTCCATGTTCGTTTTTGACGACCAACCTTGATTTAGTTTAATATACATCACGATGTCATCCGTGTCTTTTCAATGCAAACAACGAAAATTGAAGGGCTCTCAAATATAAAGTGAAAAGACCACTTATAATCTTTTATGGGTGTTTAAAGACCCGCATGATGATTGACAAAACAATGCCTATCGATATTTCCCAGCGACTTCAATTAAAAACTTTGAATTCCATCCAGTTAGGCGTATAAGCCCCTAAGAGGGTCGCTTTTGAATTCCGTTCGAGAGGCAGAGGGAAATATCCCTTCCCCTCCTTGCCGATTTATGCGCGATGATGTAAAGGAGTAGAATTTCAACATTGTTTCCGAGAGAAATATGATTCATGAGAGGAAATACAATTTCGTGAATTACCTTGATGGACGTCCGTGATGAATTTTTGCATTCGCGACTATCGAGGGTGTATATTGGACCGATTCCTCCTCATTTGTTTTCCAGCAATATTTATAGTCCCGATTCGTCGTTGTACGTGCTCATCAACATCAATCTGGGAGGCCGATGGAGCCGCAGTTAACAGTGATGAATATCAAAATGAGCGAACAAATTGCAATGATTTCTAGAATTCGTTTTAATTTGCTGGAAGCTGTTGACGCACCCTCCTGAAGCTGATAAAAAATCGAAAAATACCCGGGAACAAATGGTCCGTTCTTCGATGAACGAATGAAAGAACCTCCTCTATCTTATTGACAAGATGAAAAATGTTTTACGCCCTACATTGGCTCTATTTGCTTTATGCCAGGTCGTCAGGGGTAAAAACAAATGACGAAGGTATAGGGAAGACTGGAAATAATCAACTGAAATCAAATTGAACCCTGATGACATCGAGCCAGCCCCAAAAAATGTCTAGGCGGCATTTATTTCAGTTGCTCTAGGAAGGAATCTTCATGTGAAATTTCGGCGAAGAGGATTAGGATAATTCCATTGCCGAGGGTAATATCAATCTTGCCAGCTATTATACGCGTCCAATTGTGCATTGTCTACTACTATTATATCCACTTTAAACTAACCACCAAATGGTGTTTCCGACTGTATGCGGCATGCCTGGAATCCAGGCAGATTCCACTGGATATCAAACATTTCCCATAAATATCAAGGGGCGTTACTGTTGCCTGTTCGGTTATGAAAAAACTGTCAGCGAACATAGAAGCCAGTTATTTTGAAACGTACGGTGTGGTATGTGAGCACACGCTCGTTGTTTTTTTAATTCGTGGGTATATTTCGCGACTTTGTCATTTTTATTGCCCTATTTTTCAGGGAGGAATTACGAATGACAAGCGCACAGGGTGATCTGGAAAAATCAGAATTTCTCATCGAGATTTCTTTTGTTTGCAACAAAGGCAGTTCTGAGTTCATTTTTGATGCTACAGCTCACTTCAAAATACTGTGAAAATGCTCGACAAGTCATTAATCATCAGTAGCGTGAATGAATCGCTCTGATGGGGTTCATTTATGGAAATTACACCCTTCAGTGACTTCCCCTGCATTCTTTTGAGAGTATCTATTGATTCCTGGGACACTTTATGAATATTTTGAACTGCACGTGGGCGTGAAATATTCTGCTCTAGTCTTAACTACACTCCCAATTATGCCCAATTCCCATCGAAAGCGAAATTTCCTGACCAATGAACATCAAAGGAATGAATATTCTTGTCTTGGTCCAAGGTCGTAAATCACTTCCAACATTCACATTAAGATATACTTGAATATTCACTCAGGTTTCTATTTGGTGAACGTGCTAGAGGAGTTTAATTACTACGAAGATGTTGGCATAACTCATTCTTAGGTTTAGATCTAAGACAGTTTCGAAGATAATTACAGAGGGTGTTCGGGTTTGCCGCATGAAGCGGACTTAACGCATTAAAGATATTATAATGGAAGCGTATACAGTGAGGATGTTGCCAATACTTTCGTTCACATATCTTGTACAGAAGGAAATTTGTTCAATCGATACTCGCACAAGTATACGCTGATTAAAAATAACCTCATAGCCCCATTCCCTTTGAAGTTCAGCTCACTTAATGTTTTAATCTATAAAAGCCACAGATTTGCTTCTCTTCTCGAAGCGAAGCAGGGGGTTCGTCTGGGATAAAAAAGTCCTGTATGTGAAATCAATATCGCTTTAGAATCGCCGGAAAATGTATCGTTGCATTCATGTCAATGAATAAGTGATGATGAGTGTATTTTTATTTCAGATATCCCTTCTCGAAGAGTATAGTTTGCCTGTTGATCACTTAGCCAAAAAACGACCAAACAGCATAGCAGTAGCCAACCCCAATTCGAACATATTCAACGAATGGAACTTATCCAGCCCCAACGAAGAAAAAGTAAGTACTGTTTGGCCACAAAGCTACATATATAGTTCATCGTAACATACCCTATCAAAGGGAGCCACCCCAATTGTTGAACGATACCTCGAGACAACGAAATTCCAAAGATCCGTTTACCTTGTGACACAATCGAAGGAATTCTAGTTAAGGGCAGTCCAAGGGAGAAATATCCGCCAAGAATTCCACTCGAGAGTCACAGAAGCTTCTGAAGCAGAAGTTGAACAATTAACATTGATTTAACTGTTCGGCATTCGAAGCTCTGCTTTTCCATGCTGGTCAAGTACAGGCAATAAATATAATTTAACTTGTAAGGGATTCGATTTCTCCCCAGCCCTAGCCGGGCCCTTGCATGTTGAGAAAGCGCGATTTAAATTATTGAGTGAGAATGCCGTCTCAGCAAGGGGGTATAAATCTGGAGCACGCAATTACGTTTTCATCTCTATCTATTCGAGAACGGAAGAATCGATTCATAATCCCAAAGAAACATCGACAATTGTCACTAACTTTCAAACATTCGATCAGAAGTCATCTTCTCCTAACGGAATAAGCCGTCGAGGAATAAAATCCTCCGGATTCTGTATGAGTATCCTTATCTGTACATTGTTTCCCCCTAAACGCAGATGATGGCTCTCATTATTGAAGTTTAATCTCTGATGCACGCCTGACTGGGAACAGTGTGGAATCGTTGATAATTTGAAATAGCGCCCATTCACAAAAATGACAATTTCGTGATGGCGTTGCATGAAGATGATACAGATAATCGCTAATAGCCATAACCTAATATTGCGACAAATATTCCCTTGGTAATTCTGCTCTAACTGGAAATTCAATTATCGTTTCTGGCTTTCTTTGATGTCTGGCTTCTAATTAAAACCATAATTTCTGCGCTCACCGAGCGTGTATTGTTTCGAAAACAAACGAAATTTTCATGTTTGTTTGATATCTGGTGATAATTTTGTTATGCCTAACCTATCCATTATATCGTTTCTGTTTTTCAATATAATGCCACAACCAAATGAAGTTCAGCTGGATTTCTGAATGGAAATCGTTTTATCTCACTGCCCTTCTTCGAAAGGGTGAGGAATAGATGAATAATAAGGGAATTTCATCAGGACTGATAAAACGACAGAATTGTGGAACCAAGCTTTATAGATCTCAAGGGACGTTCTGCCGCTTAAAAGCTATAGGTCTCCACAGTTGCTGAATATTACGTTAACTTTCTGGACTGAGAGACATTTCAATGTAAAAAAGGGATAAGCTTTATTCCTCGGGGAATTGTGTGGAATAGGTTCATCGATTGAAGCAGAGTTTCAACACTGTTTTATTATAAAGTCTACGTTTCAATCACCTTTGTTATTAACTAGGTATGTTTTATGGTTGATTTTTGTGAATGAAGGTGAATTACAGTTATTCTTAAAGTCACCATTTAAACGGAGGGATAACCTAGAAGTGTTATTATCTATAGGTCATTATCCTCTTCCTGTGAGAGACCTGTCATGAATACTAAACAAGCTTTCAATACATTCAACGAGGAAGGTTCATACTTTAATATAGTAGATGCACATAATTGATATATTTCGGCTTCCGTACTTCATTTTAACCTTTATTATGTATTTTTTTCAGATTGAGGTTTTAGCAGCTTATTCGACACCGCGTGATTCAACTCAACATTTGATACCCAATCTCGTAGAAGACGATCAGAAATGTTTGACCAGTCCTGACAAAGAATATTCCCAACCATATACAACAGGTGAGAATATATTGTATTTCATTGCTTGGGATCGTGATTCCCTCGTAACAAACTCAAGGTCGTACCTACGGTGATGCGGTCCAACTATAAATGGTCACCCTGTGTTCAGCGTATCACATATCCTAATTTATTGAATGGATGATAGGAATATGCGATTTATTGCTTCCGTTGCAAACGTTTCGAATACATGGATGACTTTCGCATAAACATTATCCAACGCTTTCACACGGTATGAGGTGTTCGGTCTCAGTTTGATAAAACATTTTTCAGTTTGCTGAACTATGTTTATTTTCGACAGGATACATAAACATGTGCTGTTAGATAATGTAATCGCCAATAGTTCTCGATAACACTGAAGAATCCCTGACGAGGAGCTTTTTAATCAATGCAGTGGTGTGCATTATTTTTATTATCAATGTTTGTTTCTGGAATCTCACTGGACAACTCTGAAGGAACATCAAAGCCAAAAACTTTGAGTTTGAGTATTCAGTTGTTTTCTTGACAAACAGTATTCACGCCATTGTGGAGTAAACTCTGGTCCTCCCCAAAAACCCTCTTCCGAGCGAGCTTCAAATTCAATTCATCTATTTCTGATAGCTTATCAAAGTCGAGCAAATCAACTTTCCAAACACCCTCCGAACTTTCGATTTTGTAACGTTGAAACTCATGAGTTGCTGGGGATTTATATTGTTCCTTATTTTCGTCAAAACGAAAACGCAATTACGTTTCATCAAATCAGAATCTCATGTATCCCTCTGAGCATTGAGAGCCCTCGAAAAATTCGAATATTACTCCATAATTCGAGACGCTATGGAAGCCTGCTTTCCGACAACTTTCCAACTTCTTATGCCTCGAAGTGCTTCAGAGAAGAACTCGTGAATTTCGTTTAAATTGAGGGAACAACTATTCCTAAGTTTATATGCAAATGCGAGGGGTGAGGAGGAGAGAGGTCAAATAGAATTGTCTCCGAAACTAGACAACTTTTTCCCCACTAATTCTATTAAACGCGAGCTACGAATATGCAGATGAATCATGAGTTTGGATTTATTCCAAGAGTTCTTCAGGACATGATTCATCCGGAACAGTTTCAATAGTTGTGGATATGATTCCACAAATAGTTTTCAATGAATCCTAATGATCCCTGCAAGAAATACATTTCATTCGCCTAGTTCTAGATGTTCGTTAACCATTTCTTTGATTACTTTCCTAATAGCCGCAAGGAAAACGATCACCGTGATGCTACCAACTACAATTACGACATCTTTTTATAGCAAGATAATGAGCGACAGTCACAAACATGATACGTTTCGCGAGAAACAACTTAGCGGAAAAACCTTGGTGAAAAATGCGTCTCATGTTTTGTCTCTCCCTGATGGATCGTTCCTGAAAATGACGCCTTTATGGATGCCAACTCAACGTTGCCAAAAAGCAAGTATGGGCAGAGGCTCATAGATCAGATGGCACCAAAAAAGTTGAACATTTCATTGTGGCAACACTGCTCATGGTGCATGCACATAACCTAAGTGAAAATCCCAAGGGTTAGTCCCTTGATCATTAGAGAGGCTCTCAATTACGGAAGCTGTTTTGTAATAAACTGAATTGTAAATGGTGCCTTGAATTAGGAGGGATTTTTCGGTGCTCACCATCTGTTAGGGGCTAATTTTATCCGGGATACTTTTTCAAATAAATTGAATGAAGAAGATCCTTTCGCGTGAGCATAATAGGAATTTTCGGGAAGTTACTGGTCCCGACTCGCCTTCGTTTGGATCACTGAATGAATTGAAAGAACCGAAATGCTATTCATCGACTAGATTTTTTTAGATAAATGCATTGAGAACTGAAAGAGCTACCATGTGATGAATTCATTATCCCTTTCGACTATAACGGAGCCAAAGTTCAGAATACTTTTCTGTTCTTGATTTATTCCTCTTTTTCATCCCGCTGGAATCTCGTAGAAGTCTGCCACCACTTGTCTTGTGCAGTCGAGAACAGATTCAAGAGTTTTTGAAAGTTTAATGGCACATTTTAATGTGGAGAGAATGTCTTTCCGTACCTGATAAGTCATAACTTTCAGCAACTGTGGAAATAAAGGAGACTGCTTTGAATTTTAAGTATAATGAAGGCATTGAAACGTTACAGAAGAATTAGAAGAAATGAAGGGAATGAATGTTGGATGACAATAGCTCATCAACGTCTCACCTTCACCATTTTTATGAATTGTTGTATCTTCAATGAGCGTATGTAAGTATCCACATCATTCACTTAGACTTTTCTGGGGGTTTTTGCGATTTTTTGAAATTGATAAAAATATTTTAGCAACGATTTGACATCATATGTTTTATACTTATAGAATTTTATGTCCAATATATAAAGTTCATGGTTCATTTCATGAAGCGTAAGCCTACCAAGCATTGGCTTCTGTGGTCGCCTGATTTTTTTCTTTATTTGTCTTCCCAATTAGGCAAAGCTGGCGCGTGCGTTGTTGATGGACACGCCTCTTTCTGTTCAACTTTATGCGATCGGATGGATTCTCTCGCTGAGCTGCGAGGCGATTTTCGATGCGAGGCGGTGTTGCCTAATTGACTTTTTAGGAGGTCTACAGAGAAGCGGTGTTGCCGGTACTCTATTTTGGCAGGGGGTCTACATTTCTTTCTGTGAAGCTTGGATGAATACAGGGTCATTCATATAGGCCTCGGAATTGTTCGAGGAAACCTTATTAAATTGTCGTCGCATTATTTTGGATGTTGTATAGTATTTTTTCTGCCACAATAGGGAAGAGAGGGATACGAATTATATTCAAAATTCTTGAAATTTATTTGAAACAATATAATCTCGAACAATAATTAAACTATTCTTGATCAGAATACGATGGTCATAATATCCATACCCATTAACATCACATTATAGATATTTTCAATAGAATATTTGGCTTTATTCTTTTAAAGTATAATAACAAAAATTCGTCTATAAAATTTGAGTTGAAAAGTGACTTGAAAAGTCGCTTCAAATACCTAAATAATTGTATAATGGTAAGGTACATCATTGTTAAATTTTCGTCCCACATTCGGAAAAACAGAAAAAGTTCAAATACTTCCACGGCAACATTCACGTCCAACGGTTTCTACAATTTAACGAATAATTTTCTCAACAGAAATAAAGGTAACTTATTTATATAAATAGTCTGCCGTTCGCAAGCGTCTCCAACATATCCGTTTTGGTTATTTCCTACCTTGCGGTCGTCAATAGTGCTGATTTCAATTATAAAAAGTTTGATGCTCGGAACAGATGTCGTAAATTAATCTGAGAAATGTTCTCGGACTTTGAGCCGATAATCAGAGTATGGGATAGACAATTAGCCCTTAAATAACATAGGAGTCCGTGGTTCGATGCGTACCGCATCTGCTTGCCAAGCAATAATTTCGAGTTCAAATCCCGATTTCGGTAGCTTTTTTCTTTATTTCCCTTCCAAATAAGGCAAAGCTGGCGCGTGCGTTGTTGATGGACACGCCTCTTTCTGTTCAACTCTATGCGATCGGATGGATTCTCTCGCTGAGCAGCGAGGCGATTTTCGATGCGAGGCGGTGTTGCCTAATTGACTTTTTAGTAGGTCTACAGAGAAGCGGTGTTGCCGGTTGTTCTATTTTGGTAGAGGGTCTACGTTCTTTTCTGTCGTGAAGTTGCGATGAATACAGGGTGATCTATAAAGGCGTCGGAAATGTTTGGGAAAACCTTATATATGAGTTTTCTGGCAAATTGATCTTTTGAGATTTCGCTCTAAATTGAATTGGCACTTTTGGAAGTGTAGTCAGTGAACTTCGACTAGTTAGGATTCGTTTCCAATCGGTAACTCTCATTAAGAGGAGTTCTATTTCTGGTCTAACTCAATCAAAAACATGATACCGATTTCAATTAAAAATGTTCGGACCTTCTATAATTGGATTTACATTGTAGTGATCATATCAGTTTCAACTAATATCAGATTTCCCACGAGCCTCAATCCAGATGTCGATTCTGTTCGATGTGTAGAGAGCAGAAAAAGTTAATTGAAAATTGAAGAAGCCTCCGAAATCGAGCTTGTTCAGCAAGTCGTCGTACGAATGTTTCAAAGTAAACAAACACCTTTTTCGTTTTTATGTTTATCTCATGAGGTGGCGATGTCGTGCAGCGCATTTCTGAGCCCGAAGGAGCCTCCTCACATGCTAATTTGAATTTCAGATTATGCTGTACGAATTTTCCGCCGAAAGAATGAGATACACATTCGAATTCAAAGGGAATCCACGAAGGAAATGAATATGGAATATGGAGGGCAAGCCTCTTAATCCCTTATCTGTACGGAACAGTCCCTGCTACAAATTTTATAAAAAGAAATGTACCCAACCCAATAAACCACTATGATCTCTCATAGGAATCAACCCTCGAACAAGGATTTGTAATATGGAATTGATCGAAAACAATATAAACACTTTTATTACCGTTGCCTGTAATTCTCTTTCCAGAATCCAGACCTCTTGCAGGAATTCTTGTCGAGCGTTTTGAGTAAAATGACGTTTAATCAAAACTTCAGCTGATTACAAAGATTAGAGGTGTTGGGAATTGGAGAGGGACAAGTGGCGTGTCTCTAATTTTTATTCAAGAGGGTGCGAAGATGAATCTTTTTCCTGGAAAATGTTAAATTAAACCTATATCCGTATTTTATGGCGTCAAAAGATAAGCACATTTAGGAGCTCTCATGTTCATCGGATTAAAGGCTCAAAATAAAAAAGGGGCAGCTCTCAGGCAAACATTAATGGTATCGATTGTTTACACTCTGGTTCAATAATTTATATTTTGAATGCAACAAATGTCTATGCCCTTGAAGAGAGAGTCAGTTGCTTCTCTCGCCGATTAAGGGCACTGTAAGTACCCATAATAGATTAAGCAAACTTGGTCGGTGACCTCGTAGGGCGAAATTGCCAAAGTTTGACACAAACCTCCAAGGACAGTCCCTTGTTTAGGTACATGAGACCATAGTCGATTAAATGAAGGAAATGACGTGCATGCTAATTAATTCCACAGGAATCTCCATAGATTTCTCCAATGAATTGGTGCTCGTGGGACTAATGCATAAGCTTGGCAGGTCATACAATTAGAAATTCAATCGCAAGACATGATATCTACACTCTTCAGTGGACGGGAAATATGTTTTATACGCGCATTTCCGTTGATATTTCCAAATTAGCGAGCTCATCCAATGAAACTCACCGTAAACCCTGAACTTCCATTAAAAGATGCTATTTCAATAATAAAATAGATAGCTGCCGGCACAGCAGCGTATATCACCCCTTGACCACAACGTTAAATTGTTATTTCCAACCCCTTTCGCTTTAATCACATTCAAACCCTTTCGAATGCTTCCCCAGCGAATCATCAGATATTAGAGAACGGTCTGAAAACGACGATAGACATGCGAGAAGTATTGAAAAACCAAGAAATGAATCAAAAAAATACAATAAATCGCGGGAAAGAGCTTACAGATTTGATTTTTTTCATGCTGGTTCAATCTGGAACGTTTTTTTTTTTAGAATTCGTTCTTTACGGTTTCTTCAAGCTGTACATCTTCTTTGAATCATTTTCTCGTTAATTTTGACGAGTTCAAATTCCAAAAAAAATCACTGACATGCCTCTCAAGCCGAGATATGTGCGAGGGCTAATTACAGTCCCCGATCAATCAATCCGGAACCTTTCAGGATTAGGAATTTTCCGAATTTCCACGGACCATTTCGCTCCGAGCGGTGTATTATCTAACTGAAATTTAATTAGAACTTAATGATGATGGGGTGAGCGATATTACACACATGGTGCGTGTAAGTGCGGCCGACCATATGAATTATTGCGTCCAGCAGATTTCCATGCACAGGGCGATCTGTCTGTAGCGTAGATATCACTCGAGACTGCATCTAAAAGTTGTTTGTATTGCGAAAGTTGATGAGAGAAGCGATAGTTTTTATGATCTTCTTGAGATGGGTGAACGTGATCCTATACCAGCATCCCTGATGAATTGTCTGAGTGCGAATGTTGTATTTTATTTCACACGTGTTTGTCTGAGAATGGGGTGGATACATGATATTTTGTCGTCCCCAAAATGATGTCTACGTAATACGTCACGTACATAAACTTGTTTGCTGAAGAATGAACACACTTTGAGATAAGCATGAAATATTCCAACTATTCTTCTTTTTGACATAACAAGTGAGTTCTGCAATAACTTCATTGGAAGTGGAATTTCTTGGTGAATATCAAAAGTCCCACCTCGAAAATATTATCATAGGATTGAAAACACCCCTGCTTGTATTTCCTCCACTTGCTTGAATGACAAATTCCCTTCGAATCCACATCGACTTCTAATCATATTTCCCTCTTCACATGTTTCTCTGGCAGGAAAATTTCGTGCTCTATTACTGAATAAAAAGGAAATCACTTAGATTCTGGGACAGAAGTCTCTAAATATAATTAGGACATTACTCGAAGGGAATTTAATATAAAAGACCCTGGAAGCATCGACGAAATCGAGGGGGACGTGAGAAAAGGCACATTATGCAAATCAAATCACCGAAAATAATCTCGCAATTAGTATGAGTTGTACATCAAAAGATGTTCCTTGTGGGAAGGTAGATTCGCTGAAATATTATAGGTTTTACTCGGAAACCGCTAACGGATTATGCTCAAATGCTGATCGATTCGAAGAGGGCCGTACTATGGGGTGATTATTTTGTTCCAGAAGAATCATCGGGCCCAATTTCCGACGACGACTTCGCCTTCTGCGACCCCCTGCCTAGCGCACCCCCGCAAGTGCTCGACTTGAACTCCCCAGACAGCATCAACGAAGGTGTCGCGCCATCTCTCAATCTACTCTCTCCAAACAAAGCCGAGACCAGCGCGAAACGACACCCCTCCCCATACTACTACGGCGACCTCTACAAATACAAAGCGACAGAGAACAAATTGCCCGTCACCGAGGCGGAATCGAAGGGTAGCAATCGAGGAAACAAGAGCGACAGGAAGTTCAGGAAGAGTTCCAGCCTCGACAACCCGTGCGAGGCGCGGGGGAAGTCCAAGCTCCCAGCGAAGTACAAGAAGAGCTGCAGTGTTGACACCCAGAGCACCGACTCCAAGTGAGATTCGCAGGCGGTGGTCTGGTCTAGTGGGACGCACGGGTTGGATTTGTTTCAGGGACGCCCCAAATGGCACGTCGATGCCTCCGAATCCAGTGACGATCGTCGCCCACGACGGATATGGACTAGACGACATGACCCGTCAACGTCATGTGTACGAAACGGCCTTCGATTGTCGCGTCAGCAAGTCGGACGACGACCTGGACCAACTGGACAAGGTGAGCAATCACCCTGTGCTGGTGCACGGCAACGATGCCTGGGGGGCCTACCTCGGCCCGGCCCCCTCAGCTGAGCACCCCAGGAGGCAGGAGGAAGTCGGCTCCGTGCTGGCTTCCTTATCGCAGGACATGGAGGTGAGCGGTATACGAGGCTCTGGCTCCTCTCGGGAGGCTGAAATGACACTGTTGCAGAACATGCACCTGCTGAACGCCGACCAGCCCCCCACCACTTCCTCCACGGCGCTCCCCTCGCGCCGCTACACCCCCTCCCCCCCGTCGACGGCTCCCCTGCCCGCGAAGTTCCGCGGCAAAGAGCTGACGATGAACAGCATCCGCAGCGCCCCCAATCTGCCGTCGCGGGCGCAGGCGCGTCTCAAGGACCTCCGGCTGCCGGTGAAGGGCAGGTCGGCGGCCGCGGGCGGCGACCCTCGCAGGTGAATATTCGCGCACGAGCTTCCATGATCCGTGGGGGTTTTCACGAAAATGTCGTTGCAGGAGTGCCTTCGAAATCGAGTTCGGTTCGGGAGGCTCGAACCGCCTGATATCCGAGTTCAAAGGCCGGCCGGGGTCCAGCTCGAAGGACGCCGATCGCATTCACGAGATCAAGGGTAGGCCAAGAAAAGATTTGTTGTTGATGAATAAGCGGTCCAAGGATAGTCTATTAGAGTTCAAGGGTAGGAACAGGATAAGGCATAAGTATTCGAGCACGGAGAGTATGACGACTAGCAGTAGTGGCGGGAGTATGGAGAGTATTAAGAGTAGTACTAGTGAGGGGAATAGGAGTACGTCTAGTTCTGAGAGTAGGCAGTCGCCATCCTTGAGCTCCCACAGTTCCGATTCCGGGGGTAAGTCGAAAACGCAGCTCTCTCTCGCGCGGATACGGAAATTGCAATGTGGCAACGTCGCAGGTAATCCGAACGAATACGCCGTCCCTCAGGGCTCGGCAAGCATCCTGACCCAGCACGCCAACAAGCTCCACATTCTGAGCCCGATCTCGGACAAATCCTCCCAGGAGCCCGTCTCAGAAACTTCCGATAACAACAGGAATAACAACTCGCAAAAGTGCTCGCCCGAAGAAATCGACGAAAATCAAAAAACCAAACGACGTCTACCTCAAAACAAGAACTTGTTGAATTTAGGTGAGTAACAGCACGATATTCCTTCGATATTCTGAGCGGCCTTTTCGGTTATGTCACGACCAGGTTTCCATGCTACGAATCCTGTCGAATTCCAAGGATCCGACAGCGGAATTTCCATTCAATCTCGAGAGGGAATCAAATCCAGATTCGGTTTCACGATCGCCGAGTTGTCGGCCCCGCCGAGCCAACAGGATTTCTCCGATTTACCGTTCGACATGCCGAAACTCAGGCGTCGCAGGATGGTCCCTGAGGTAGCCTGCACGTCAGGTCAGTGATTTCATCATCAATTCATTTTCGAAATAGTCAATCTCAAATCTATTCTTATCTCGTCCTCGATTTCGCGTAAATACAACGATTTTCCTCGCAACGTTTCGTCCTTGAAGAATCATCATCAGCATTTCCGAGTGGTTTATACGCTTTAGAAACAGAGCCGAATGGAAATAAACCAATGAAACACCCTGTACAGTATATTTGCAAACAAGCAGAATTTCCGGTGTCCAAGAACAGCTCCCGCGGGCTTATATTATAGACATTTAATGTTTCCCTTCACGATTGTTGGCCTCAGGCAGCGCAACTTCAGTGGATCTGCGAGATTTGCCCTTCGACATGCCAAAGCTGAGACGCCGCATGCGATTGCAACCCTCCAACTTGGACGGCGGGGCGTCCCCAGCGTCATCTAGTCAAAGCGTCCTTGAGGCTGACAGGAAAGGTTTGTTTCCATATTATTCGTTTTTAAAATTATGCATGACGAGCAATGTCAAGACCGATTTCTATTTAGCAGCTAGAAGTAGTCTTAGAAATGGATCCATCACGAGCAGAAAAGCTTGGAAAACTGCCTGGGTTTTCATCAGCAGGATCTACATGTAGTGATTGATCGTAATCTGTCAAATAGTATTTCCACTGTTATCGGTACATTCGATTGGAAGTGTCAAATAAGATCGAGCACAGCTCTACAGCAATAGCAATAATTATTATTCGTAATCGATTCTGCTACAACGACAATGGCTTTAGTCGGACGTTTTCGATCCTGAAGATGCCATTTTTTCACATCTTTTGTGCAAAATAATCACTCAAACTTGACATTCTTTACAAAATGTCGTAGATTTGTTCTCAAAAGAATCCAGTCTATAAATCAAAACAGCTGTGTTTTGTTTGACAGAACTGAGTCGACCCAAGCTGACCCTCAATTTAGGACAATTGGGGATGCGTCAGCATCCTGAACTAGGACTCACTTTGACTGGACTAGGTTTGACTTTGAATCCGTCATTACCACATCCTACTTCGAACACCATAGACGTTAACTTGCCGTTAGAAAAACAAGGGTAAGTATCGATTAAGTAACCATCTCATTATTTTCCTAGTCCACTTTGTATAATGATGTAAATTTTCTTATACAATTCGTTTCTGGACTATTGCAAACGATTCTTTCAGGTGGTTTCACGGATCCATAAGTCGGGTAGAAGCTGAAAACGTCCTACGAGTCCTAAAAGAGGGTAGTTTTCTGGTCAGAAACAGTGAGTCCATCAAGCATGATTTTTCCCTGTCTCTCAAGTAAGTACAAGCACAGTTTGAATCTATTCTAGAGACAGTTGAATCAATTAGCACTTTCAGATTCGTCACATGCTCATAAAATAATTGACTCGAATTATTACATGAATTCGTGGTTCAATGTGTAGTGTAGATGCCTATCATGCCATACTCTAGGGTTCGAATCCTGTGGTCGCCTGCTTTTTTTCTTTATTTGTCTTCCCAATTTAGCAAAAGCTGGCGCATGCGTTGTTGATGGACACGCCTCTTTCTGTTCAACTTTACGCGTTCCGATGAATTCTCTCGCTGAGCTGCGAGGCGATTTTCGATGCGACGCGGTGTTGCCTAATGAACTTTTTAGGAGTTCTACAGAGAAGCGTTGTTGCCGGTTGTTCTATTTTGGTAGGGGGTCTACGGTGTTTTCTGTCGTGAAGTTGAGATGTCTTCAAAATTCGTATAAAGGTCCCCAAAACATTAACATTGAATTTGAAAGTGAGGGGTTTTTGGTGGAATTTAGTGATTTTTGCGATTTTTTGTGACTTTTTAAACATGAAAAAACTCGAAAACTATACTAGATATCGGAAAACGGATTTCACTGCCGTAAGCAGCAGTGACACTATATCCAATCCAATGCATCAGCGATAAGCTTTAACAAGTGAACGTTCGCCTGTTTCAGAAGCGCCAGAGGCTTCATGCACATGAGAATCCAGAAAAGCTCCGGGGAAGGCAACTTCATACTGGGTCAGTTCAGTAAGCCGTTCAGTTCGATTCCGGACATGATAAAACACTTTTCCGTCAACCGCCTACCGATAAGAGGGGCGGAGCACATGTGCTTATTGCAACCGGTGATTGCACAACTTTTGTGATAGGAACAGGTCGTGAGTGTGTCGATGCGAAATGTTATCTTTTACACGAAAATGTTGGGAATATCATAATTCCCTTTCAATGGGAAGGCTTGCCATGAAGTTCTCTTTCAAATCAAATAGAATGTGAAATATTTTTGTGCAGAAGTTAAACCACTGGCTTCCATGATTGAAAATCTAAAAATGAATATATATTTATTACCCATGTTATTTGTTCATCAATAACTCATTTGACATGTGACGTAAGATACTTCATTAGATATACTCTACCCCATATTCATGAACGTATGTGCTTAGTGATGCACTGTACGAGTTTTCCCATCACTTACGCCATTTTTGCGAATACTTATATCATACGAAATGTGCAATATCTTTAGCCTCTACATTTTATACTCGAATCAAAAACTCCCTTGCCATTATTACCATACGATATCTGTGTTATTTTCGTTCTAATTCCGTACTATGATCGTCTTCCATTTCAGTTCCACTCGTCTTCAACGATATCGATGGTTTATGTAATGAATATCATCAGCAAATGAACATGACCGATACCGATTTAGTATCAAATATTCAACTTCTGAGTGCATTCGAATATTTCCTTGTACTTAATCCATGACCAAACAGAATATTCTAATATAGTCCAACGTTTGACCACCCAATATCTAAATGATTTTTATGACGTTGCATATTGATTCGATTTATTTGTTTTGCGTTTTATAAGATTAGTTCATGAGGTTTATTTTATTTGTAAGGCTCTAGGATCATATTGCCAAAGAAGATGACTGTGAATATTTATACTTACCTACCCGCTATTATATATTATATTATATACATTTCGAGAGTTATAGTTAGATTTGAGGTAGATCTTAGATCAATGTAATTTATTATGATAGATGAAGAGGAACAAACCGTTATAAAAATATTACATATGTTAAAATTATATTATTACTTTTCCTCACATGTTATGGCTCATTGTAATATACTTACTTATGATATTACTTACCCATTTTATATTTTGATCAAAACAATTCCAAATTTATAGCGTTTACAGTTTCTTCTCTATTGTAGCATAATGTATTATTGAGTACGGTACTATTAGTTTAGAACATTTTGTGATGAATGTGTCAATAATGGACTGAATAAAAACCGAATAACGACAATTGAAGCTTACTCACCACCATATTCCGTAGTTCCATCGATTTTCAAGAAACTTCATCCAATCGGACATTTATGATAGATGAAATTTTCAACTGGAAATCAATAGGAGTCATTCAAACAACTGTATTGTAATAAATAATATATATTTCCGATATGTAACTGAAAACTATGTAGAACATATTCAAACTTAAAAATAATTAAGTAAAAGTCTTACGATATGACTGAATACAATTCGAATAGCCAGTGGACAATTTCATTTCTTTCTTTCCTGGTGCAATAGTTTTGCTCACCAGAAATTCCATTTGAACACATTGGATGAAAATAAAAAATATCTAATATAGATTTAACAACAATATATCAGATGTTCAAGAAGTTCAGTCGACCAAAACAGCGTATGAGTCAGAAACATTTGATTCATTTCGCAATGATATAACGATCGACTGAATTCAAAAACGTTGAAAATACATTCAGGAAACATGGACAATTATTTTTTTTCTATCACATGAGAACATAAAACAAAATCTGGAAACAGACAATATGGCACGTCAAACGTGTGAACATGAGTCAAAGTCGGAGTAAGAATTATTCATTTTCGTGTATTTCTTCTCCGTTCTCTCGAAAAAATGCATTTTGATGATGTGGTAACAGTTGGATCCATAAATGACAGCAGCGAAAAATACAACGCTGACAACGATGATCAAAATCGTCTTCCAATTGCTCGGTTGTTTGATTCGTGGGGGATCTGAAGAAAATTCAAGATTCATGTCATAACAGGAAGTGCGTGAAAATGGCCATGGCCATGCGACTTCCGGTTATCTTCCGTTATACCGGAAATGGTTGTTAATTTTCTAATTTCGAATAGAAAAGTCTATCCATTATGCGCAATCAATCTGGTTCACGTGTCACAATCTGATGAGAAAAAACATATTTTCAGATGGAAATTCCTGATCGATGTTCTTTATATTTTAATGGGCACTAAATTATACAGTTTGTAAGTACGTAATAGTGATAATGAGTAAAATGTCGATGACTGAAGGAAATCATTTTTTAACGGAACGCATAGACTATATCCATAGGTATTATTGTTTTCTTGGACCTTTGTTTGTATTTTTGGCACACCTATCAACTATCTGAAATGTTGTTTGTTACCGATAAACTACATGACAATCAAGTTTCTCTATCAGCGATATCGTGTGTTACCTTCTTGTGTTGACTTCATTGGCACATCATTTTTATTTTATAAATTGTTTATTCATTATATTCATGAATTAATCACTGAACGGGAAAAATGTACTTGGTAATTATATCATTCAATTATTAAACTATATTTCATTTCCTTCTATTTCGAAGGTTAGTAATAGAATGGTGATAAATAAAATGCACTTCTGACATTATGATTTTAGAAAAATATCCATTCAATGTGAACAGAATATTGATAGTCATTTATATCACCACTATGAATGATTCACCCTAGATATTTCATAGAAATATGCAGTTGGAAATTGATAAACTACTCACGAATTTGCAACCGCCATATACAGTATGGAACTTTATGAAGAAAAGAAGAAATTATTCAAAAAATCATTCTATTTCGAGTATGCTTGACTCACCATTATTATATTTACTATTTGAAATAGTCATGTCTCCTTTCGATTGCTGCCCATTTGACTCTGGAACTGTCAGACCTGAAAGTGAATATGCGTTTTATTTGGTGGGTTGATATTTTGATTTAGAATGGTTAGTTCAGAATATCTGCCATAATCGTACAGGTTTGAAGTTCGAGTTATTGGCAAAAATAATACCATTCCCAAATCGAAACCGTTTAAGAACAAACGACACAACTAGCTGGAATGGAATCCCCCTTGAAAAATAAATGACAAGAAGACCGTTTCGAATTTTCCATGAACAAGTTGGTGTTGTACTCACTCAAGAGCAGGATAATAGCAATTCTGTGATACATTTCTGTGAGGAATCGGTCGGAATGCGTGTAGAGTGCAACACAAAAAAGGCGACACGATCACATTGAGCGCGAATGCACCTCAACGACGATAACAACTAAGACTAAGACCTGTTGCTGTAACTTCTTCTTCGGGTCCCGCTGGCCGGCAACACCACAGGCAGGCAGCTTACGCGCCTACCAAACGCGCTGATGAATGCATAATAAAAAGCAAAAGATTCCGAATAGACTCCACCGGATGGATACCAAGGAATAACCGACAGGACCGTAATCAAAAAATCCAATCGCAAAAGGCAGCGCTCCATTCTACTGGTAGTATTTGCTGGAGTGAAACTGAACTTATCCAACAATGCAACTGTTCCGATATCAACCGCTCTTAATAATCAAGGATGTCAAGATATACAGGTGTGTTATTTCGCGAAACAATAATCGGATTTATATGTAAAGCCGGCTCTGTCTTCATGCGTTGTTTGAGGTATTGGAAGTTTTCAAAAGTTATGGTTAACGGAAATGATTTAATAATAGATTTAAATGATAGACAATGATAAAAATATATCATCAACAATATGATGACCAAGACATCAACGATTGATTTCTTTAAATGAGAGCTTCAGAGATTTTTGCAATTTTGATAAAATTTTGATATTTCGAAAACTATTCCCACTTTTGGAAATCTCGATTACCTAAACTTCAAAAGATTCCACTTGTTATTCGATGTTTTTTAACCAAGTTATGCATTATCGCTTCACCCGGTTGGTCTATGACAATTTTGGCGATCACGACATCGATATTATCTGCAACAATAATGAACTTTAGGCATGAATATAAAGAGATATTTTTTGGGGATTTCCTTAATCGAATCATACCGGCTCACTGAAAAAAACAGTGCATAGTATTTTTTATACTACCAATGTATGTTTGTTTTTGTAAACAGAAGCGTTCAAATAACAAAACGTTGCCGAAGTACATGCAACACATATTTCACCGCGACGTATAGAGAGAGAGAAACAATTTCACGAAGAGTATTTGTTTTTCTTGGTGCCGCTTTCTCGTTCAGGTCGATTCGAATTGTAACATATATTCTGTGCATAAATAGCGAATCAAAACGATCGATTAAACTGAAAGGTATATTTGACAGATACGCGTACAGCGTTCGCTTTGATTTGAATATCTATGGTTCAAGGACAAATAATGACGCAATTGTTGCTCCTCAGTTTTTCCTTCATATTTATCACATGTTCAGCTTATCGTGTCCAGTCCGGTTGTGATAAGGCTGATAAGGGTCATAGTACTGACACTGCGTCACTTACGAACGAAGTTGTATAACACTTCTGTCCAACAATCTAGTTGGCTGTGAAAGTGAACTAGGTAGCTTGTACGTCAGTAGTTTCCTTACACAGTATCAGCTAACTATGGCACCTTTAGCAGCTGAGAAAGTATCCCCGTTACCTGATGACGATGTAGCTCAAGGCATAAAAGCAGTCCTATTGGGACCACCTGGATCAGGAAAGGGTACTCAGGTGGGCTGCCAATAAAAAAGTTCGTGAAACGAGCTTTCTAACCACAAATTCTGACTCTAGGCTCCTTTATTGAAAAAAAAGTACTGTGTTTGCCATCTATCAACTGGTGATATGCTTCGTGCAGAAATTGATTCTGGGTCTGTATTAGGAAGCAAACTCAAAAAAGTTATGGATGAAGGTAAACTTGTTAGTGATGATCTTGTTGTTGATATGATAGACAAGAATTTAGACAAACCTGAATGTAGAAATGGATTCCTCCTCGATGGATTTCCAAGGTCTGTAGGCCAAGCAGAAAAAGTGAGTTGTGTGTACAACAAATTGCCAAATATTGTAATGTATATTTTATTGACAGCTTGATAATTTGCTGGAAAAACGCAACAGTAAGCTAGATGCTGTTATAGAGTTTGGCATAGATGATAATTTGCTTTTCAAGAGAATAACTGGTAGATTGATTCACTCCTCCAGTGGCAGGTCTTATCATGAAGAATTCAATCCTCCTAAGAAACCCATGACAGATGATGTAACTGGTGAGCCTTTGATCAGAAGGTCAGATGATAATGTAGAAGCATTAAAAAAACGCTTGAATACATATCATACCCTCACTAAACCTCTAGTGGATTATTATCAGAGAAGAGGGATTCATGAATATGTTGATGCTTCGAAATCAGCTGGTGAAGTATTCAAGAACATTGATTCAATTTTCCTCAGAAGAGGAGGTGTTTCAGCTAGACTCTGAAAGAACTGAAGCATTTATTGTCCAATACATTTATCATTCTTATGGGTGCATTTTCATTAATGGGATATTATGAAGACTGTTCCATGTCTAGTTCTATGAAAATATCAATGGTTTGCAGTCATTCTCATCAGTTAGTGGATTATGGAACAATTCAATTATCCCATTACTTTCAGATAACTGATTTTGTTACTAAAATTCATTAAAGAATTCAAAAAAGTTCTTTTTTTGTATATAATTTCACATGACAAAATTCTGATATGGAATTAATTTGCAGCCACTTGGATTAGATAAGTAAAACATGATTGATGAAGCATAGCAATGTGATGATAATATGTCTAGAAGCATGAATTGAAACGCCATAAATTTAAAGTTGATTTATTGAGCAAATTAATGCCTTCAAAGTTACATAAAAATTACTTTCTAATCTCGAATGGACGGATCAATTGGATGAATCACAGTTGATAACACTATTGTTTGTCATTTGTGGCGTGACACAAAGGACAGGCATTTTGGAATGCCATTTTTTTCTCAATCGCCGGATGTCGACAACTTTTGCAAAACCATATAGTTTCATTATTGATAGACAGACCGGATGCAATGCAGGTGGGGAAATGGATTTTACACTGCGGGCACACAGTATTCCTGAAAAATACAACATTGGAAATAAACACTACTGCGCTACAAGCATAGACATTACCAATCTTGGAGAGAATTCTGGCAGTTTTCACACTGCACCATCTTCTTCTTGATGTTTACTGGTTCATTCTGCCTGAATATATCCCAAGCTAGTCTATCATACTGAGACTTCTCTGTTGCGGTCAGCTGAAAAGCGAAAATTAAACTCCAGCGAAGCGTTTTTCGTTGTACTCACAGAGTCCAGAGTTTTTAATTTCATCAGTGCTTTGGAACAAACAGCGAAAGACCTATCTAGAGAAGCAGTGAGGGCTAATAATGAATAAATATCAACGGCTGGAATGAATTCCTCGTAGTCTTGGAGTTTATATGCGACGCATAAGGCGTCATGTAACTTCCCACCATAAAGTAATCGTTGTGCTAGCATGTAGTAGTGATACGCTTCTGCCCCTTTCCACGCGTTTTCTAGGAACAGTAAATCTGTAGTTTGCCAATCCCCTGCAACAATGAATCGTTCAATCGAATTTCTGGCGCAAAATAAATGTCAATTGTACCAGATTCCGATGGTGCTTTATGCATTTCAACTAGTTTAGCGGCATAAACGTAGTGCTTCTTTATTTTCAGCAAGTCTTTGTTCCCTTTCTTCTGAACTTCACGCTTGGCCAGCTGAAAGAAATCATTTTATTATACAATGTGTACGATAAGTAAGGGATCATCCACCTTGTAGGCCAATTCAGCAGCATACAAATAGTATTTAGCCTGTACGTTCATCTGGATAGCATTGATAATTTGCCCCTGTTCAACCAAATGAGTGGTGTACTTCATCAGGAGTTCCGATATCTTGGCTATATTGAATCTCTTAGCCAAATCAATAGCGACATCCCAGCGATTATACGTGATGCACAAGTTGATAGCGGTTTTGACCTTCCCCAATTTGACATACGCTTTGACAGCCTCGGAATGCACGGCGTTCGCGGCGAACATATCGCCGATGGTTGCCAGCAGCGGGTCGCCTTCTGGCAACGCGTCGATCATCGCGTCCAAACGATTCCAGTCCTCCAAGTGGTAGTAACACTCGATTATCTTCGGGGTGTTTTTCCCCAGTTCGTAGTACTCCACCGCGGAGGACCAGTTGTTGAAATGCGCGAAGTAATCGGCTGTGGAATTGTAGGCTGTTTTGAGGAGGTAGTCCGGGGCTGTGACGCCGTTTTTCAGGATTTGGATCACTCGGAACCAGTCGCCCAAGGTCTGTCTCAGATTCAAGGCCAAATCGCTGGAACAAAGTTCAACTAGTTGGGAGCGTACAGGGTTGCGTGTCAATGTTACCTCCTGTCGGATTCTATGTAGATTTTTTCCGCTTCATCGAAGTTCTTGAAGTACGTGGCGATTCGAGCACGTTTTATGGCTTCGTTGGAGATTTCTCCCAGCTTTTTCACGAATAATACTTTGGAGTAGTCTCTGGATCTGACGAAACACGCGTCTGCGACTGTCAGATTCATGTCTTTCAGTGCTGCTTCCGCGACCAATCTCCTGCAATGAATCATTCGTGAAAGTTGAACTGTTTGAGGAATGTGGAGATGGGTTCACCATAATCTTGGGTGACGGTTGTCTTCAACGAACTGGGAAGCTTCGTTTATGCCAACTTTCTCGAGTAACTGTCTGGTATCGCGTAAACTTTTCACTTCCAGTTTTATGAGATGGTCCTTGTTGGGTTTCTCAGGCGATTCCATCACTTCATCGAGAAGAACTGCCTGGATCTCCAAATCCTACAATTATTGTCGGTTATAGAAACGTCAGATGAAATTTCTATGAAAAATATTGATTTCTAAACGCCCCCTTATTTCTGCGCTTTAGAATTACAATATTCACTAGCTAGATGAGTACAGGCTGTAGCTACTCACATTGAAACTGCAAATATATCCCGAACAAGCGACAGGCTCCTCCGGATAAATCCCCTTGAAAATATACATTCTCGTCTTCTCCATGATGGCCAACAGCTGCGGATTATCGGACGCCCAACACATAGCCCACACGTCCTTCCTCTCCAGTTTATTCCCCGGAACCCCAGTCGTAGGCCTCCCCACGCCTTCCGATATGTCAATAAGAGTCATCACGCCCGAGACATCGATGACGGAGAGTCGGCTAAAAAATGTCCGTCATTCCCGAACTGAAGACCCGATTGCGTGCAAAATGTCTTACGTGGAGTTGCAGTTGATCGCCATTTTATGCGGTCTGAGGCCGATCTTGTATCGGTTCGATAGGACGATGTGAGGCAGCGCGTAATACTGGATGAGTCCGGAGTCTCTGCCGATTACCAAGCATTTGTCGGTCGCTGCTAAGCAGCATATTGGATCGACGGTTTCGTGCAGGCTGACTGGGAGGCTGCTGGCGTTGTCTAGCTCTTGGATTATTTCAACAGCTCCGGATGGATTGTCGTCTATGTGGAATATTTTACATCTCGCATTTCCCCCTGAATCGACATCGAAAACAGTGAGCTGTATGTTGATTTCACGACTTCGATATTCACCTGTGATTGATTTTGGAGTCTTGTAATGCCATACGATGAAATTATTTTTCGATGCAGCAAAAACTTGATACGAGTTCATAGCCACTGCACTCGGTTCAATATTGATGTATTTTCCTGAAAAAAAAACCTCTCAACAACACAGTAACGAAACGGTAGTGTATTTTACCATCAATGGGTGTTCCCAGTGTGTTGTAGAGTAAAAGCCCGTACTTTCCCAAACTTTCATTTGCTTCTGCTTTAGTAGCAACCACACAAAAATCTCCATAGCCTGCTACAGCCAATAAAACAGACACCCATCGAGTGTGGCACTAAAATTGACATTGAATACCTCATAAGCCAATTTTATTGCACGATTTTTCAAGGAATTTTACCTGATTGTTACTCGTATCCCAAAATGAAAGACAAATGCCTGGTTTATGAGATCTGTACGATGCAAAAACGACTGTTTTCTTGAAATAGCACCACTTGTAATCAGGGCGGATATTTGCGAAATAAACGAAAGAATCAACAGCTAAGGCAACTCTCAATGAACCCCCTTCCCATACGCAACAGGCAATGGAGCTACCAGGTACTTTCAATGTTCTTAAATGCTACAAAATCAAAATTACCAATCGACTGAGAAACGTAAGTAAATTTCATCGAAATCCAAATCGCTTAATATAGACATTTCAACCGGAAACTTTGTCCTACTCACTTCTCCAAAAGGATTATAGAATTGCACAACATTAACTTCCTTCTCCTCAGCAAACTGTTTGCCACTCACTGCTAATAAGGAACCATTATGGTTCCAAGAACAGTGAACTGCAAACATTTTTGTGTCAAATACGATTGGATCTGAAATACAACAGCTTGAATTGTTATGTAAGTTTTTATGGAATTGTTCCTACTTGAATCACTTTCATTCATCATGAGCTGTGTTTTGCCGTTTTCATAAGTGATAGCCAAGTTAGGGCAGAGGGAATGCATGTTACCAGTCATTCCATTATACCAATCAAGACCCACAATTGGTATTGCATCGAAATTTACATCATGGCATATAACATTCACTTGCATCTGGAACATATTATGGAAGGAACACATCATAACAAAGTATGAATGAATTACCACAAAATTTCCTTGATTGTCATATAAATGAAGCTGTCCATTTTTGAGACTGAATAACAACAACTTTCCATCTGGTGACCACTGTACACCTGACAGTTGTACTTGTTTCAATTCTTTTCCCCAAATTCTGTTCCCCGCAACACAACCCACAATAACTGCACCATCCTCATAGATAATACAAATTTTTTGCCCATCTGCACTCCATGCCATTCCAACTACAGTTGATTTCTTACGGTTGTTTATCATTTCTTCATACCAGGCACCCTTGAATTCTATGATTTTATAATATTTCCAGTGATGAATAACATACATACTTTATATAACATCCAAACAATTATCACACCATTTTCATCACTTGTAGTCAACTTTTTATGCATTTCATTCCATACTAAAACTTGAATTTTTTCTGTGTGACCCTCCAAAGTTTGATTCATTGATAAATTACTGGTAGCTGCCAACCCCCTATTTTTGTTGTTTCCTTCATTATCAGTTGCTACAAATAAATAATTTCAGTAAAAACACTTTATCAACAACATTTTTTATACAAGAATCTAGTTTCAAGACTTTCAATAATCCATTTTCTCCTCCGACTGCAATGTATCCATCGTGTTTGTTCCAGGTTATTGCATTTATTTTGGTATTGTTTGGTATCGCAATCTATAAGTGAAACATTCATAACAAAATAAAAATGAGAATCAATGAGACACTCGCCTTCTTACTCAAGTATATAAACATTTTGATTTCGCTTTTGTTTCAAGTGTATTCCAATTCAACTAATTCCAATTAGATTTTTCCTGTGTTTCCATGGTGATTTTCTCTATAAACATACAATATCTGGGTACATTTTCTACTATGAACTTTTCAAATATATCTAGAAAAGCCGCATATATCGATGATTTCGAGGTTGTCTCAAGAAATTTTGTTATTTTTCACACCTAAAAAGTTAGTTTTCCATTGTTTTTGTTTGGTATAAAGTTAGGTTATTGATTATTTGCATCTAACACAATTCATATTAACCAGACTTCCGTGCGTACAGTTTGAACAACGAATTGAGAATTTTATAAGGTTCCAAAACAGTTGCGAATCTTGTATATGACGCTACATGACTTTCATTGGTCCGAATTTCAAGGGAAACCTGGTCGATCTGATTCATTGCTTTTCAACACGTGATGCATGGTGTACGAAGATATTAAAAGGAAAATGAAAATAGAAAAATCACTGTGTAGAGGGGTGGTAGAGGGGATACGAGAAGTAGTGTTAAGTGACAGTGACAGCACAGTATGGTTTGTTGCTAATGTGCTGGTTTCGAGAATTAGCAAGGCTTAATAATTGCTTGACTTGATTCACTCATTGTTTTGAACGTGCTCGATTGATTACTAATATCCTTCCTATTAATTCTAAACAAATTCATGGTAATAGTTTTATGACATTCTGAACAATGTCGTCTCCAAGTGCTGGAAAGAGACGTATGGACACTGATGTTATTAAACTGTATCCTTTGTCTACTGGAAATAATGATGTAAACAATAACAACAAATATTATTGCTCTCTCTGTGATTGTTGATTGCTCAATCTATTTGTTTCTTTTTGCTTGTGACCAATTTTATTGAAACTTTATTGTCTAGAAAGTGATGCTATAATTCTATTTTTAATCATCACACAGAAACAGCTGATTGTCAAAATATATATGAACCCATAAAGATTCCTTGACAATTGATCCAGGATTGAAAGCAAGCATGAGGTAACAATTCTTGGTGGTCTTAATGAATTTTGTGTAAAATTTTATGGACCTAGAGGAAGTATGTATAAGTGTGAATTTCCAAAATATATTGGAATTAATTATTTTTTCCTCAGCACCTTATGAAGGTGGTGTTTGGAAAGTACGTGTTCATTTGCCTGAACACTATCCTTTCAAATCACCTAGTATTGGCTTTATGAATCGAGTTTATCATCCTAATATAGATGAAGTCTCAGGTACTGTTTGTTTAGATGTTATTAATCAGGCATGGACAGCCTTGTATGGTGAGTTATAAAAATATTATATATTCATGAATTACCTGTATCTGATATTCACAAAGAAAATGAATAAAAAAGTCATGTAAGTGAATGCCTTATGATAATTGGTCACTTGGTTCTTATTCAGAATGCATGAATGCTACATCTCTCAAAGAAAAATACTCAGTTATTGTTTTTGGCTAATACACACTCCAACTTTAACAAAATGTGCTCATTTATTATTGATTTTCAGACCTATCAAATATATTCGAATCTTTTCTACCACAATTACTAACATACCCAAACCCAATAGATCCTCTGAATGGAGATGCAGCTGCAATGTATTTACATAAACCAGAAGAATACAAAAAGAAAGTATCAGGTAAGTGGCATTGTAGTGTCTAATTTGAATCAACAAAGGTTGAATGAATCATTCCACCTTCAAGTCTTCTCAATCCATTATATAAAGATTCTATTATATCCAATATGTTTTTATTGGATTGTATACATGTAGGAAGTTATCTAATATCTTGCATTTTGTGATTTTTTGTTGATTTTGTTTTGTTGATGATAGATGTTTTGCAGAATATGTAAAGAAATATGCGACAGAGGAAGCGTTGAGAGGTCATGAAAACGTAAGTTCCGATAGCGAGTCGAGTATGTCTGATTTCTCCGAGAACGAGGCCGACAATATGGAATTATAACGCAGGCTGTGTACCTCTAACAAAAGTTCGCTCAATACAACTTCTTTGTTTACAAGCGAAAATATCCGATTAGGGTTATATGTGATGTGCTTAAGATGTTATTTATAGAATTCTGTTTAACAGTCATTGGGATATTTGATCATTTTACACATGGTGTTGGCAAAATGCATCGGGAAAACTGAAGATGTAAGAAAGAGTTTCTAATAAAGTACACTATCTTGGAGAGAACGCTGTTTTTGGAAGTAATCAAAGTCCAATACTCAAATGGAATTTCAGTATTTGACTAATCTCTGAGAACTCGAAACATCCTAAATCAGCCTTTTGTGGATTGGAAACTATCACCCCCTTTATTATTATATTTGGTTTGATGCATTCTGTGAACATCGTATTTTCACATGATATATTATTATACCCGTTTATATCACTTTTACTAATTCTGACATCTCTTTTCATGTACTGATATGAAAAATTACCTGAATCAAACAAGCGAGTGACTATTCACAATTTTAATTTTTGACGCATGTATATATATACTGCGTGATTCATTATAGTTTCAGTGACAAACAAGTTACTTCTCATTTTGTACTTTCTTCCTCAAATGGAAAGATTATATAAGCGTCAATACTATAGTGAATCATTATGTATACATATATAATTGTTTATTTTACATTATCTAATTGTTTATTAGAAATTTCTTTTAATTTAGCAGTTTTGATGTTTAAAATTTTTGTGGGCTTTTTCATTGCAATTTTTTTTAATTTGCAAGATTGGTAAGGAAATATTGCAAAATTATGATTTGGAATCAATTCCCTGTTTTTCAATACAACTAATGATCGCGATTTATATTCAGTATTTCTATTGTGTAAACAAAGGAGCAACAAATAAGTTCTCACACAATTTGATTCGATTTAAAATCATATATTAGTCTCCAGTACGTACATTCTTCTGAAAAGGCAGTTCAGATCATAACGAAATAATGGAAATACTGAATGTATCTCGCGATGCATGCCAGGTCTTTATTAAGGTATTTTCGGATATATCCTGTGTATGAATCGTATTCAAAACATGCCCATATATACTCGTAAACTCTTTGTTGATGAATAATGTCTAATAGTATTTAGGAATGCTGACGCAAATTCACCTGACATTTTTGAAATTACGTTGATTTTCACCAGT